>JAYKAV010003288.1:2139295-2504288 GCA_035582835.1 Phoebastria nigripes
TTTTTTCTTTTTGGCAGTTACCACGAGCGGGCAGCAGAGGGTCTTTGACTTTGCTTTTTTTTGGGAAGGGGAGCTCTGGAGCATTGGGATTACGGATATTCATTTTGTAGAAGAAAATTGAAGTGAAAATTGCATGCTTTTTCCCCCCCTTCCTAAACAAGGGCTATATGCGTAGTTCAGAATACAGACTCAAATTGCCCAAATGCTGTTGGCTTGCAAGCCCAAGTCTTGCTTGCAATGAGAAGGTGGCAACTTCTTCAGTTTTCTTATGCTTAACTCCAGAAACTGTGACGTGGGTGGAGTTTCACTTACCCATCACTGACTTTTCAAACTACGCAGTTAGATAAGACTGAAGCAACTTGCTATAAATGTGGTGACTTGTTAGACCGCATTTATTGTGCAAATGAGCTTACATCCTGCAAGATCAGCAGAAACGCTTAATGTTTGCCTGGATGGAAATTAATTAAAATTTGGCGACTGAAATTAAAGGAATGGATTTKTTGCCCGTTGTGTTATATGAAGCTGCCTTTCAGTTCCCACAGTGGGAATTAGCGCAACTGCAAATGTTTTTTTGGCATGTGTGAGTTTCAGGTCCGAGTCGGTGCTAAGTTCTGGCATCTGTAGCCTTCTTAGATTTAGACAAAACTTGTTTCACTTCGTCTGCTGCCCTTTAATATATGTTAAATGTATTTGAAGCCGCTAACAGGAGTAAGGATACTAACAATCCAAAAATACACTGTTGTGGTGGTGGTGGAGGCTGATTTGCTTGTAGCTTGCATTTGCTTAAAACTGATTCGAGTTAATCTGCTAATTTGAATGTAATTGTTAGCATAAAAAAAAAAGTACCTGTGCCGTACATATCTTGGATATATATCCAGATTTAAATTTTGATTGCCAAAAGCATACTTACAGACTGAGAGATCTTTAGTGTTTGCCAACTAAATTATATCTTATAGCAATGCTTTGCAATATATAGAAACTCCTAATTAGATATTCAAAAAATGAAGATGCTGTTATTCAGAGATGCTTCATAGCAGGCCTCCGCAGTTCTCCCCTGTCAGGATGTGAAAGGATTATGTGCTCCGTGCTCCTGCTCGCTGTTAACATGTTGATTTCTCCTTCCAAAAATATTCTCTTCAAATGTGAACCTTCAAATTAAATGTAATTGTTTGCAACCCCCACAACCCCTTCTCCCAGAAAACCTGGCTCTGAAGGCATCCTGGTGGCGCGCTGAGGGAAGAGGGGTTATCCCTGCTGTTGTCTCCCCTCTGGAAATGCGTAATTAGCAGGTGTAATTTGTAACTGTTTGGTTAGTCCCCCTCTTCTGTCCTTTCCCCCTTCGCCCCCTTCCCCTGCAGCACTGCCCTGTGAGGCTCCAGTTTCAGAGCGCTGCAGGGCCAGGTCCGAGGGCTGCTCCCAGCTGCCCTGAACAGCAGTCCTCTCAGATGCAAGCGTTGGAAGGTGTGAAGAGGTGGGGAGGTGTGAGCAGAAGGCTTTTCGGGAAAGCCTGGAGCCTGGCTTCTGCCCCGGCGCTGGCAGGGTGCTGCTGTGCAGATTTCTCTGGGTGTTGGAGCCGTGACCTGGCGGCTGCTCTGTGCCGGAGCTGAGCCCGCCGGCGGGGTCCTGCTGAAACGCTGCTGTCTGCCGGGCCCGTTTGTGGGTACTTCTCTGTTTGCTGCTCAGGTGTGAAGGGAGGTCAGGGAAAGGAATCACATTTCCTCTTAGCAGTTACAGGGAGAAGTTTGTAGTGATTCACCACATAGGTTCCTCACTACTTAAAGCAGTTAAGGTACATCCCTTGGCCTCTCTGGAGGATGCCGCGCTGCTGCCTTTATTCTCAGTAAGGTCTTTCAGTATCTCCGGAGGTTCAGGTGAGGAAAGCAATGCTTGTGCTAAAGTGAAAGTTTCATGATGGAAGTGTTGTTCCAAGACAAATGTTTATTGGTTAGATTCATTAGTATTACTTCTAATTTTTTTTTTAAAATGAGCTTTGTGGTGATGTTAAGGAAGGTTAAGTTGCCAGAGCCAGATCTGGCTCGGGTATTGGCAGTTGCTGTTTGCCTGTCGCCACTGCTATGCTTGTCCTACTTCAGCCCTGCCTCTTCGAGCTGAGCTCTGCTCAGCTGACGGATCTGCAGCTCAAACCAGAAGCTATTTGAAATTCAGGGTGAGGATACAGCCTCACGTGTGATCTGATCAAATTGTGTTATATAATGCAAACATAAATAAAAATGCACTATGTATTTTTATCTAGCTAGATATATTTAGATCTTGATTAATATCTAGAAATCTGTAATGAGGGAAGCAATACCAAAAAAAGGTGTAATTTTTGATAGATGTGAGAACCCAGAGTGTGACTGCATGTTTAACTCAGAGCAGCTTCACTTTTATAGTTGTTATGGTACCTTGGCCCTGCCATCCTCGGGATGGCATTAAGGCAGAGCTGGAAGGCACTTCTGTGTTTTAAATGCAGGTGGCTCGATGCTTGGAAACCTTGGAGAGGGATGGAGAGGGCTGAACCAGGAGCTTTCTCTTTTGGCTCAAGTTGGGGGATTAATTTTTTTTGCCTTATTTCCCTTTTTCCTTGATGAATATACACAGCCTCCGAGTAAAACTATGGTGTCAGATCTTTATGGCTGAGGGTTTGCCTTTGCTGCAAGAGCCGAGCGTCTCTCCTAACGTTGTGTGAGTGTATATTCTAGCTGGTGGAGTATTAATGCTGGTCTAGGATCTGGTCCCTGGTGCTGTTGGTGTGCTGCGCTCTTACCCACAAATGTAGTAAATCCAGTAAATGCCTTCTTGAAATAAAAACGAGGACTGGAGTTTAAAGCAGTATTTTAAAACGCGGCCTGTTGCAATTGATTTTGGGAAAATAAAGAGATGCTATCTTAATGCAGACTTTTCCATGCTTGTTAGGAAACTTGAGTCGCTCTTGAATAATCCAGTTTGTTCAGTCTATGAAAACCTGATACTGCACTCTTGCCTATTTCTTCTTTACAGTTCTGTAGCAATGACATAGTAATAAGTATTAAAAGGAGAAACCATAATCTTCTCTGCTTGCAGTCCAAGCCAACGCTAGTCATTCCCTGATGCTATGAAGTCATCCTTTGCTTTGAGGTTTCTAAGACTTTGCTCCAAACGTCTGCTCTGGGTGAGCGGTAGAGGCATTAGTGAGGGAGTCGTGGTGCCCTTCCGCTGCCTCCAACCCCTCTTCAGACCATCCTCCTGTGGCCAAGGAGACCAGTTCTGCAAAGTCCACCCCGTCCTTTGACAGTGATCCCTCCTTCCCCCTTCTGGAGCTCTGGAACAAAAATGAAGATGTAAATGAATTTGTAATGATTGCACAACCCGGTTATGCAACGAGGCTGACGTGGTGGCGTATACATATGTAGAAAACGCCTTTTTGAAGAGATGACATTAAGCACAGTTTCACCACCTTCTCCCCAAAGATGAGGGCAACTGTGTTACTGGCTTCACCCCCTGGTTGGTTAACCTGCATATTAAAGCACACCAAATGTTCAGCTTCTGTTGACTGAGGATTATTGTTGATGGAGCAAAAAAATAAATTGGTTCTTGTGGACTGTTTATTTGGGAAGGAGTTTTTTAGCTTGGGGCCCAGAGTCCAGGCAATTAACGTTACAGTAGTCAGTCCTGGGGCAGTGTCCTGCACTGTAGTGAGTTTTTGTACTGTCAGCATAATCTGAACCATCTAAGTGTGTGTTTTGTTTCTTTTTTTCAAATGACTGATGGAGTTTCAGTTGGAGGCATAGTGTGCTAGTCCAGCAGGTCCGTGAGCGAGTGCTCAGTGTTCCTTGCAGCTGGGAACCCAATTCCTTACTTCCTATGGTTTTTAATTTCTCTGGAAGAAGACGTGCAGCACCACTGACTCCTGTCTTTTGTGTGAAGGAGGAGGACTGATGGCATGGTGCTCTAATGGCATTTTTGGAGCAGGCTGATGGGTAAGGCTGCCTTGACACTGAATGTGATGCAGGCATTTGTTTTGTCGCTTCCCTGGTGAGTTACCCTGCGTGTCACGCGGGCTGGTGGGCAGTGCCGCCCTGGGAGCCCGGAGCGGGACCGCAGCTGAGCAGAGGTGTGATGCCCCTCACTGCGTTCACTCACCCCCTCGGGGGTGTCTGCTGACTACTTGTGTCCTCCGTGGACCTGTGAGTGAGCTGTGGGGCTGCGACTGGGGCTGGGAGTGGCTCCCTCGGTGGATGTTATTACCAAGCAGCTTCTTGCAAATGTCTTGGACATAATTGCTGATGCCTTGGGGCAGGGGATAGAATTCCTGAGGTCCCTTCCATGTCTTCAACTGAGCAGATTTACATTCAGCTGCTGGGCCTGTGGGAAGTTGTTCTCCCAGCTAAGATGTGCAGTCTCTAGAAACTGAATCTATCCCATCTCGCCAGAAATGGCTGGTGCCGTCGTTAACGTGATGTGCTGTGGCTCTTGGCCTGACTTTGGCTGGTACTTTTTTGCTTATGTGTGGGAAAATAAACCTTTTTGTCCCACAGTTGCTTCCGTATTAATTCCTGGTAGGTAGAACAAATAAATGATGATACCTTCATATGTAATGGTTATTGCTGATTGAAAGAAAAATTCTGCAAACTAAGCAAGTAGACTGACCTGTTGACTCCTCATGACAACTGCCTAGTTTAAGTTAACATTCAGAGTATTTTTATCCTAGTTTACTCCTTAGAGGCTAATAGAGTGCTGCTAGAGTAATTTTCAGATGAATCATGCCATCTGCCATGCATGCTTTGCTTTTTCAGCAGTAGGGGAGGAGAGGGAATATATACATACAGTGGTCTGAAACAGTATGTTTGCATTCACTGTAAAACTAATTTAAAATTCAGAGCTTTTTTTTTTTTTTTTAGCAAGCATTTTATATTTCTTGCTTTGGTTATCAGTTTAACATGCGGCTCCAGCACTGATATTGCTCTGTTGGGCGGTCAGTGCCAAACTTTGCAGAGACTCACAAGGTGCAGGGCACGCTTGATCTGGCCTGCTAGTGAGTTGAAGTGGAGCATTGCAAAGTCCTTTTTTGAAAACACAATTCAAATGTTGACCCTTGGGATTGCCAAACTGAGCCAGCTGTAATTTGCACCCCCCTAAAAATAAAAAATAATAATAAAAAAGTTGTAGACAAATGAAACTGGAGCGGGTAGCCTGGCAGTGTAGAGGGAAAGGTCACTTGTGGAATGAGTTCTGTAGGGCTGATGTTCAAGACTTGTTCTTCCAAGAGCTTTCCTGAGCCAGGGGAGGAGCGTCCCCAGCACGCAGCCGTCTTGCCTGAAGGAAAGAGCAAGCTGGCATTTGAAACCAAAAATTCATAACCACAGTGGAGCATTGGACGTGTTGTGTCCCATCTCGTGTTTTGTCCAGAAGCAATTATTTGGGAGACTTGCCAATCTGTTAGTAAGGTTCATGGGTTTGGATTTGGGTTTGGAGAGGGCTGGAATCATAATCTCGAGGAGTTTGTACTTCAACCCTATCCCATCTTTGAGAACAGGCTATGATATTAGATAATGCTTTAATTATTACCAGGCAGAGTAAATTCTTCTGTTCTAATATATTAAAAATCTTCCCTTGCTGCCTGTCCTAAAGATCTAATTTTCTCGTAAACTGATTTGGCTGGTGAACTGTTGCACCAAAAAGTACTAATAGATTTTGTGCCTCGTTCATGTCTTTAAGCTTTTTACGAGAATTTTATCTCATGTGCTTGGTTTTAGTGCCCTGACAAACCGTATTTGAAGAAATTGAGAGCAGAATATTGCAGTGCGGAGCAATTAAACTGTTTTCCTCCCTTTTCATGCATTTCACCCCCTCCCCTCAAGGGAATGATATATCTGGTAAACTCCAGAATTAATTATGTGAGGTCAGTTGAAGGCCTGAACAATAGCATGCTCTCTTTTTCAGGCAAGAAAGACAATTTTTAAATGCCAGGAATTAAAAGCAAAGATTGCTTGCCTGTGGAGAGGAGTTGTTGCACCAGATATCAAGCTGACATACAGGCAGATCTCTGCTACCCTCAGATGAGGATTAGTTTATGCCCTGAAGCAAATGGGTTATTAACTCTTGTAATTTTATTTTAGCATGTTTAACAACAGATACTGTTGTTTATAAAACCTATTTAATCCCTTTTTAATCACTGCAAGTTATTTTCCAGTAGTTATCCTGCAGCCATGGGTTCCAATGGTTAGTTATTTACTGAGCAAAACATAGCATTTGTCTGTTTGTCTGTGTATTTTTTTAAGTCATTCTTTAATGCCTTGGATTAGAGTTTAAAAAAAAAAAAAAAAGGGAAAAAAAAAAGTTTGGCCTCTACTTCTGTTGCCTTCTCCTCCCTCTTCATTCCCCAGCTCTTCAAATACCTGTAGCAGCCCCTTCCTTTTGCTCTTTACTCTTTGGACTCTCTCTGCTGCATCCTCATTTCCCTTCACTTTTCCCTGGCCACTGCTGTTGCTGATGTGAAACACCAGCAGATAATCCTAGCAGATATTTATTAGCTTGGGCTTTGCTCTGCACCTCAAGGCATTTATTGATAAATAGGGGCCTTGTATTATGGGATGTATAAACAGGAGCATGTGACTGCCCTCTGCATTGGATTTGAGAATGTAGGAAATAGCGGTGGCGTCACGATGCTCTTAAAGGAGGCAGCGCCTTTTCTTAGAGCCAAGGGTACCGTGGGGGAAAGGCTGGCATGCTTTCAGGTGTGCAGGAGTTTCTTCGTGTGTGAAATAAAAGCTGTCAACTTCAAAACTATATAGCTGAGAAGAAATATTTTCATTTTCAAAGGTGATCAGAGCAAGAGCATCGTTGGCAGGTGTAGAGAAGTGGCACCAGGGGAGGTGAAGGGCTGAGTGGCTCTCCCAAGGGAGAGAGAGATGGAAGCTCTTGGAGCTTGGAGAGGTCGGTGGGAGGAGAGGAAGAGAATAACCCACCACAGTTATCGGCATCATTGCTTGATCTTTTCCCCATGTTTCCTGTCTAATCCTGGGGCAAGAGCTGGTATTTGCTGTGTTTTTTCACTGCCAGCCAGCTGCCACGCCATGCAGCGCGGATACCCAGCAGACGAACTGATGCTGCAGCCTGTCCTTTGGAAACCAGGCTGAAGCGAAAGCRCACCAAACGTCTTAGTTTTCAAGATATAATCCAGGTTGAGACAGAGGTAAGAAATATTTACACCAAAAATCACTTACCAGGTTAGATGTCTTTAGCTAGGCACGTTGTGTAAAAGTAGCAGCAACGATGCGTGCATAAAATACAACTCACGCCAAGGTCTTCAGGCCTTTTACATTAGCCCATCTGTGACCCATGGCAGTGCTGTGGCTGCAGAGATTTGTTCTGAGGTAGAAGTTTCCAAACTGCTCCAGTTGTTCTGCTGAACAACAGGGTTTAGTAACACACCAGCTGAATTTGCAGCTGTGGCCCAGGGCGGTGTTTCGTTTTTGCGAGCCAGCTCTTGGGGTGGCATCCCTGCGGTGGCCCAGCGCCTGGCGTCCCTGCCCGATGGCAGCACGCAAGGCTGGGGACACAGGCATGATGGGGGACTTTGCTGTGCTGCCCTCTGTGAACTTTTGGGTGACTGACTTGAGTCCTGTCTCCCTTCCTCACTGGAGGTCAAGGAAACCAGAAAGGAGAATTTTGCTCTTCTGGACTGTGTATGTTTGGATACATGTGGATGGCCCATCTGCTCAGAAAGAGGGGTGGAGAGCCTCAAGCCTTTTCAGGTTTGTTGCTCAGTCCCGGCCACTGTGCTGGGATCATTCAGCATCTTGCAAAAAACTGTCCTCTCGGTGCCAGCCACTGGGACGCAATGTAGCAATGCTGCCTTGCATGTGGGGGTAGTTTTGTGCTCTGTCAAGTGTGTGTCTGAAATGGCGTGCATATATATGTATATAAGCCACTTCCCAACGCAGCGTGAAAGATTAGGAACGAGAATGAGACAGCGATAACATTTATGTCTTTCTGACTGTAGGAGCTTTGCCTCTTGGCTCTGATTAAGCCAGTGTTTAGCCCGTGAACATTTTTTTCTTTTAACGTTGGGAGATCTGCTATTACAAGAGATTTTGCCATCGGGGCCGGATGGCATAAAGCGAATACCTGACTGACTTGAAATAATTTGATTAGTCTGTCTTTTGCTGGGAGAATCCCTTGCTCAGGCCTATCCCAGGGATAAATGAATCATGCAGAGGAGAAATTGAAATTGCCAACCAAGGCTTTAAGTTTGTTGCTGTTAAGTGACTGTTAAATGAGCTTTGCTGTAAGAAACGTGCCTTTTCCTAGAAATGTCTTTAACATGGTCTGAATTATACTGAAACGTGAAACTTCCTTCCAAATTTAAGGAAAAAAAAAATCAGAGGGCAGAATATGCTTTTATTGTCAGAAACTTCTAACCAGGTTTATTGCTTGCACTGCTGATTTGCTAAAGTACCACTTACACTGAATTTTATTACATGAGGAATAGAAATAGAGTAGCAAAACATATCTGTACTGACCTGAATATTCCCTCTCCCCGTTAACACCTTTTTTCCTCTGCTATGTAAATCTTGTGTTAAGGTTCACATAGGTAGCACCGGTAAGAAAAGTAGATCCCACTTACCGTTTAAGATTTGACTTCTCATCTTGTACTGGCAACCTAAAGATCATGTGTGTAACTGCTGATGGGAACTGGTTGTGCGAGAGTCCGATGAGGTTCTGAGGTTCATCTGCAGCATTGAAGCTTCAAAGTAGGAAATAGAAGTTTCTTCTTTGTCCCTGACCGATTAGCTGGTGTGTAGACCACAGACCTCTTCTGAACTCCGTGTGAGGTTGCCTGAAGTTAGAAAGCCTAATAGTTGCCTTTAGTTAAGCCTAGTGGTTCCTTTCCATGTGTTGATTTTTGTGATTCAAAGTACCTCTTGGTGTTGCAAGGAAAGCCCTTGGGTAACAGGAGAAGGGAAAGAAGGCAGCTAGATATGAAGAGGGTTGCGTAGTCTGCTTTTAGCTTAGGAGGCTGGTCTATTTGGGATTGGTAGTCAGTGAAGAATAGGTTCCTGCTCTAACTGTTCACAAGGAGAAACTTCATCAGGCATGGTGAATAACTCCCTAGAAAGGAGGCAGCCCTTGTGAACATCCCCAGAGGTCCTTTTAGGCTCAAATTATGAGACACCATCAGTTTAGGAAAAAGGCCAAGGGACAGTTTCAAGTGTTGACAAAATAACCTCATTAAATTCAAGCCTGTAGTCCTGAGCGCATGGGACTAAGATGGTATCTCAGACCATGTTGTTTCCAGCTCATGTGAGGACTTTGTATTTTGGCTCCTTGAGGGATTAGCCCAGTTTGCCCTGTTGTGCAGACGTTGAGAGTTTAGGAACCTCTGGGTTTCTCTTTGTACAGGCTATATTTTGGCAAACTGATTTGGAAACCAAACTCTGATCATCTTCTTGTCTGTACCACAGTGGCCACTAAAGGACTGGGAAGAAGGTTCTCTAAGAAGGATTAAAAAAGCAAGAATCTCCTAGTCTGTAGAGAAGTCATGSGTGTCACATGCAGTGGCAACAGTCTGCTCCTCCAAGGAGGTGGAAAGGTGATAGTCTTATGTGGGGTTTAACCAGCGCCTGACTCCCTGCTTGCCAGCACTGGGAAGTCTTAACTCTGGTCTCTTAAAGACTGAGCACAACCACACAATTCACACGTAGAGTAGGTGTGTCTTTTCAGATAAATAGCATAACTTCTATGCGTATGCAGTCCGAGAGGGTTCTACCCCTTTTCCATTTTGAAAGCAAGAGCAGGGATGCAGAGCAGTATGCTGTGCATCCCGGTTGCGTATGATGAAATATGCTCTTTGAGCCAGAGATGGCCATGACGTCCATCAGTCTCAGGCTTGCCCACTCTCAGGACAGATGTAAGAAATATCCGAACTGCAAGTTGTTTTATGATTCCTAGAAAGTCTGCAAAGGCTGGATGGTTTTGATATGGGGACAAAGGCTATAACGTGCTGGTAACCTCAGGGGGTTGCAGAGAAATTTCCTCCTATTTGGGAGTAGTAGAGTTTTGAAAATCAAAGCAAACAAAYGTGTTTTGGTTGTGGTGTTTATGAGAAAAGGCGAGAGAGGAAATGAGAAGACTTTGAAATGTGAGTTAAATCGTGAGTGCCATGAGTTGTTGTGTTTTTCTCATTTTTTCGCTTTGTAAAATCCCGCGTTCTCTTCCTGAGGCTTAGTAAGGAGAGTTTTACTTTCTAAAGAGAAGACAATGTRTGTCACAAAGAAAAGGAATATCTTAAAGGTATGTAATCTGCTATGTAACGGAAGGGTTTGTTATGGAGAAAAACTGCAACAGTAAGACCTCGTAGGATTTCCTATTAGTTCAAAAAACCAATCTTTACCTGGAAGCATGAACTCGTTCAATAACATTATAAATGCAGATGAGAATAAAAGAAAAAGATACAGAATTAAATGAATGTTATAAACAAGCTGCAATTAATAAGGAAGGTAACTTGCTATGAATTGTATTTAAGGAAATGGCTATTCCCATGCAGAAAATTAAAATAATAAAAAGAGTTAAAGGAAGAACTTGTGTAATTCAAAGCTTGTGTGCTTTTTCCAACTTTGTTGTCCAGTACAAGGTATGACGTCTGTCTGCAAGTCTTGTCTTTAGACACGTGTATTCTTTTCCATGATCTTTGGGTTAGAAGGAAGAGATTTTTTTGCTCTTACTGGTGTAGGATAGAAAAGAGCAGACTTTTGCTTTCAGAAGCAATGCTGTGTAATGTCATTGAATGGATCTGTTCACATCACAAGCCAAAACGGAAATAAATTAAAGAAGATCCAGAAGCTTAAAATGAACCATTCTTCCTGCATTTTTAAGGGTTGAAATCCAAAGTGTGAAAGGGATTAAAAAATTCTAAATGTAATCTGTGGGATATTTACAAATCCTAATTTCTTGCCATTCCAAATGCCGGGTGCTTGTGCTTCCCTGTAGTCTTGTCATTGAAATTGTTTTGATTTGTAACGCTTTTYGAAGTGTAGCTCTGATGTGAAATGTGGCCCAAAAATTACGGAAACTTTACTCAATTTAGAAAAAACCTTTAATGAGTCACAAGGCAGTAATGAATCCAGCTTCTGTGCTCATCACTGTAATATTCATTATTATGGCTAACTGTCATAAAACATCACCAAAAAAGAAAAAAAAAAGAAGGTTCAGTTCAAGAGTTAAATAGGCTTACTTGGGATCTCCTGTTTTGTTCCTGGTGGGTAGGAACTTGCTGGCCAGTCCAAGCTCTGTCGTGGACCTGGTGGACCCCACAAGGGACGTTGTTTAGGAGGGGCCCGAAGGGTGCTGTGGCGTTTGGGGGCTGTGTACTGGGGGCTTGCAGTATTTGGGGGCTGCAAACGATAAAGGAGTGAAAGTAGCTAAGTTGGAAAGGGCGTGCAGATCGTGGGGTTGAGATTATGCCCATGGGAAGCTGTGTGGGACATGGGGGTTGGAGGTGGTGTAATTCTGCAGGAAACTGTGGCATGGCTTGTTGTGCTTGCATAGCTTTAGTGTATCAACCTTTCACATGCCAATATTTTAACTTATTTTGACATGTATTTGTGTTGAGGACCGCTGAGAGGAGCAACTGCAAGCAAAGGCAACCCTGAATGTGTCAGAAACCTCCACAAAATAGTCTAAACCCTAGGGAGGCCGAAGAGGAGAGGGGTTTCGGTGTCCTCACCGGTGGTGGTGGAGCAGCTGAGGAGGAGCACAGGGCAAAGGAGCGGGCTGGGGCTGCGTGGGGGCTGGTGGTGGAACCTGGAGCTGAATCTGGGACCGTGAGTCAAAGTCTCATGACTCCATTGCAAGACCATTAGTCCTTTTAAGTAGCTGCTTTAAGGGCTGCCAAGAATTAGGGCTGATGGATAGCACCAGAACAGAACTCGAATTATTCAGGGTTTTCAGCTAGGAAGCAGCATGGGGTGGAAACCAACACTGCAGCGTGTCTCACAGGCAAAGTCTGGCACCCTAAAATGTGCATGGGAAGAAAAAGCCTGGCCTGCTGCAATTATAGCTTGGAGTCCTGACCACCATTACCCAAAGGATCTTGGGGTTTTAAAGGTCGTGATAAATTTGAGTTACTGAAGCATGCATAAGAAGCAGCAGAAAAGATATGCAAGAAATGGAAATTRTTCATTTGTACATTTAAACTGTACRTTTAAAAAACTTGCAGTCAASAGACAGCACTTCAAAAGCAACTTTGTACTTTTATCTGCATTTTTGGTACAGTATTAGACTTTTGGTCATGAATAACTTAGTAGTTATTGATTACCAGTTTATTAGCAGTAATACTCCAGGAATTAACATTTGCTTTTCATACTCCAGTCTAAAGCATTAGTTTACAATTTGTTATTCTACATATAACGCAGAAAAATGTCAGTTTTTTTTCCTACAATGAAATATTGGAGAAATTTTATATTCTCGTACATGCTATTTTAATTCAAAGAATTTTGCATTCTTTGTATGTCTAATGTCAATTACTGTATACTTCAAATATGCAGAGTCATAGAGCTTGCAATTCTTCGAGACAGATATTTTCCCTGGAAACAATCAGGGCTGTCTTTGTGATATTCACCCCAGATTTTTTCCTTTCACAGTTTGTGCAAATACTGGTCTATTTGTGTTTTCTACTATTTTAGGTGTTTTTCTTTCTTTTTTAAAAATGGATGCTACTTAAGACTTTTGTATATAATTTGCTTATAGATTTTTCTATATTGTTCTGTTCCATTTTTTTCTATATTATTCTGTTGTTTTAAGTGTTCTATGTATATAGGCCACTCTGTGTGTGTGTATAAAAATGTATGTGCCCCAAATTTGAGCTTGAAAGAGCCATCTTAATATGTCTGTGCTTTTTGTCTTAAGTCCATAAAATAATGATGCTTATTTTCTTCTACTTGTTACAGTTCTTTTAGTTTGCAAATGGTGTAAGGACTGATTGCACCTTGCTTGCAATATTACTGCTATTATGTATTTCTGTGTTAGGTAAAGGATGTGTATTTTTGGGATACTGGTGTTTCATCTGTCTCTTAATACTTTTCAGTGGGACAATTTGTGTGGTTTGTATGTAGTGTTTGGGCAGACCTGTCAGAAGTAGAGCACTATTTGCTTGCTAGCAATGCACAAAGCAAGAGATAGCACCTTTCCTCTGGAGTTTACAACCAGAGGTCCTGAGTGTGCAAACGCACGACTGAGCAGTTGTGAGCATGTTGTGAGCACTGGAACCTGATTAAAGGCAGCTTCTTAGGAGCAAAAGTGCACGTGAGGTTAGAGCCTAGACCTTTACTTCAGCTCAGGCAACCTGTTGTTTACAGGAGCCAAGTGGTGGAATCACTTTGGCAAAGAGGCTATTTGTCACAAATTTCATATTCTTTGGTTGTTTGTGCAGTATTTTTTCTTCAGTATTTTTCCTAAGGTATTGTTTTTGCAGACCATATTGAAAACATGCTTCTTTTTCTTTTCCAATTTGATTGTAATAAGGGCTTTGTTAATCAAAAATAAGTGCAATAAGGCAGAATGACTTGGTTATTTTTACATTTTCCTGTTTAAAAAAAAAAAAAAAAGCCTCAGTAAGTGAGCCACAATGAGCCGTGATGTATTTCCTCCATCAGGATGGAAAATAAGCCATTTATTATTTCAGCTCTGACTCACAGTGAACCTGCTGACACCAAGACATTTTATAATCATAAGGAACAGGTTAGGGCAGTAACTTGGACGCCAGGCTGGGGATTACCTACTTATTACAGTGTTTTACAACCTGGATGCTTTAGGTTTTCTGGCAGAATGTCCTAAACCTCACACTAAACACCACGTTGTTATTGTACAATTACTGCTTGCAGGTCTTGCTGTAGGTGGTGCCAGCTAGACAGATGCCTTCATTATAATTATCCTTTTTACTATATATAAAGATTTCATCCCTTTAATCCATGTAAATTTTACTGCTCTTGAAAGTGACACTAATAGTTATACTTCTCGCCCTTCCTCCTTGTCCTGCATTGTTCCCAAACTGACCGGGGCTGGGCTTGCTCAATCGAGAAATGGGAGATTTCCAAGGAGAACCCGGGTTCTGCAGGAAGCGGCGCTGATGACTCAGTAGACAGTGCTGGTGGTCATTGCATAGTCCCCCGACACAGTCTGCAAGAACAGCAGTGCTAACTTCAGCRTCCTGGCCAAACTCCAGCTGAATAATTACTTTCTGCCTGCCTCGAATTCCTTTGCAGCTTCAGCTGGAGAAGTTGAGCTTAGCTTCCCTTCTTATAAACAATCCCATAGTGTTCAAGCAGAGCGGCTGCTTCATCGCACCTTGGAGGTAACTGTATTTTGACATTGGGCAAGTGACTTCATCCTCGCACTTGTGTATAGCCCGAGAAATGCTCTGGTGTGTTTTTGGATGATAAGTCCTGGGTTTCATTCCTTGCATTTGTGAAAGCATCTGTCCTGTCATGTTTGGCACTTGTATAAATAACTTCAAAATATACGTCCTGGGAATAAAAATAACCAGAATTTGAGTGTTTGACTGGCCAAGCCAATTCCTAAAGTGCTCCTTTTACTATGAAATGTATGACAGATCATCTTGTACTCTACTTTTTCAGTAACAGCCTGTGAATACTATTGCATTTACTGATACATGAGGGCATCTGTGAAATTCATGGCCTTTTGATAGCTAAATGTTGAAAGATGACTGGGAAAGGGATGTTGAGATCCTCATTAGAGGATGAGCTAAGAAGACTCTTCCCACATGGCTATTTAAGCGTAGTAGGTGGTCTCTTGCTCTTTGATAAGCATCACAGTGGGCACCCTGTGACTGGATGTCTCTAGTCTACTCAAACCCACAGCTCCATGTATACAGCGAATCAGAGAAAAGTAGGAAGGTAGGTTGGAAAGTCATGTCTACTTTGAGAGTATCTTCAAAAATAAGAGCATAGCCAGTGCTCTGCTCTGGGCCTTGGTGTTCAGACAACCTCATCCCACCATSCTGGGAGGAAGGCCGGCTTCCTCAGACAGGTGCTGCCCCCGCTTCCATGTACGGGAGCTTTGCCAATATTTCATTGCTCTTTCCTGTAACAGTATTGACTTGAGGCTGGGTGCTTCTTGGGGAGGAGGTGGCCGGTGAGCCAAGAGATTGGGTTTTGCTGATCAGTTGGTTTAATCTGGTATCTGGCTAATGTGTTCCCTGAGCTGCGTAGCTGAAAGATTCTCATCTTGGCTTGATTTTTGTCAGTGGGTGGCAAATAGAGTGTGATTCAGATGTGCCCTTACACGTTTAACACAAGCAAAAGTTACTTGCAAGAAGCAAACTGCAGGTAGAAGAACTGGTTGACATGGCTGAAGATCTTGGCCCCTTGATTTTGTATGGGAGCCCATGTGCACAAGAGCTTGAATTGCTTTCTTATGAGGAAGATGGAGAAGTTAACTTCAGAGTTAAGCTTATGCTGAGATTTGCTGTTGAGCTCATCTGACGGAGACCAGATAATCTTTTGCTTGCCAGGTACTGAGTACATGTTTGAGTAAAAATACTAAATCAAGATTCAGTGAGGCTTCCTATGCATATAAGAGTTACCTTTTTGCCATTTATTCTGAAGAAGTTAGGCTTTGCATGATCCACTCTTAAACTGCCCTTTAATTGCTTCATCCCCTCTCTTCTAGATGAGGAGTCTACTCATGTCTTCTTGAAGCCTGCTACTTAACAGTATTCTGTAGTTAACCATCAAATCCTCTATTCAACACATGTTTTACTATTTTGTCTCCTCCCTCCCTGGGTGTTCAGAAAGTACACCAGTGTTGCAGCATTTCTGTCATGCAATATTGGATGTATGCAATATCGGATGTTTGATCGGAGTCAAAATAATTGGTTATCATAGAATCATAGAATAGTTTGGGTTGGAAGGGACCTTTAAAGGTCATCTAGTCCAAGCCCCCTGCTGTGGGCAGGGACATCTTCAACTAGATCAGGTTGCTCAGAGCCCYGTCCAACCTGACCTTGAATGTTTCCAGGGATGGGGCATCTACCACCTCTCTGGGCAACCTGTTCCAGTGCTTCACCACCCTCAGCGTAAAAAATTTCTTCCTTATATCTAGTCTGAATCTACCCTCTTTTAGTTTAAAGCCATTCCCCCTTGTCCTGTCGCAACAGGCCCTGCTAAAAAGTTTGTCCCCATCTTTCTTATAAGCCCCCGTTAAGTACTGATAGGCTGCAATAAGGTCTCCCTGAAGCCTTCTCATCTGCAGGCTGAACAACCCCAACTCTCTCAGCCTTTCTTCATAGGAGAGGCATTCCATCCCCTTGATCATTTTTGTGGCCCTCCTCTGGACCCGCTCCAACAGGTCCATGTCTTTCTTGTGCTGAGGGCTCCAGAGCTGGATGCAGTACTCCAGGTGGGGTCTCACCAGAGCAGAGTAGAGGGACAGAATCACCTCCCTCGACCTGCTGGCCACGCTTCTTTTGATGCAGCCCAGGACATGGTTGGCCTTCTGGGCTGYGAGCGCACATTGCCGGCTCATGTCCAGCTTTTCATCCACCAGTACCCCCAAGTCCTTCTYGGCAGGGCTGCTCTCAATCCCTTCATCCCCCAGCCTGTATTGATACTGGGGGTTGCCCCGACCCAGGTGCAGGACCTTGCCCTTGGCCTTGTTGAATCTCCTGAGGTTCACACGGGCCCACTTCTCGAGCTTGTCCAGGTCCCTCTGGATGRCATCTCGTCCCTCAGGCGTGTCGACCACACCACTCAGCTTGGTGTCATCTGCAGACTTGCTGAGGGTGCACTCGATCCCACTATGTCTTTGATGAAGATATTAAACAGTACCAGTCCCAATACAGACCCCTGCGGGATGCCACTTATCACCAAACTCCATCCGGACATTGAGCCATTGACCACTACCCTCTGGATGTGACCATCCAACCAATTCCTCACCCACCGGACAGTCCACCCATCAAATCCATACCTCTCCAGTTTAGAGAGAAGGATGTTGTGGGGGACCGTCTCAAAGGCCTGACAGAGGTCCAGATAGACAAAATCTGTAGCCCTTCCCATGTCCACTGATGTAGTCACTCTATTGTAGAAGGCCACTAGGTTCATCAGGCAGGACTTGCCCTTGGTGAAGCCATGCTGGCTGTCTCGAATTACCTCCCTGTCCTCCATGTGCCTTAGCATAGCTTCCAGGAGGATCTGTTCCATGATCTTCCCAGGCACAGAGGTGAGACTGACTGGCCTGTAGTTCCCYGGSTCTTCCTTTTTTCCCTTTTTAAAAATGGGGGTTATGCTTCCCCTTTTTCAGTCAGTGGGAACTTCACCRGACTGTTCTCAAATACAATGGATAGTGGCTTAGCAACTTCATCCGCCAGTTCCTTCAGGACGCACGGATGGATCTCATTGGGTCCCATGGACTTGTGCACCTTGTGGTTGCTTAACCAATGCAGGTTGCCCACTTAGCTGTGCAGGGTAATTTGAGCAAGGCATCAAAAAGACTGCTTGGTAGGTTTCCATAGCAAATTCTGCTTGGCGGTTCATTTTTAAATCATCTTTAGGGAGTATGTGGTGCTTAATGTGCTGTCAAAATCAAGATGGACAAAAGCATATGGATTAAAACTTAGCAGAGAGAGTCTGGTAGCTTCAGGCTCCTTGGAAATGGCAAAATGGGAGGTACAAGCAGTTCATCATAGTAGCCCAGGAACTTTCACTAGCTGTGTTGAAGCTCTAGTGTGTGTAAGAATGTGTGACAGCTGAAGGCATAGACTTCCTGAGAAAAAAATGTGATGATGAACGTGCAGTTTTCTTAGTAAGTAGATGTTAATGCCAGACTTCATAACTTATTGTATGATAGAAGAGATAAATAAAGTTATTGGTCTCCTTGCTTTCCTTTTTTTCTTTTTTTGTAGACAGGGAAGCTCTGCGTATGAAGTCTATCTTTTAAGCTGTGTCTTCATAAATGCATAATCTCAGCATATTTGCATACAGAAGAAACTAACATATGCATTTGGTGTAGTTGTCCTTAAATTGTCCAAGGATCTAAAGTCTTACCTGGTTTTCTGTAGGCTTGTCAGCTCCCAGTGCCATAGGTCTGCACAGATCTTCCAAGATGAAGAAGAAATACTAGATTCTAAGCTAAAATACTGTCATATCTAATCTGAAAAATCACAGTATGGGAAGAGGTTATACAGAATAGACAAGTTGAAAGGCGATGTGGGCCCGAAGGGAGAATTTATATTATGAACCCTCTTTTTTCACGTGAAGCATGTTGGTAATCTGTCAGTTACTTTAATGAATGATTATTATTTTTTTTAATTTGGCCTAGACTCGTGTTGAAGGGAAAACTGGAAGACGAAGGTTTTGAACAGAGTTGGTCTGTGTTGTTTGCAGAACCAGAGAATCATAGAATCCTTTAGGTTGGAAAATACCCTTAAGATCGTTGAGTCCAACCGTAAACCTAACACTGCCAAGTCCACCGCTAAACCATGTCCCTAAGCACCACATCTACACGTCTTTTAAATACCTCCAGGCATGGTGACTCAACCACTTCCCTGGGCAGCCTGTTCCAGTGCTTGATAACCCTTTCGGTGAAGAAATTTTTCCTAATATCCAATCTAAACCTCCCCTGGTGCAACTTGAGGCTGTTTCCTCTTGTCCTATCCCTTGTTACTTGGGAGAAGAGACCGACACCCACCTCGCTACAACCTCCTTTCAGGTAGCTATAGAGAGCGATAAGGTCTCCCCTCAGCCTCCTTTTCTCCAGGCTAAACAACCCCAGTTCCCTCAGCCGCTCCTCATAAGACTTGTKCTCYAGAYCCTTCACCAGCTTCGTTGCTCTTCTCTGGATGCGCTCCAGCACCTCAATGTCTTTCTTGTAGTGAGAGGCCCAAAACTGAACACAGTATTTGAGGTGCAGCCTCACCAGTGCTGAGTACAGGGGGACGACCGCTTCCCTAGTCCTGCTGGCCACACTATTTCTGATGCAAGCCAGGATGTTAGTGGCCTTCTTGGCCACCTGGGCATACTGCTGGCTCATATTCAGCCAGCTGTCAACCAGGACCCCCAGGTCCTTTTCCAGCAGGCAGCTTTCCAGCCACTCTTCCCCAAGCCTGTAGTGTTGCATGAGGTTGTTTTGACCCAAATGCAGGACCTGGCACTTAGCCTTGTTGAACCTCATACAATTGGCCTTGGCCCATCGATCCAGCCTGTCCAGATCCCTCTGCAGAGCCTTCCTACCCTCAAGCAGATCAACACTCCCGCCCAACTTGGTGTYRTCTGCAAACTTATTGAGGGTGYACTCGATCCCCTCATCCAGATCRTTGATAAAGATATTAAACAGAACTGGCCCCAATACTGAGCCCTGGGGAACACCACTTGTGACYRGCCRCCAACTGGATTTAACTCCATTCACCACCACTCTTTGGGCCCGGCTGTCCAGCCAGTTTTTTACCCAGTGAAGAATACGCCTGTCCAAGCCATGAGCAGCCAGTTTCTCCAGGAGAATGCTGTGGGGAAACAGTGTCAAAGGCTTTACTAAAGTCTAGGCAGGCAACGTCCACAGCCTCTCCCTCGTTCRCTGAGCAGGTCATCTTGTCATAGAAGGAGATCAAGTTAGTCAAGCAGGACCTGCTTCTCCCAGAACAGGATTAACATGCGAATGGCACTGGAGCTCCTGTGTGAGAGACAGGTAGCAGGTTTGGAGATMGAGTTGTAGTCGGTAGGTGCCTTCTTTGGGGTCACGTGGATGTCTGAGTAGGAAGAGCTGTCTGATTTAACGAGATATTTAGAGTAAGAAATTACACTTTTATGTGTATCAACGAAGAATGTATAAGTAGATGTTCTTTGGGAGTTACAAGGTGTTTTTTTAAGTAAGATTGTTGCATTGTCAAAATACTTTGTATTTTCTCTGCTGTTGTTACTTAGTCTGGCTGTAGCACTGCATTGCATGTTTGTTACCACAAGTCCTTGTCTAGGCAAGCCACTTACTGCTCTCTACAACTACCTGAAAGGAGGTTGCAGCGAGGTGGGTGTTGGTCTCTTCTCCCAAGTAACCAGCAATAGGACGAGAGGAAATGGCCTCAAGTTGCACCAGGGGAGGTTTAGATTGGACATTAGGAAAAATTTCTTTACTGAAAGAGTGGTCAAGCTTGGAACAGGCTGCCCAGGGAAGTGGTGGAGTCACCATCCCTGGAAGTATTTAAAAGATGTGTAGATGAGGCGCTTAGGGACATGGTTTAGTGGGCATGGTGGTGTTGGGTTGATGGTTGGACTTGATGATCTTAGAGGTCTTTTCCAACCTTAATGATTCTATGATTCTATGATTCTATACCCAGMTAGGAGAGTTTTCTGCTTGATGCTTTCCTGTAACTATATGAAATGGCAAAGATGTTATTGCACATGTTTTGGGAGAAAAAGTGTTGAGATAAAAATGAAAGTTGCATGACTAAATTCTGGGTACTTAAATCCAGGTTAGTAAAGAAAAATACAGGAGTTACATCTTCCCTTAGATGCACACTGCTGGATAATGAGCAGCTTTATAATCATAAAGCAGGAATGTACTGATGATTAACTTCTACTTTACATGTACCAAGTGTCTTTCTGCTACAGTTATTTGATATTATTAGCTTCACACTTACTATGAAAGACTGGTTTAAGGCTGAGAATGAATTAAATCCTGCCAACTCCATATTCCCATCAATTTATCGAGCTAGATTTCTATTAAGCTCAAGTATGTGGGCCTCTTTCAAGCCATTTTCTTTACGATAAGAATTTTTGTTGAGAAACTGTAGCTGAATATATATGTATATTTTACCCTATATTTCTGGGGAAAACTTGGGAGCATTCATTAATTAAAATCTGAATTTTTCCTCTAAGAACAAGTATTTATAATTGGACCACTTCTGGATTTGTCCTACACAGAGACTGAAAAAAATCTGTGAGCAGTGTTTCGCTAAAGCCTATTTGTGGTAGTTATCCCAAATATTTAATAGGAAGGGTCTTTCTAGGAAGCATATTATTTCATTAAAAAGACTACAGTGAGAGCACAGAGCTCACAGTGCAGAGAAAACCCAAACCATAACATGTCAGAAATCATGGTGTGGTCCTTATTGCCGCTGTGTCTCCACTCACCTCATTTCTTTGAGCCATTGCTTGCTCTGTGAACCACCCCTGAATATCAAGCTAAGAAGCCTCTGCCCCCCAAGGTGATGTCCATGGAAAGTCAGAGAAGGCAGCAAAGAAGTCTTAGGCAGTTGCATTGTAGGAAGTATTTAGGTGTGGTTTTGAGTCGTCTTTCTTTCTGGGACATGGAAACAATCCTTTTCTTTAAGTGTATTGCCTGCACATGGTGCTTTTCTTGGGATGGAGAACTCCATTGCTTTGTGCAACTGTGCCCCCTCCCTTTTTTTTAAATTTAAAATTGGCTTGTTTTTTCTTGCTACAGCATTCCTGTTACCTTCCCTCTGTTATAAAATATGCACCCCGAAAAAGTTGCTCCCAGAAAGAGGTTCTGCATTGCAGTTAGTGGCATTTGCTTTGGGAAATGGACCTTCTAATCATGGTCTCTACAGAGATGGGGGAAAAAACCTCCCTGTGTCCCCAAACACCAGCCCTTGTGCAAGTCACACGGGGATGTTGGGGACCGCTATGGTGTAGGTGAAACTTGCAGCGTGATGGCTGCCAGTGTTATTTGGACCAGAGGCTGCAATGATCGACCTGGTGCCCAGGTGGCTTATTTTACTTCTCCTCCGCACAGCCCTCTGCTGCATCAGGAGGAGCAGCCTGCATTTTGGTGGGAGGAAAGCCCTCTTCAGCAGCATCAGTCATCACTCCAGCTTTGTCACACTGCAGTAAAAGAAGAAAGCCCGACTCTCAGTCCTGGTGCTTTTGCCCTAGCCCGCTGCCTACTTTCCCCAGGGCAAAGCAACCACCAGCCTGGTGCTTCCTTCCCTGCTGCAGCAGCCCGAGAGTTGCCTGACCATGATTAGGGATTGCAGCACAGCAAGGTGGAGGATGAATAGCTTTTGTAGAAGGAATGAGGCTTGGACAGATGCGGCTAGCTGAGTCTGTGTTTGTGAAGATAGGCCGGGCATGCTGCAGTGAGACTGTGTATGAGATAGATGGATGGAGGATGTCATGCTGCAGGGAATGGAAAACACCTTTTTGGGGCTGTTCTCAGCTTCCCACTTACCAACCTGGTAATGCCACCAGATTCAGTTTTGCCTACGTTGTTGAGAAACCTTCAGCTGGTCCTAGGCAAGTATCAGTCACACGTATTTTGTCTGGGTGAGAGTTCGATGCCAGAATTGCTAATCTGATCAGGAAGTCTGGGTATGCTTTTTTCTACAGCAGTGTGTGGGCAGAATGCTGTGCCTCCTGCTCTCACGGGTGATTGAACTTGCTGGGTTTTATAGCTTTGAGACTTTGGCCTCTATCACATGTATCAGCATGAAAGTGGTGCCAGGCTAGAGCTTCTCAAAGAGGCGTTTATGCGGAGAGGCTGAGCTCAAAACCACCCTTAGAGTCACTGGCTGCAGTAACACGCTAGAGGGGCTGTAAAATATAAGGGAAGCTGTTACCAGAAGTATGAGAATATGCACAGCCAAAGCCCAGTGTTTCTGCTGTGAATGGTCTGGGCAAATGGGAGTTTCGACTGAAATGGGGTAGAGAAACACAAGTGAAAGTTGCATTTTTATTCCAGTGTATATAGGTAAACAAATCAGAAACTCTGCTATTGCCAGAATGGGCAGCTTTTAGAGGATTTTAAACTCATGTTTATATTGGAATTTCAAAACCTGTAAATAAATGGCATGAAGTTAGAAATGTGGAAAACAGGATAGGCACATGACTGAGTGTTTATGAACATCTGTCCCCTCCCAGACCTGCAGCGCAGCGTGTGATGATGTTGTTTCTCCTCCAGCAGAAGGTGAGGGGAAAGAGAGCACAGTCACCGTAAAGGAGTGAGCATAACTTGGGTTAGTGTAATCTGAAATCATAAGGATTGCTTTAATTTAGAGCACGCAGTACTCTGAATCATCTAAAATAAATGTATTTCTTTATTAAAGATCCTTTTTAGTTCATTCCTTATTGCATGATTTCTGTTGTAGCCAATGTTTAATGGTGTTGGAGACTGCAGCAGCTCTCAAATGCACCCTAGTCCCTTGGAAGCCACAAGTCTGTGTTTTGGTTTGGCAGATGCTTTTCTTTTAAGGACTAACTTGTTGCCACTGTTGGAAATCATCTTGGGAGCCAGAGAAGTCCTTCCTCTATGGGAGGTGGTGCTGAAATTTTTCCTGACTCAAGCGAGAGAGACGCTTGAATTCCTCGCGTGGTGCTAAAATGCTGCGGAGCAGAGCCTGCTGCGAGCTTTGCAGCAGCACAGAGCCAAACAAAGCTGACTTTTGTAAGTGCAAATCCTTGAGATCTTTTGTAAATGCAAACATCCCGCAGCCTGCGCTGTACAGCGGCTCTTCACACCACCGTGTACTTTGATTCCTTTAAAATGGTAAAAAGCAAAATACATTTCCTCCTCCTCTTCCCTCCGCCCTCCGAAACTTGTAGCCCTGAGAGGCCCATTGCCGGCCAGGGCAGGGTCCTGGTCTCAGCATCGTTTCCTGCGTGAACCTCTGCCCTCCCGTCTCGGGGCACCATAACTCTGCGGCCGGGCTGTCACAAGCTCTCTTCCTGCGATTGTTATCCCAACATCTCCCCTCCAGTTTGTTTTACAGCACAATGATAGCGAACGCAGGGAGGAAGGAGCGGGGAGGAGCTCCAGTCGTAAAGTGACTTCTCCCCCCTAGTACTGCTGTCTGTCCGGGGGAAGCTGGGCCTTGCTTTCTCACCCGCTGGGGGAAGGACTGATGTACGGCGGGGGGGGAAGCAGGCAGTACCCCATGGCAGGGGATCCGTGAGATGGAGCTGATGGGAACGGGAAACGTTTGACCCATCAGCCCTAATGTCAGGATTAAAAACAATTCATCTGAGTGCACTTATCACTGTCTGCCCGCAGGCTCTGTTTGCTACCTGACCGAAGCCAAATGCTCTTTTTAAACTGAATTTCAGAATACAAAAATTAGGCCTAAGATCCTTCTACTCCAGTCTTTTCTCTGCCTGGGACCTATTGTATTTAGAGTTCAAGATGAAGGCATGCATCTATCCAGTGAAACACCTTCACATTCAAGCAAGGACTTTGAATTTATTTTGTGGAAAGCACGAAATTATAACTTCAAGTAGATGGATGGCTGGAACACACTGAATTTTCAAGTTACACATGCATCTTCATAAATATTATATTTTAATTTTCTTAATTTTTCATGTTAGATTAAATGAATAGCAAATAATGCTAATGGTGTCACATTGGGCTCCTAAAATACAATGTAGTCTTTCTTTCATTGGTGTGCATAGAATGCTTGTTAAATTTTACAAGCTGAGAATCTTCATCAAGAATGTACTTGGTGCTGTTGAAGCTTTCAGTCATACTTCTTGTTAAGAGGAAGAAATCACAAAAATATTAAATAAAAAAGTGAATCCCGTTGGCTATCTTAAAAAAAATGCAATAAGGATCTCTGGTCTTTTAGAATAACTTTCACTAAAACCATTATAACTTTCTTAGAAATGATGTCTTGTGTATACTACCTAAAGTTCTAGAAGCAAGAAGGCAGAATAAGGCTGACTTGCATGTGCAGACATGTCTGCAAATAGCAGTAAGGACAGAGTTCACTCGTCAGCTGTGAACGGAGCTTGTGAAGGCAAATTAAAATACTATGGGTTACTTAATTTAAACCTTTGGTTAAATATGAAGTTGGAGCAAATGTGATACACAAAAAGCAACTGAAAACACATACCAGACAAAAATATTCTAGAATTTGTGTGTTGGTATGAACCTTAGATGACAGTAAGTTATCTGAGCCTGCCCCTGCTTATTCCTTTTGGGGGTGGAGAAGGGGAAAAGGAGGTTTTACCAGCTGTTGTGCAATGTAAATCTGCAGGATGCTTCATCTAGGGATATATACACACACACATATATGGGTATATGTGTATATATGTGTGTATATATATATAAAAAATTATTAGTGTTTTGTTGCTAATTTGTGTATGATGTGTTTATACTAAAAAAAACCAAACAAAAACATGTAGAATGGCCAATACACAAATAATGGTGCAAAGGCAGATGCTTTAATTGCATGCAGCCTTTAGGAGACATGTAACATCTATGTGCTAAAATCCTGTTTCTCCAGCAGTTATTCTCATGTYGTGGATGTAAAAGTGCAGCAAATGCGTTGTGTCATTGTCTAAAAATTAAGGTGAATCAGACTTGAGACATTTCTGCTGGTGACGAGGTCCTTCATTTTTGTAGTCTTGCTGCTAAGTTTCCAAGCATACAGTTTCTTTTTGAATAGAAACTTTTGTTGCTCTCATCTTTTCTCTGTACCACGGGTCATAGTTATTTTCAATCTCCTGGCACGTGGTTTAATAAAGCCCATTTTCATAGGAAATCACTGAGCAGGAAATATTGTTTGAAGGGTAAGACTTAGACAGCTGTGTTATACAGGAGGTTGTTTTCTGTTCTTATGGGCTTGCCACTGGATTTAATGCACAGCCTAGGAGAACTATTTTCAGTAATGTCTACATAAATAACTTGGCTTTAGCAGTGTGAATGGAACAAAGGTATCCCAAGACCCAATTTCATGCTTAAGCCATTTCCTCTATTCACTTTTCACTTGGTCATTAAGGATAGAAGATATTCTGGGAACAAAAAATCATATTCATGGAATTGGAGGGAAGAAGAGGGATTTCCACTGGATCATGGGCCGTAAATAAGAGTATGCTATAAATTTTGCAGGTAGAACGATTTGCAATGCCAGAGCAATGTTCATGTGGAGTGTTTTAAAGGAAACTTCGTAGGGAAAAAAGCTTCAGTGTGTGGTGCTGTTAATGAAACCGCTAGCTGTTACGTCCAGAAAACAAATGCCCACTTTAATTTTGCCTTTGAAGTGTGGTTTTCTGATGCATGAAGAAGAAAACGTCTTGAAGATAAACCAGTCCTCTCCCCCCATGAAAGTCACTATGGTTTCTCAGCACGGTGGGAGGTTGGTGCAGAGTAGATCCTTCCAATTTCTGTCTCCAGATCAATTATGACTTGTAGGAGAAGCCTTAATGGGTAGGTTTAGGTGTATTTGGGAGGAAGACTTGTTTCCARTGTAATACAGGTAGTACATACCCTCCTCAGTCTCTTTTCGTAGCCTGGTTATCCTGGGCTGTCAGCTTTTTGGGTCACTGACTCTGTAAGCCTCTGTGCCTGGCACAATGAGGCCCCTTTCTGCTCAAGGTCTCTGGGTGCTACTGCAGTACAAATATTTAATGATAAAACATGCTTATCTCCCGCCAAAAATCTGGCAACATCCTTATCGAGATATTATTAAATTGTCAGTTCAACCATATGCCGAGCATTTTAGGCGAACAAATGTTCACGCTGGCTCTCGTGCAATACGTGAAGGCTCGGAGAGAGACAGGTGGCTGTGTTTACACCATTGAGTACTGCCCGATTCCTTACAAACAAAAAGTTGCATTAAGTGACTCTTGCTTTATAGCAGCTTAAAAATCTATGGACTTGATATGCTTGAGACAATGTTAGTTTGATTACACCTAAAACGTTAAGTGCAGGTTGGTGGAACCTATATGGTTTGTGTATTAAAGATGTCTCTATTTCCCATGACAAAGAAATGGGAGAATTAAATTTATCAGACTGTCCCCACAAAAAAACCACCCTTGGCAATGAAAGTATGGTTTAAAGTTTAATAGTATTTTTTCTTTCAGTGTAATTAATAGAAAAATGCCTTCATCCATGACTTTCATTACTTCTAGTATTTGCCATTGATAAATGCTCAGCAAAATCCTGGTGCTTTTTTAGACACTCTGTTCCGCCTTTTCATCTGCTTTCTCCAAATGACATCACTTATTATCGCACCCTGATTCTTGGAATACATGAGCTCTAAGATCCACCAAGTAATTGTCAACTCTTTCATTTTATCTTCAATTTGTCTCTTTTTTAGGAGTGAGAAGTGGGGATGTTGTTCTGTCACTGTACTAGCATTTTTTCCCACACTTTTATTCTTGGAAGGTAGCCTGTCTGGCAAAAAATCAAAATAGTCTGATTTTGTGAACATGCTTGGAATTTTCTTTCAGAAATCTGTAGTAATACTGCACAGTCTTAGCTGTGGTTAATCAAAATGATATTTTGATTCATTTCAGTGTTGAAGATTTTTTTTTCTCTCCTATGGTCTTGCTTTAAAAATAAATTAATAAATCACTCTATTGTGAAAGCTATCTACTATAACAGCTATTTACATTTCTTTCATTAAGAATTGTATTCTCTTCTGGGGGTCTGCTACAGCTTGTGGGATTTGATTCCTCTTCTTTTTCCTTTTTTTTTTTTAAGGATAGACTTTGTACCAAACTTCTATAATGATAGAGAAGAGGGAGATGATATTTCTTCTTTCTTGTCTTTATCTGTTGATGGCATCTGAATGCATCAGGAGGTAATGAGCTGAAAAGGAATTAGAATTTATACTGAACGTTTTCTTCAGAAAAAGAAATGCTTTCAGAATGCTTAATGCAAATTAATTTGAAGGAAGTTGCTGATCTGTCTTTATTGATGGATATCACTTTGTAATAATTCTGCTTTTTCTGCCTGTGTAATTTCTTTGGGAGAAAGAAGTTCACATGCCAAAAAGAAGTTTATAAACATCAAGAACATTAATACTTGCAATCTTTGATGCTGTTTTAAGTGAACTTCCCTTACCCAGAACACCAGTTGCTTTTCCAATGTCTTCATTATTTTTCTGATCCATGTGTTACTTTCTCTGCAGTCTTTCTTTTGCTGAAATGAGAGCCTGTGACCATAAAGCTGTCCTGCAGCTCGAAAGTACCAGGAACGATGTCACCCAGCCCTCCGTTGCCTCCTAACGCCTTCCTTGCAGGTTGAAGGTAGAAGAGCTGGACACTCCCATTGACAACGCACCCCAGATCCTCTCAGAGGAGCCTTGCGGCCAATGGATGTCCCTGGGGCCGTACAGGGAGCGAGGAGAGGCTTGCTGCTGTTTAGAGCAGAGCTCCTCAGATGCATGCTCATAGCTGTCTGGGCCTTTTAAGGGTGATTTAAACTTTATCTATACAGTAGCTGGAATACAGCTTGTAGTGACTGCATCTAAGTAGAGAGATGGTACCATCTGCTCAACCCATCTGCTCTTCAATCCATCCTGTGCTCTATGAAGAAGTCATTGTCTGACTATTATATTCTTCAGGGAAAGTACATCGTCTCACCGAAACCTGCTCCAGAGCAGTGTAAACCAAAGCTGTGCTGGGCCAGCTCTGTTTCAAGGGGTGGATAGAGTACATTGGAGCTGCAGTGACGTGGTTTTGGAAGGCTTGGACAGTCATGAGTCAGTGTCCAAGATGGTTTGGGAACATGAGGCCCCTTGTAATTTTCCATTTAAGTATTTGAAAGTCTTTTATGCTTTTCATAAAATACAGAGTGCAATTCGTTTGGAATTGCTATGGGCCAAGTTGTCAAAAGAGCACAGAGGCAGCGTGGATCAAAGTTCTGTTTAAGACAGGGTATGTGGCCATCCCTCCCGTGAAAGTGCTAGTCTCCAGGGTATATAAGAAGACCATCAGTGGAGACAGGCTAAGGGAGAGATCACAGAATCACAGGGTAGTTGAGGCAGGAAGGTACCTCTGGGAGATCGTCTAGTCCAGCCCCTTGCTCACAGCTGGATCTGCTAGGGCTGTGCTCAAGACCAGGTCCAGTTGGGTTTTGAATATCTCCAAGGGTAGAGACTCTGCAGCCTCTCTGGGCAACTTTTGCCACTGTTTGACCACCGTCACAGTAAAGGTGTTTTTTCTTAAAGCAGGGAAATGGTGATCCCCTAAGGAAAAGGGGAGATAGTGCCAGGGACCTGATGGGGTGGTGTTATGAAAGCAAGTGACCACTTTCAATTTTGCTAAAGGATCTGAAGCACATTTCAAACAAATTGGAGATCACTATTGAGAAGCCAGAAGCTGCTCTGTGTTTGCACTGTATCTCTAACCATGAGAAAAGCACCTTTGCCATGCTCGTGTCCATTCACAGTATGGTTGCAAAGACGGCACCCCATATCCCTTACTGGGCCATGCTGCATCCTGCCTAACCACCTCCTCCCCCCTCCTCTGGCTATCGCATCAGATCTGAGAGTCTCATCTTCACTTTCAGGGCCTCATTTAACCTACTGTTATTTTTCCTTCCACTTTTACTCACTCCTGTGATGTTCACGCCAGCCTCTAGTTTGCCTGCAGTATCTGTCTCCATTGCCTACTTGATGCATCCCTACAAAACCTGTTTTGGTGGTCTCTTGTTGGAGAGAAACCTTCCACAAAAGTGCTTCATTATCCTCATTCAAAAGCCCATTTCAAGTCTTTGCAGTGTTTTAAAGACCTTGGTAACAGGCTGGGTTGCTGGTGTGCTCCTACTGCTCCCTTGCAGATGCACATTCCCTCATTGATTCAACGTTATGCTGCTCCCATATCACTGGTTGTCTGTTGCTATATTCTCCTATCTCAGGTTGTAACCCCCTGGCTGAGAGGCCACTGTTTTTCTCCCGCTGCAGAAGGCCCACTAGAATGGGACACAATCCCTATGTTGACGGGATAATCCATAACACAACAAAATGATGGTAGATCTATGTTGTGGAGACCTGATTTGTTATCTAGGTGAACTTGGATGAACAGCTCCCTTGTGTAGAGAGCCCTGTGGTCCAAAGGGTACAGCCAGGTTTAAGGATTAAAGTGAAAACATATAAAAGGGGACAACAGAAAAATCTTAAGTAGTCTTGTAAGGTGAACTCTGTTAGATGAAGAGGTCTGAACTCTTAAAAATGCTGCAGCCTGGCCTTGGTTTGGGTGGGAGGGGAACAGTTGTGGGGTGATTCGATCTCTGCAGAGCTGCTCTGCATCAGTTTGGGCAGGATTATCGAGGGAGATCAGCCAGATGAAGTCCACAGAAAATAAAATAGAGCAAGGTTGTTTGCTGGGAATTTTGGCATAACTCAATGTGTCTATACTCAAGTGTACTCCATCCTGGCTTTTGGGCAATACACTGCCCAAATCATCCTTGTGCTTGTGGTGGCAAGAAGCTGCCTATGGTTGGGCTGGAGGCAGGGAAAAGTAATTAAGTTGCTGATGGGTTGATGCGGTCCTGTTGGCCTCGGTGTCATGACCAGCTAAATTTGGGGACCATTGGTGTTAACCTGTCTTGTCTGTGGTTGTGTTTGTAATGCAAAGCAGCCACCAGTTGGCAAGCACAGTGGCTCTGAGTCCGGTGACTGCTGTAATAAAGTTTCTAGAAGATGTTTTTCCCCCTTTTGAGAGGTGTAATATAGGTAACATCACTATATAGAGAAAGTGAGTGGTCTTGTTGCATTAATATAGAAAATGAATTTTTATTTCTTCCTTCTTATAATGTATCATCTATCTGTGGCCTAAAGCAGAAGTGTGTTCTTGCCGTGATTGAGATACTACAGAAGTAAATGACACTGAAGTTAAATGAATCAATTCAAAAGTAAAGTCACCTTTATAGTTGGATGCAGAAAGATGTCTCATCACAGCTGTGCTTAAGAGTTTTACGAGCAGTAAATCAAACTTCAGGATATGTTAGTAGTCATACAGACACAGTGACAGTTAAATATTGGCTTTGAATATCTGAGCTCTCTTTTAAGGGTTGCTCTCCATTATGAAATAACTTCTGACTGAACTGAGGGTTAGTAGTGCTTTACCATTAAGATTACTCTTACACTGATGGCTCTAAAATGCTAGTTTTAATGTACTTAGTATTTTTAAAAGGTTGGMATTCCTAAGAAATGTATTTGTTCTTGTTTTTTGTTCTTATTGCAATGCCCAGATGCAAAATTAAGAAAGGTGGTAGAAGATGATTCTTTTGCTGTTAGAAGTTAAGCATATAGGAGCTCACTTGCTTGTCTTCAGGTGCTCTAAGGACAGGAGGTTTCAGGATGAGTGTGAAGCTGCTGGTGTCCTCCTGCAGCTGGTATTTGCATGCACGTGCGTGCTTCAGTGGTCTGTCTTCTGCCTTTCCCCGTACCAAAGGAAGTCATCTTGAGTTCAGCAGCTTTTAAGCTCATCCAGTTTTGCTGAACTTTGGCCCCAGATGAGATAGGAAGGGAGCAGGATGCAATAAGGTCTTACTTGGTCATGTTGCCGTCTCTCCTCTTTAGCAGGGAACCTTCTTCCCACTTCCCTTGAAATCCAGAGCTTCTGAAGCAGAGTTTGCATTTCTGTGGTGTCCAGTAGGACTGCAGACTTGTCATTTGATTTTGGTTTGTCACTGAATGGCCCTTCCCATGCTTCTCTTCTGAAGAAAAAAATTTCAGGTGGAGTTAGGGCTGTTTGTTTATCACCGGCCTTTGCGTCCCTGCAGGTCTTCTTGTGCTCATGTAGATAGTTCCCTTATTCCTTATTTGAACTGTGCAGAGCTGTGTGTTTTGTTTTTCTCATTTAGCCTAATTTTTCAAGAAAGAAAAGAGAAGATCTTTAAAGAAAAAATATTTTTTTAAACTGTGATAGAAAGTTTTGACTATTTTTGTTTGACAAAACTCTGAATTGGCATGTAATACTTCTTGTCCTGAGTAAGCAGGCTGTTTAATAGATCCAATGAACGCTTATTTAGATACAGTAACTATTTGTGGCAGAGAGTCTTGCCTGTGAATTCAGGCATATCTCTTGGCAGCAGTAATCTGTACGGTCATCTGCAGATTCTGTCCAGTGATTTGACCTGCTCAAAACAAAGTTGTATTGGATGAGCATTAATTCAAGCCTTCATGTGTGTGTGTGTGTGTGTGTGTGTCTTTTTTAAGAGGAATTTGCAGTGCAGCTTAAATAAGCCTTAAATGTGTTGAAGCAACAAAAATTGCACGACTGTCTGATGCGAATAAATGTATTTTGTCAAAGTAAGATGAGTATGATGGAGAGCCAGTAAAATGGTAGAAAGTGGTTGGGCTTCTAAAGTCATCAGCCTGATGCATTATTGTTGACTTCTTGCGGGGCAGAAACTAAGTTTTGGTCTAATTGTCATTTGGACTAATTATATGTTGAGAATAGTGTATACTCTAGACGGCTGCTGTGGTAACACCAGCAGCTTTGGTTTTTCTTGAAAACTCAAGATAGTGAGTTGGAAGCTTACACTATGTCAGAGAATGAATAAACTTCAGTGTGTGGCTTTGTAATTATTATAACCAAAAATATAGGTGTGTACTGTATCTGCTGATGCTATGAGGTGCTGAGTTTGTTTTCTGTTCTTATCACRTTCCTTTGGGCTCTGTTGAGTATGACCAAGCTTTTAGTTTAAGCCCTGATTTTTATGTAATCTCTTAAGCTTAAAAAAAAAAAAAGTTTCATTAACTTCATATATAAAGGGAAATGTGGAGGGGAAGAAAGGAAAGGGAGGGCACCGTTTGCCTCTGTGCACCAGACTGTGATGCTCTCTCTTATCATGAAATGCCATTATCCCATTCTTGTTTCACTTCTCCTTCCCCTATATCCATATTACATTTTTAAGTCTTTTATGCAAAATACGTCAAGCCATTTATTTAATCATCTTAACAGAAAAGTTTGGTCTCGGTTGAGTGCCGAATTTCAAAAAATTTGTATTAGCTTTTTCATCTCAGGCTAGAACTGTCAATGTGTGCCTGTCTCCTACCAAACATTGCTAGCTTTGCATAGCCTCTATGAACAGTATTTATATACATGAAGTTGGCCATTGCCAAGCAAGACAAGCTAACGGTAAGAAGTTTGTTGAAGGCTCTAGATTCTAGGTATCGGGAATATATTGACTAAATATGTCTTTTAAAACAAGGATCCATTTTATTACTCTTGTTTCAAAATATCCTGGAATTCCCTATCAGGTCAATAGCTATTGACAGAAAAAACAAAAAAATACAGTAAACGTGGTTGTCTGGCTGAGTAAGGTCCTCAAAACCACACAGAGCCTTGAAAGCAGTGTGTCCCAAAACCCAGGAATCGTTTAAAAAAAGGTCGGTACTGTCCAATGAACTTTCCAATTCCCCTTAAAAAGGGGGAGGAGGAGAAATAACCTGCAGTTTTTAAATTTCTCCATTCCTGTTTATAAGAGTAGTCTCAGACATCTGTTTCTGCCGTGGTGCAGTCATGCTCCAGTGCTTCCCCCGCTGAAGCATGACATGTCTCTGTGCCTCAGTTCACATGGCACCTGCCCCGGTGCTTTGGGGAGGGCAAGTRTTTTGGAGGTGGTCCCAGCTGTGCCTTGGCAGGCTGTGAGACCCGACCAGCATCCCCCTATCCCTGACCGCAGGCAGGGATGTTCCTGGCCCTGCTTGATAGGATGGTCCCTCTCTTGCTGCAGCTTAGAGCCCCTGTAGATGGTGGCCATGCAATTTTGGGGCGGCCCCGATGCTCAGGTTCAAGTCCATCGGCAGTAAAATGGCTGGCCACACCATAGTGTGCCATTTTCTGGGTTACGCAGCCAGGACGTTGGACTTGGTTGCATTCGCTGGTCTCGTGTATTTAGCTGAAGCTCAGACTTCAGAGGCTTGTGGTTAGCAAGCATCTCGCGTGTGTGGCAAGGGTGGGACCCTGGGGAGGGACTGCAGTGCCCTGCTAAGTGAACATCCAGTTTTTGTTTGAATTTAACTCTTATTTTTGGAACCATGGGTGACTTATTCTTGGAACCCCATTTTTCAGAAACCCATCTGCACGCAACGTTGCCAGGATTTCTGGTACAAATATTTTGTCATTTGCTCTTGAGACAATCTGTTGTTTCAGTCCTGGATGAAGTTTTGTAATATGTTGCTTGAGATATCATGGAAAAATATCTAAGTGGTGGTGTAATCTTCTAGGTGAAAACACAAGGTTATAAATTTTTTTAGTAGAAAATTGATTATCTGGTTTTATCAATGAATAAAATCTATAAAATCTTTTTTAAAAAAACTCAAGCCTCTAGTGCTCCTATTCTTTCCATATCTGATTGCAGCAGTTGGCTTAGATGTGAGCCACCTTTCTTTTCCAAGGAATATGTGGAGTTCTCACATTTGGTGCTCATTTTGCTCCATCCTTTCTCACTGATTTCATTTGCTCAGAGCATTGTGCCTGGAAGTCCGTTTGTTTTAATTTGAATTTTTTTCCTCTAGAGGCAGAGCTCATTCCCTTCACTAGTACCTCCCTTTGGTATACGGACGAAATCCTGCCTTTGCTAGACAATGATATAGTAGAAGAGTTGGTGAGAACTTTTAGAAGTTGGATGTTAAAAACAAGGCTTAATCTTTACTTTTGAATGACAATTCTTATTCTTTATCAGACTTGTGTGATGCTGGACAAATCTCTCTATTTCCCCCGTATATATGCGTACAGAGATAGATGGTACTTTGGTATGTTGTTTTAATAACAAATGGCAGTATGCTATAAATAAATTTCTTAGGGAAGCTAGTCTGAATACTCTTGAGTCTTAAAACCAACAGCATTGGGTTGTCAGTGTTGACCCTTCTGGTGTTGCCAACAATGTGCTCTTTCCTTGGGTGATCGTGTAGTGGGCAGAGGAAGGTATTGTAGGCTGGTTGCTCATGGTAACACCATGACTAGCTACATCAAGGGGTAACTGGTGAAATTCTGTTTACTTGGATTTTTTTTTTTTACTTTTCAGTCTTCAGATGTTTGTATTATCCTTCTCTTTTTCTTCCAACCCTGAAGAATGAAATGGAAAAGTCACTTAATAAGGGGATGTCAGGAGAACTGTTTTTTGTCACTGAGTGGGAAAGAAAGGGGAATAAATGCACTTGCCATGGTTGATACTGGAGTGCATATGTTTACCCGTTCTCACGGCTCTCTTATTTAATTGGCAGTCTCTGAAAAGTTAAATCCCCAACCTAGCAAATGGTTTAAGATTTCAAATGAATGGAAAAAAATTCTCGGTCTTCTAAAATAGCCTTCTGGAGGTGAATCTCATGGAACCTGCAGACAGGCAGATCCAAAACCTTGGGAAGCAGCTCCAAGATGCTATGGGAGAAAACTCTAATTGAGAGTTAGGTCAGCTTTGTGCATCTGGGAAAGCTGGTGCAGATGAGGTTGCTAATTGTAAAGAGAGAATGATCTCCTCCCGCTCCAAAACTGGAGCATGAGTTGAGTGGTTGCCAGGTTTATTTTGGCAGAAGAAGCATTGGAGGTGGTTGCTGATGCTAAAGGTGTGCTAAGAAAAGCTCCTTTCTGCAATGAGCAGCTTTAAGTTTGAGAAAGCTTTGCATACTTGCAGAATTTATGTAGAGTCCTTACAAATACTGTTCATTTCGGCATTTGCCCCTCTTCCTGCTCCTGTAGCTGGGCCTAGGAGCAGGCAAGCGGTGCTCCTTGCTCGGCCATTGCCAAGCAATTCTTTCTCCTGATGTTTTGCTTGCTCTTGTTTTGCTCTCTGGATACCACGTGCCTGGCAAGCTTTCAAGCTCTGGTAGCTCCTCCATGCAGGAGAGGTGGGCAGGTCTGACAGCACGTAGCTTTGCTGGTGTACTTAACTTTCACTCGTCTTCTCCCTGCAAAATAAATAAATAATTGACGCGTGAAGGGGAAAAGCGTGGGAGGAAAAATGTCAGGAAATTCAAAGGTGAAGCTATTTCCTCCCTCAGTAATATTTTTCTTTTGCATGTTGTTTCTTCTCTTCAAACAATGGGGTGAGTTTGAATCCATTCTTAACTATCAGCCTTGCCATTGTTTATTCATAAATCCTTTCATGTGTGTGACGGACCTCAGGAAAAACCCACACTTCCATTGTGAGTCCTCTGGGCAGGCTCTCTGTAGTACAGTACTAGTACAACAGGGCTCCAGTCCTCCTTTGGGGTCCCCATGTGCCAATGAATTAATATTAATGGTGAAGTATATAATGCACGTGATTTAAAGGTGTGGGCTGTGAAATTTGATAACTCTGTCAAAGCTTAGCTTTTTTAAAAGGCAAATAAATAGCTCAGATACTCAGAACAAGGATTTCTGATGTTAATTCCTTAAGCGTAATGGTGTTTGCTAACTTTTTGTGTGTGTTCGTGTGAATGCACACACTTGCATTTGGGGGAAGGGGTGTTTTGCTGAAACAGGTGAAAGTTAGTTCTGTAGTATAAAACAGGAAGCAGATGGGTGCTAATTAAAGCCCTGTTGATGATAAAAAGGTGACTGAGCTTTTGAAGCAGCTGCTTTCCTAATTTTATACATAGCTGGTATGTACTTTATATAAGAGCCGGCCTCCCCACACTTCATTGTTTTCTTGAAGCTGGAGGAAATGCATGTGCGTGTGTGTGCGTGCTGCCATGGCTGAGGGATGGCGCTTGCAGCGCTTGCTGTTTGCTTCCTTCTCTGCGCTAGAGAAAATGGTGTTTTCCAAACATCTGACAAAGGTGCCGGGCACCTTTTGGTCTCCCTCCTCTTCTCCCTCTGCCTTTCCACACACAAGTAGGCACCGGGCTGGCAGGAGCCCCTGTTAGCAGTGGTGCTATAGATAAGGGAGGGCAGCTTATTGCCGGTTGCAGGTCTGTGTGTCTCGACTCAGCTGGGAGAGCTGCATCTGGGAGAGAAAGTTATTTTTTGTGGCTGTTTGTTATTGCTCTGTTGGACTTTCGCAAAATCGTTAAGAGACTGGTCAACAGTCAGAAGTGGTCAACAACCAAAATACCAGCGAGGGTGTCAGCCTCCTCTGTGTGTGACCCGTGATCGTCATTATGGTCTTTAATCTTCACAAGTACATTTTATACTGCCTTTCTTGCCTTTTCTCTTATCATGGGGCTCATAGGATGGGTAATAAACTAATCTTCCAAAAAAAAAAAGGAAACAAAAAGATTCAAGCATGTTGTATCAAAATGTAGGCAAAGGAAAAATAGCACCAAAGCAGAGCAGATTTTCATACAGTAGAACTAGCGATGTTAATTGCAGTGTTTTAATGCACTTAATAGAAAATGAGTGTTGGACATAGAGAAATAAATGGTAAAGTTTCTGTTGACTTGAGTAGCGTAAGTTTTGTCCATAATTAATATATTGAATTGTTGAAACCTGTTTACTGGCAGCTTTTGCCGCTGGGAATTGGTGTGGGGGAATTGGTTTCTTCATTGGGGAAAGTGCCAGCGTTCAGTCCCAGTGTTGGAGATGACGTCATTCTGGTAGAAATAAAGTAAACTTGGTGTGGGCGGGAGGAGAAAGAGGAGGAGGAAAATTTTGGTCAGTGATGGGCTTGAGTCTGGTAACATGCAGGTTCAGGGGATGGCAACTGAGGTGTGGAGGAGTATCTTCTGCGTGGGGAAACTTGTGTTGCACTGGCCACATTTAGTGAGCAGTGCTTGGGAATCAAGATTATGTTCGGCTGAAGCTCTCATAGGGATGCTCTCTGGGTGTCTATTTGAAGAAGCAGCCTTTCTGTTTTGGAGCTGCTGCTGAGGCTGCAGGTTCCTGATTTCATTTGAAGCAGAAACAGCTTAAAACCAGCTTAACTTGAGTGGCAGCCTCTGCTCCTACCACCCCATAAGCCCACAACTGCCTCAGAGGAGCCAGATGACCCAGTGTTCAGGAAAGCATTGCCTGGTTCAGCGGCCGACACTCCTTCCCTCGGTGTTGCCGAGCGACTGGTATCTAATGTAGCTTATTGAGCAGCTATGATGAAACTGCTGTACGATACGTATCATAGTCTTTAAATCCTTCTCTGTTAATGCTGTGAGTGGGGGTTATTCCCCCCGTGTCTTTTCATTCTTATGGGAAGACAACCACAAACTGGCAGAGCCTCCTAACCTGGGACCTGCTCTTGTTTGTTCCCTGCATGTGAGGGGCCAACAGGTCTCTCGGTAGGAATGATCCCAAATGCCTCTTGCCCCTCGTGGCAGGAATGAGAGGAGGCAGCTGACAAGTCTGCCTCTTTCCTGGTCCCTTGCTAACATTGCTGATGGGTTTGTGGATGTCCCCTTCTAAACTGTGCACTTCTCTGCTACTGTATCTCTCCCCCTGCTCCTAGCAGCTGAAAGGAGAACCACCAGGTCCCAAAGTGCATGGAAGAATAGCAGTGTCACTTTCTCCGTTAGACAATATGTCTCTTGGAGGATTTTCTTACTCTGAAGTCACCTGGGTTGGCTGCATTTCTGGTTATGGGCTCAGTGAGTTGTGCTGTATCACTACAACCAAAACTATTTGCTGGAGTTTACCAGGTGCCAGAACCTGGTCCAGGAGAGCTTTTCTTCGTGCACAGACTGCAGGGTTATGAGTTCTCCTCTGCAGTATTGGTTTCTTAAATGTTCTGGTTTTTAYGACCCCTCAGTGTTTGTCAAGAAGCTGTTGCTGTTTGAGTGTACTTTGACATCGTACTTGTGTTAATCTCCTTTGGGTTTATCCTTTAAATCTGCCTTTTGACAAAGTCTGGGGGCTGGGTTTAATCTTAGGTGGTTCTTGCTCTTTTTCTAGAGTCAGCAACTTAAAATTGTCTATTTTCTTCCTGTGGTGCAGGTGTATTTAAGCCAGGATTACAGGAAAGCCAGTGCAATCAGAGACAGGACATTTGACTGCCACTACCTCCCCTAGCTGCCCTCTGAAGGATTTTRAAAGTATTTTGGAGGCCTAAGAGTCTGTGGGCTTCAAGCTGAGAACAGCTACAGTAGAAAGGAAGTGAGTTTGCCAATAGACTTGATTAAAAAAATAAAAAGTCAGTATGGTTAAGGCTATTTGAGAAGTGGGCAGCCTCTGTGGCAATACAGAAGAGTCATGCAAGCTGATGCAAAGGTTGCGGTGTGCCCTTAGCTGTGCCAGGAAGCAAGCGCCTTGTCACTGCTGCTCTCTGGCAAGTTCTTTCTTAGGGTAAAAGGCCCTTAAGCTTGCTTTAAACGTGTTTCTGTGGCTTTTATTAGCCAGCCATACTGTGTAGAAATGACTGCAGCTGGGGGATTTGTACGAGTCACAGACTTCTCTACAATTCTCCTTAGGGGTGAATGTGTATCTTAATGCTTTGGTTGATCATGGTCAATCTTGAATGTTTTCCCGTTTGAATACTTAACACAAAAATAGATGGAAATAGGTGAGAATTGCTAAAAAATTCATCTTTTCTGTTTAAAATATCACTTAATTTTAAAAAGAGCTGTAAAGCACGGAGATTTGTGTTTTTGTTGTCAAAATTACTCAGTTACTACCCTCCTTGGAAAATCAAATGTGTTGAATGTATATGTGTGTGGGAGATGGCTGCTGTTAGGCAAACTTTGAACAAGATAACTGAGCTTCCTTATCAGATGCCCCAGAGATGCCTGGCGCTGAAGGAAGTAGGCAGCAGCGGAGGAGTGAATGAGGGGTCCTTGAATAATTGACGGAGGAGGAAAAAGAAGGATTGAGCCCACATCCGTTTTGCCAGTTTCCATTATTTGAGCCTGATGTGTGCAATGTGTTTTTAAGTGGTAGGTCCTGAACTCAGCTGATGCCTTGAGAATCTCATTAAAAGGAGTGTGTAAGGGGATACTAAACTCTGTTAAAATAGTAATTGGTGCCTAGGTATCTTCAAGGTACTAGGTCCAGATCCTTCACTCATTGCTCTAAAGCTGAGTTTTGGAAGTACCTTTTTTACAGAGCCAGTCTTGGAAGAAATGTTCTTCTTTCCTTCAGCTCCCTCTCCTTCCTAGGTAAATGAGGAACATGTAGTTAAATCAGAGCAATTGTTAATGGTAATCTTCTTAAGAGATACAAACTTGATCCTGCAGCAAACAACAACTAGCTTGTAAATGTTGAGGTCAAGACTCTGCCCTGTGAGCAGATAATTATTCTGTTGTTATCTTCTCTGATTTTATTTTTATTTCCTGGGGGAGTAGTGAGTGGGGGAAGAGGAGAGGAGGGAGAAGAGATAGGGTAGGTAAGCCTTCCTGTTATTATTTAAGGCCAAGCACTGTGAAGTGGATACGTTCAATATTGCTCAAGTGTAAAAGCAGATAAACTGCAATTATTTATGTTTACTTTCAACTTCTACCACTGCTTTTTTGAAGCTTCAGATACCAACTTTGTCAGACAGAGGCTCCAGTTTTTTGCTGTATTGCTCTATTGGAGAGGCTCCTTTGTTGTAGCTTTGTCAAGCTGGTATACTTAAATTTAATTTAAAATAAAAGTAGAGAATGACGATGCCTGGTGTCAAGCTTGATATATGTACAACTGGTCGTGGGAGAGAAAGGGAAGAAAAATTAATGGATTGATGCACATGGTCTTATCTTTAGGAAAACTGTCTTTGCCCCAACTATTATTGCCCAGTTGGCAATAATTTGGCTCAGCCCAATCCCCAGTTGTTATGTTTCAGGGGCTGACATAGCTACTTTGGAAGTTTACAGCTAGAAGAGGTCCCTGAGCTCTTCTGATTTGCAGATACGCGGATCTGCTCTTTCTTGTATGTCTCCTTGTACTTTTATTTAGTTACACACTTGAAATCTGGGGATGGGGGAAGGAGTTCTTCTGTTGTTGCTGGTTTGCCAGAAATGTTCTGCAGGTAAGTTGGTAAATGTGTTCCACCTCCAAAAGAAGGATATTTTTGGATGGCTGTAGCTCACTGAGGTTTGCTTGGGTAGACTGTAGATGTCTGTGGGGAGAGGGAGTTATCTTGCCAAGCACCTTTATTTTTGAGTTAGAAGTCTGTATTTTCCTAGAAAATGAGATCTTTCAAAGTTCATGTTAGGGGGATCCAAAATAAGGTGGTTTTAGGTGGGGTCATTCACTCTGCCTTTTGAGAGCAGAAAGAGTTGGTTTTTTGAGCCTGTGTGCTTGGAGGACTTGAGGCATGAATATGATGTTATGTCAAACTCAAACTCTTAAATTTTGAAGATGTATTTTTCACAAAGATGGCCAAAGGAAAACACGTAGTGAAACAGTCATGTTTCTTCCCTCTTATTTATTGGGATTCCTAAGACTTCTCTCACGGAGAAGAGGCGGAAATCCTGCTGCATGAGAATTGAATGCTTGAAAGATAATGTCCAACTTAACCCTATAGAAAAAATCCTTGAGAAATTCCTGAAGTGTAGTTCCGTAATTTCTACTTTGGTGCAGAGACTGTTTCATATGAATTGTGTGACTTTTGGAATGATGTCTCTCCTTTTTCTAATCTAGAGGGCATATCCTTAGGAGTCATGACAGGCTAGTAATCATGTCCACAGCAGACCGTGATCCTGATGAGCAGCGGGGATGGCATGTAGTTCAAAGTCTCTTTTCTAACTCTCTGCCTTAGTGTCAGGGTGAACATAGGCAAACAGTGCTTTGCTGGGGCTCTGCCTCTTCCAACTGTGTTATCTGCAATCCCTGGGTGCATGTGAGCTGACTCCAGAAGAGGTTTGTTGGTTTTCCTATGATTTCAAAACCAACCTTCAGCACATATGGTTACTTTATATTCTGCTCTTTTTTTAACATCCTGTTTCTTGCTCCTTTTTGTTTGTGTTTTGTTCTGACCATGCTTGTGAACCAAATCATAGCTGTGTTTACAGGTTGCAAAGCTGTGTAAAATTATGAATTATCTTCTTGCTGTTGTAAGTCAGCAGCGGACAGGAAGAAAGTTGAAAATACTGAATAGGCAGTATATTGCTGCGTAGGCACTTAATGTTGTTGCAGTGTGATATAAGTTAAAATATTGCTTATTTCCTCTTTGCTGTTCAAAACAACCTGAAGCATGTTATGACCAGGATCTAAACAATAACTGAAAAAGTAAAAACAAACGTTTTAACAGAGAAAGGCATGGCCTGCCAAATACTCTGCGTAATTTATGACTACATGAATAATCAACAAACAAAATACTTGAAGACACCTGACTTTCTGGGGGAACACTTTAATTTCTTTTTAAAACAAAATGAAAATGTGGAAACATTCCCTGTAGCATCTTCAAAACTGAAAATAATCCAAAAATTAAACAAGAGCAGCAAGGGCTGCAGTGTCTGCTGGAGTTTGCCAGCAGTTTAACAAATCTGTGGACATAAACCCATAGATGTATCCATGACAAATTATCATAAAACTTCATAAACAAACTTGGCTAGATAAATAATATTGGAAAACAAGCCTCAGTAAACATGCTTGCTTTTTTCTGTTTCATCCTTGTTTCTAAAGAGGCCCTTATGTGATCCACAGAATAAATAACTTCCTGTGTCTTGACAGCTATTGCAAATGACAGCTCCTACTGCTGACATTCCTGCTATTTTTAATCTGATGAAAGTTTGTGTCCTGTGATATTTTTTTATTATTATTGTTTTTTGAAATGAGTGCCCCATTCTGACCTAGGAGGCCGATTCTCTCAAGAAAAGAGCTTGCGCATCTTTAGAGCTGTGCAGGGGGCTGTGTTGTCTGAACATCTGCGAGAGGGAAAACTAAACTGCGGTACTTAAAAGAAGCAAAAGTGGGCAGAAGGAGGCAAATACTGAGCAAGTCCCTGCACAGTGTCTTAAGACTTTCTTGTTGCAGCACTTTGAATTGATTAGGGCATTTTAGCTCACTGTCTCGGCTGTACTTTTGCCATAGCGCTTTAGTGCACATCTGGGGAAAGCTAGAGGAGAGCTCCTCTGCCTTCCCCATCTTTGGGCAAAGGCACAGGAGGGATGGGAGGCCCATGGCAGCCTTTGTGGTTGAGAAGTTGGATGTTGCAGTCCTTAAATCTGAATAACTAGCCAGGCAGGCTTAGGCTGCCCAGTTACCCACAGGCTTTTCATTGAAGGAGGATGGGAGCAATGATGGTGAAGTTTGCACCAAGCGAAGACTGTGACCTCCGAGAGGAGGGAGCCTAATCCGAAAGTTGATAAGAGCTTTTTGAATTTGTGGGATTAGTGAAGGGGGGTGGAAGGCTTTTCAAAAACAGTGTTTTCTTCTCTGAACTGATGAGGGTGATGGCAACATCCTTCCTGGGACACCTCCTGTTGCACCTGGCAGTCCCCAGTGCACCCAGAGGCTCCTTGTGTCAGGCTCTGTCCATGGGAATGGGAGAATGAGTGAGGTCTTCTCCAAGCAGCTGTGGTGAGGCCAGTCTCCTTGTGTATATCAAATGGAGAGAAATAGTAATGAGGGGAGATTAATTAGACCTAGTTAGCAGGAGAAAAATAGCACCCAAAACGCCTAACAAAGCTCGTTTTTGCGTAACAGCATCCCACTCTGGGAAATGTCTTAGTTTGTGTCCAGCATGGTTCTGTACTTCTCTAGCATCAGTTGCATATGTAAAGGTCCCAAGCCACAACGGTGTGGCTTATCTTCCTTTTTATTGTCCTCATTGTAATATTTTCCTTTTTCTTAAAAAAATGGATGTTTGAGTATTGAGATGAATGCTGATGCACCAGAGCTCTTGGGCTTACTCTATTAATTACATTAAAAACATGCTTTTCTCTTGTCCTTTTTACTTTTCTTGTTTGGGAAGGAGGAAAGCAAGTAAATACAGAGCTGATGGTTTAAGTCACTGTTGCCAGATGACATTCTATGGGAATGTGGACTTGCCAGTATGTGGATTGTAAATAGTCCTTTGATTTAGTAAGGGTCTGTTAAGTACAGAGCACAGCCTACAGTAGTGAGGGAATAGGAATACTTCCAAAACTGGTGTGAGGGAAGAAATTACCCTTTAGGTTTCCCTCCTCTATGTGCCCAGCTTGCTCTGAGAAATAGCACTCTGCCTCCTGTAGCCTACTGAAATCTGTGAGCGTGTCTGGGGGTGACTTGGTTCAGTTGGTGCTACACGTTTTGCAAGAATGGGTGACTGTGGCTTTGTAATGCTGAACAGATGTCATAAAACCCAGTGACGAGTGCCAGCGTTTCTTGAAACTGCAGCCTGGAGAACGTCACRGAAAGCAGCATTTGAGAGGAAGACACTGGCATGAACAGTGCAACCACCCGTCAGGAGTCCTCCAAGTCCCGAGACCCTCTTGCAAGAAAATAAAGTAAAAACCCTTTAAGTATAAACCACACCTTATGTGAAAGAGGGTGGCTGTAACTGGCCAGACAGTGGAGAGGGGCAATGCACACATGGAATATAGCTCAAGGCTATAATGAAATTTGGATGAGGGCTTTTAGTGGGCATTGTAGTAGTAAATCATGTTATATAAAATCTACTAGGCTATGGGAGCAAGCTTGAGTTGGAAAGAGCTCTCCCAAAGAGAGTGTGCTGGTGGTCTGGCATGCTTCTGTGGTGGGGGGAAAAAGTACCAAGGCAAACTGTGTTTAAAGAAACTGAGTAGAAACACAATACCTAGTATATGTGCTGCCTCTTTAGGATGTACAAAAAGGAGTAATTGGAAATTGCTTCTCGTAACTTTGGAAAAAAAGAACAAGTATGAAAAACAACACGAAGAAAAACGAACAAATATTGACTGCATAAGGCAATATCCTTTATCTAAGTAATTGCAGATGATGCTGTAGTTTAAAGAGAACTTAAATCTGATCCTGTTTAAGCTATTTTAATAAAAACTTAAGAAATCTATTTTTTCTACTAATATTTTGTTAACAAGAAAATTATATTTTATTTTCTTTTTATATGTGAGACAGATAAAGGGAGAACTGGCTAGAGGAAAAATAAGTAGTAAAAACAGTGGCATTATACACTGGACTGTACTCATGTACAAAAGAAACTAAAGGAAAGAGAAATGTCCCTGTCTTCTTTCCTGAGTTTCTGTTGGTTACTACAGCAACATCAGATATTTACGACATTAGGTGAAATCCAGAGGGTTATTGTTATTTTTAAGCTGACACTGTCCCCTTACAAATGTGAACCTTTGGCATCTTTACCACTAGATGCAGTAAAGAATCTCTGAAGATACACTAAAACAAAAAAACCAACCCACTCAACTCTGTTTTATTTTCCTTTTTGTAGTTTTGAGGACTATACTTAAATTTTGCTAGCCTATCCTTGCACTTGCTGCAGTCAAAATAGAGATCAAATGCATAGTGAGATGTAGCGTAAGATATCGTTCAGCCTGTAAATGGAAGGCTTTGCCCTTCTTTTTACAAGACGTGCAGTTTCCTTCAGCCAGGGATTTCCTGTGGGGCACAGCTAACCCTGCTGCAAAGGAAGCTTGCTGCTTTCATTGACTCTTTGTTTCTGAAAAACTAGTATTCAGTGACACCCATGTCCAGAGAATTTGGCTCCTTTGCTTGCTAAAGGAAAAGGCTCCCTCTGCTATGCTGGTACAAGTGTAATAAGTAGATGTCTTTTTTTTTTTTTTTGATCTGCACCAAGGCTCAGTCAACCCAACTTTTTACATTATTGCATCTGTACATCCCCCTTGGTATGTTGCTCCTCAAGGTAAGAAATACAGACAGGCTTGGTGGCTTTCCTGCAAACAAACAAACATCTCTCTGCTGCCCTTGTCAGATGAGTTTGTGCGTTGTAGGAGTCACAGGCACAGTGCTGCAGGTGCGCTTGGCTCTGTCCGTGGATCCACGGCTGCAAGCTGGCAGCTGGTCCTTGTCTGTGTCCTTAAGGAGAGGTCTATGGTCAGGCAGTGGGTGTTGTTGCAGGTGAAATAAGTCCTCGAGCCTCTCCAGCCACGGCTAGTCCATGGGCAGCACAGTGATTGGGCAAGTGTCGTGGACTTAGCCCCTGTCTCCAGCGCATCCTGCTTTGCTTTACYAGCCTCAGTTTTAACTTATTTTCCAGTCTTGTGGGTAGCCCATTGCTTGTAAATCCATCAGGTTGTGACAATCATTCCAACCCTTTAGGTTATCAGTGATTCTGTGAAAGCAAATAGTCTTGATCCATGAAGATGAAGAGAAGATGCGTGGCTCCCTGGCAAAGCATCCAACTGAAACCAAACATTTAGGGTTAGGTCTGCTTGTGCCTTTACCTAGGCAAGTGGCAAATGACTACTTTGGTTATTATGCAGAGCTTTTAACATGTAAAGCTTATGTGAATCCTCAGGCAGGGATCTTTCCAATTGTTTCACTTACCCTATTAAAGCTTTTGGAGTAATCATATCTTTTTTTTTTTTTTTTTTTTTTTTTTTTTTTTTTTTTTTTTTTTTTTTTTTTTAAATTTCTTGGAAGTTCTCTGCATGTCCACAAAGGCCAATGCAGAAAATGAGCCCTACTTTCGGACTATGATGTTTCTCCCCTCTGTGGTTTACACTGAGACTTTGGCCTATTTCTCACCTTATTGCTTTTTATTGGTGAGAACGTGTTTCTAGTGCTCCTTTTAAGATGATCTGCTGGTCTAATTAGTATTGATATATTTAGCATCTATACACATTTGTACCTCTTCATTAGAGCTAACGAATGTCAATAAAAGGCAGCTTAGTTTTAGAAAGAAAAAAAAGGGGGAAGCTTTCTATAAACAGTGCTGTAGTCTTTGTGATGAATTGGGTGTAACCGTGGAGAGTGGCAGAGGTGAAACAGGCTGTCTGTTAAACAGGAAACGAGTGATTAACATTTTTTGTCCTCCTGATCATAATTATTCCCACTGGCTGAAAAAAAATAAACACCCCTTAGTCTCTCTTTACTATAGTTGCAGAATAAAATTTTAAGCTATTAATCATTCTGGCATTGTATGGATGAACTGCTACTTTATTACTCCAAATTTTTATTTATTTATTTTAATAAACTTTGCTTATAATTGTGATTCATGTTTTCCTTGCAATAACTTGCCTGTGCTCTGCATTCAAGGACAGCTTACCGCTGCTGTGGTGCCTGCGTCCCCTCTACAGTTGCATTCCTGGTTGCTGCGTTAGAGCCTTCAGTGAATAGTTCTAAGAGAGCTACCTGCCCGTCACGAATAGCAGCAGCCTTCCTCACGGCTTATTGCACTACAGATAATTTTAATGGTTTTAATCCCTTTGATGAGCACACATTAGCAGTGGTGCGTGGTGCTAATCTCGGCTGTGCTGTCATTCGGTGTGGCATTGGCATATCTGCAGGTGTTCTCTCGCTTACCTTTCCTGAACAAAAGAGACATTTTTCTTGTACACGTGATGGCCTATATTCTGTGGGATTGTTTTGAAAGACATTAATTATATCCCTGACTTCTGATGGTTTATTAATTGAATCCTTTATCAGCTTTTCTATGAAAGCACCTGGGACTGATGTCAGGGCACCCAGGTTATGCACGCGTCCTCCTCCTTTGCTGTTCTTGCGTTACTGACGTAATTGCAGCACAGGCTGCTTGTGAAGGCCAGAGGTCTAAGAGCGCTTAAAGAGGGAGGAGAAGAGGCCCCAGTTATAAGGGCATCCTGACTTTGAAGTGTTCCTCTTCAGTGAGGCCTCAGTGTTGCCCTCCTGTGTCACTAGCGAACTTGGGAAATGCTTCTTCATCGTAAGCTATATATGTACATATGCATATATGTATATGTTCCATATTTGTGGAAAACAGAACTGTTTCTTTACAAATAGGGAACCCTTATATTTGTCAAACGCTTGTTTTCTGTCTGTTGGAATAGAAAGCTTACAGCATCAGTTTTGTAAAGGCAGTATTAGGATTTGTCTGGATCACCAAATACATAGTTATCCTGGCTAGCTTTGATTTTTTTTCATCTCGTATTTATTTCTTCCCTTGTTTTCTACACTTCACAACTTTTGTTTTATCCTGATGGCTATTTGTATATTTGTATATTTTGTAATACTGTGCTGCCTTCTTATTGTTGCCTTTCTTTCACCACTGAAAACCAATAGCTTTTAGACAAACCTGTTGGCTGTCTGGGCTTCGCAGATGATTCTACCAGAGAGGGAGGAAGTTCCATTTGACAAATCCCTTTTAAAAATCTCACAATTTTCATATGCATCTTCGTCTGTTGTTTTTCCTAATCAGTGTCACTTAGTTTCCTCGGCTTTGAAATGCTAGCAAATGTTTATATATTTGGTGTATGCTGTGTTGATATTATATCATGCCTGTATTGTGGTTATAGAAATAAATGTAGTTATAAAGTGGAGTATTGGCACCGATATAGATGATCGTTAACCTGGTTGTGGCTCTGTCTCTCTTGGAGGTACAGAAAACAGAAGGGCGGTCATAAGAAGTTTTGATTGGGGGTCATCACATCTGAGCAGTATCCAGGAGCGTGCTTGCCCTGTGTGTGTATACTTCCCATTTTATGCTTTACCTTTTAAATGTTTTTTACGCTCATTCTTTCTAAATGCCCATGTAGGCAGGTGTTATCACCTCATTAGAAATCTCCAAACTGCCCTTGTGGAAAAGTGCTTCAAAGGAGCCTGCCTAGAACGAAGAGGAGGGTGTTTGGGGATAGCAACTGGGAATTACTCAAATACCTGTCAGTAGAGTTGCCAGTTCTGACACGTCAGCATGCATAGCCAAGTCCCTTAAACATCAATGTCTGGAGCTGTGCATGTATTTTTCTGTTACTACATACCATGTTCCAGAGGAGAAAGCTCCAGTGGTTGTGAAATCCCGTCCAGTCCCTGGTGCCACGTGTGGCAGCAGAATACAACCTGGAGTATGGCCAAGCTCCTTTGGTGTCCAAAGTTTTTTAGTCTTCTACAGCTATGAGAAGGAAGYGTAGGAGAGTATAAATCTGTGGACTTAACTGCAGAATATGCAGGACTTAGGTTAATGCCACTGACATGTCGTCACAGAAGACCCCCCTCTGCAGGGAACAAGGGGGTGCATTCCTGAAATCTTATCAAACGAAACAGTCTATGAAAGTATCTCCATGTTTGGAGATGGTGTTACATGGGTGGTGTTCTGGGAAAGACTCTCGCTATGCCACCATCTGTAACGAAAAGCACAGAGAAACAGTGCAAGGTTCCTCTAGTAAGATTGACGTGTTTCTGCACTTTTTCCAGCTGACACTTCTTAACTGTATAACAGCGCAGGACAAAAATGAAGTCAAACAAAAGCACCCCCCCAAGAACAAAGGACCCAAAAAAGCATGACCTGTTTGGGAGGAAATCCTGCCCTTCCACCTTCATGCAGCTGCAGGTGGCAAATTGCCAGCATCTTCTAAATATGACTCTTTGACCTGAGGCTAAGTGACATGTTTTCTGTCCATGCTCTTATCTGACAACAGGGAAGGTTTCTGAGCTGTAATCAAAGAATGCTGCAATTGGGTGGCAAAGATAGCTATTTCATTAGCATTTGAAGCCTCTGACACTGCAGCCAGATGTGCGGTTGTGTTGGTGAACACTGTAGTATCAGGAACGCTTTTGAGAGAGAAATGTGGCTAAGGCTGTTTTATGAACAATTGTGCTATCCGTTGACCAAATGTTTTTGGGTGTCCAACACTAGCTCTGAGGCAAACCCAAGCTCCATGTGCAGCATCTGCACCTGAACATCTTGTATCTCATAGTCATTAGATAGGACAAACAGGATTGCCTTACACCAGACTGTTGTACCAAAGGAAATTCTGGTATATCTGGAGTTATCAATGTTCTCTTTCCTCCTTAGCCTCCTCACCCTGCCCCTGCAAACTTGGCAGGATGGTTGGAAACCACAGTAAAGCGGGTGCGGGCAGTGTAACTATTCCAGGCAGACCTGCCTGTTTCACCAGGCATGGTCTAGCTTAGCCTTGGATAGATGCTATGTGGTGCCACTTGCCAGTTAGCCCCTGCTGCTGCTGTCTGGCTGTTAATGCTGAAGGAACCCTGAGCAAGTGTGGTGGTGAACTTCCTGTCCTTTGCATACTTTCCTAGGAGGTCTTTTTATGACTTCTCTTTAGAGAGGTGCTTGCCGCTGAGGCTCCAAGAGGAGGGTGATTTGAACATCTGGACCTGCTGTGGAGTCCCCCCCATACACAGACCTTGAGAGACAGGTCTGATGTCCTCTGTAACAGCATATGGAAATCCTGGGCTCTTCTCTTCTCTGCTGCAAAGCTTTTGCTTTGGTGTTGTCTCCACAGAGGGACTCTGCTGTAAGCTGTCAGTAACATGACACACTAACACAGCTGGCTCATGTGCCAGCCACCACTGATCACGGCAGACACCTCTCAACAGTGATGATGTTAGCTGATGGGTCTCTGAACTTCTCTCCTACCAGTCCTCAACCCTGACTTCCTTGCCATGTTCCTATTGTAATATTCTCAAACTATCGGTTAAAATAAATAAAAAAGCAGCCTCCCCCCTTCTCTATTTTTTTCTTTTTTTTTTGAATTGTGATTATCTTAGAGGGTCATGGCAGAAGCAGTCTTGAGTGTCGTATTCCCTGAAAGTTTCACTCCAGCTTCCAAATCTGTTTCAGATATTGTTTGGAGAGATCTGAGAACTACAGTTGGATACTGTGCCCCAGTCTGTATTTGCAGCCATTTCAGCTGATGGTAGTGCAAGCTGACTAGCAACATGTGTAGACTGTCCTCTTGGATGAGGTGTAGGAAGCAGTGGACTGCTGAGATGTCTTCTGAATGAAAAATTGGTGGGTAGTCATTAGACTGTTAATTTTAATAGAAATGCCTGACCTGTGTATTATGGAAGCACTCTTGGTCTTATGGCCTCTTATGGCTTCTTATGACCTCCCACTTTGTTATGGCTGCATCTGCCTCCAGAGACCAACTCCTTCTGCCTTTGTTACTAGTTACTGGTGAATCTCTTTTCTGAGATGCCATGGCATGCCTTATTACAATACCATCAGTGTATGCACCTTGGTAGCAAATCCGCTTGTTTTTGTAAAATGTATTGACTGTTGCATTCATTCCTTGCTCTCCCTTTTGGTGGCTATCGCAGCACCGTGGCTGAACGGGTGCTGTCTGTGCCTGGGTGTATGAGGGTGGGAGAGACCATGGGCACTTGTAGGTGCTTTTACAAGGTTTGGGTCTTGCAGCTCCCCGGATGCTCACAGATCCACAGTTAGATCCTGCTTGGAGAGGTTTGCAGTGGGGTTAAACAGGAGCTCTGCAGCAGGAGCTCTGCTCTGCTTCCCTCTCCTTTGCGTGCTCCAAGGGCTGGGGTGGAGGAAGGATGGCCAGCGTGCCTGTATGGTCTCTCTTCAGTAAGTACAGGCCTACAATGTTGTCAGGTTTAACAAAGCAACTGTGTTTTCGGGTGTTTCTCTTTAGTAAAACACCAAAACAATTTACTGAAAAAATAATTAAATACCTCAACTTTAATTGTAATAAGGGTATGATTTTTTTCAGCAATAAGTCAGGTTAAACTTAAGTTGCATGTTTTAGTATGAATATCTCTTGGGTTTAAATGCAGTATTAGATATCAGCAGAGCTACTTGCACCCAAGGATTAAATGGCTGAGACATTTATTTCTGTAATTGTTTTAAAACGTAAAGCGGTTTGAGTTCATTTGTTGCTTAGAAGAGCAGCAAGCAGGGCTGTGTGGTTTGGCTGTAGGAGATGTTGGAAATGTAGCTGAATGATATAAATGTGTCGATTCAAAGGAATCATTTTCTTGGCTTCACGAGTTTTATTAGCTGGTAAGTGCTCATCACATTGCGTTTAGCAGATACTGCTTTTGCATATTTTGGCTCTTAAATCAGCGAGTAGCGATAAGCATATCCACAGTTCCCAGTCCATATGCTGAAGTACGGCATGAAGTTGGTTCGCAGACCAAACAGGAGCGGAGGCTCTCTGGGCTTTATCGCAAAGGCGGAAACTCAATCCCAGGAAACACCCCACAGGTGGCAGCAGCCCTGCTGCTGTCCTGACGAGGTTTTGATAAAATTCCAGCGCGGATGCTCTCAGAGCGATCTGGCATGCGTCGCCGCTGCGCGGAAACCCGCCTCAAACTGCGGCCGCTTGCTTTTCACGTCATTCAGGCCAGGTTTTGGGAGGCTTTGCATCGAAGTCCTGCCGAAAGCCACGGCTGGAGGCGTCTCGCAGCCTGCTGGGGCCGGCGGTGCCGCCGAGCGCCCAGGCCGCTGACAGCCGCGCCGCTCCTCCGGCTGCCAAGATCCACTGCTGAAACTATACTTTTTTATCAGGTCATGTTTGCGTCTGGCAAAGATTTGTAGACACAACATCATTAACAGCAGTGCATATTTTCACAAGATTTACCTCTTCAACACTTTTTCCAAGTTAGTAAATCATAGCTTCTTTAATGTCCTGCTGGCTGCGTGAAAAACAGGAATTTATGTAACAAGCTCTGGGCCGCAAACCTTTTCCTGTTAGGAAAAATTTTTTTTTCATTGCTGGCAGAGTTAGGAGACAGCTCTGTTACTCAAAGAGCGACCTCAGATGTCCTCAGTACAATAATACCAGATTATAACATTTTTGATGACTAAGCAATAGCAGTGATTTCTTAAATATTTAACACTTCTGTTGCAGAGAAGAGGGAACTGAGCCTTAGCACGGTATTTTCTCTGCCTGATGTTTTGTGTGTTTGATATGCCTATTTTGATAGTAAACAGTAAGCCTGAGCCAACTGGGTATGTTTACAAAATACAGTAAAAAAATGAACTGGCACAGGAGGTTTTTTAATCAACAGACGTGCAGAACAACTTTCTTGCGACATTTCTAGAGCTGGACTTGTGTTAGCCGGGGATTCGGCTGTGGCCCTCGAGTGAAAACAACAGGCTGTACTGGGCCGGCCTCATGAGGCTTCTCGGTCAGCCCTTTCATCCGCGGGCAAGTCAAAAGATGGATTTTTGGGCTTACCCTCCTGATGTGTTACCTGCACCTGGTGAAAATAAAATTTCAAGGCCTTCCTTAGTGCCCTGTAGCTAGAGAGAGGATGAGATTTTGATTGCAGGGTTACCTGCACTGAAGAGATACAGTCCTATGTTAATTAGTTAATACGAGAATGGCTTCCTTTAAAAATTGAATAAGGAAATGCTCAAATTGTCGCTGGTGTTTGTTTAACTGGGATAATCTGTTAAAGATTGGTCTTTGGAGGGGAAGGAGAGGTTGGAAAGGATTCTGAGGTTAGGCACATGGTTTGACTCCTTGCTGTGCTGGTTGAACAGCGAGCTGCCATGAGGCCATGTTCTGCCATCTTCTGCTGTCAAAGAGCACCTTGTGTCCCTGTTTGGGGTGAAGCTGCACTCCTGGGGGGATAGTCTCAGGACACTGCTGTCTGTAAGGTGTTACAGGACTGTAACACTTCCTTGCTGCCCTCATCTGCTGAAGGTCTCCTCTTCAACCCCGGAGTAACCATTCCTGTTGAGCTCTGCAGGTGGCCAGGCCTGCTTTGGCTGGTTGGCTTTCCGTGGTCCACAACGTCTCAGGGCCCTTGCAGGGAATTTGAGCCTGTTGCCTCTGATTTGAGTCAGGCCCCACGAGATGACTGTTTTCACCTGGCATGCCTCCTTATGGTCTTTGCTCCTTTTCTTCTGTCAGCTGGATGTATAGGCAGTGGGAAAAGATGTGCATCTTTGAGAAAGCAGATGTATGCAGGAGGACAGGTAGAGTAGAGAAGGTGAAGGAAGACATTTCTGGAGATGCTGCTGTCACAGGCAGCACTCTGGGTTGGGAAATACAGCAAAAGCAGCCAGAGACCAGAGCTGTGGCTGTGTCCCTCGTCCTCTGGTTTGCCTCACAAGGCATGCAAAGCTCAATGACCTGTATCGTCCTCATGGTTTGGTGCTGTAGTGGGTCTTGGGGGTCAGGTTAAAAACTTAAGAGAAGATAGACAGGAGGAAAAAGGTAAGAAAACAGGAAAGACAGAACAGCGTTTTTGTAGGTCTGGCAGCCATTTAGTGTTTTGAGATAATTGGCCTACTGACCTGCTGGTCAAGATCAGCCTTACTACTGCTTTCTAGAAACAGTCTTTCCATTCCTGCTTCCCCAAATTTTTCTTTAGACAATCTGCTAAAAATGACTATGAATGGAAGGCAGCTACTGCATCATTGATTTCTCTTCCATTGAGGTCTAATTTCTGGTTTACCCATTTCATGTGTTGTTTTGTGGTTCCTACTTGTTCTGCATGAATTGCAGTCCTAGCACAGACCATGGGTCCCCATGTAGACTGTGCTACTGTCCCACCCTCCTACCAACATCTATGGCTGCCTATTTCAGCACTCTTTGAACTTGTGGCCTTTTGTTAGCAATTATGTCAAAATATAGGACAGCTTTTCTGTTGATATGTTCTTTACATGTGCTCAGCAGAAAATTACACAAGGAAAAAAATGTTTATCTACAGCTTGGTAATGCAAAGGTTAGTCTCTTGTTAACAGGTCAACCTGTGGGCTTGGATTTTGGATTTTTGGATTTTTTTTCTTCTTTTTTTTTTTTTTGATTTAAGAACAAAACACGAAACATTACTTGTGGCTCAGGAGATAATGAAAAGCTTCAGTACCTCTGGTCAGTCTTGGCACAAGGTATCTTGGGCCCTCAGGTAATAGAAGAGTCAATTTTGCGTATTAAAATGTTGATTTTGAAAGAGAAAGATGGTTTTAAGACTGAGGTTTTAAATGCAATTTTGTCTATGCAGTTTGCATTCCTTTCTCCCTTATGATTTCTTAGGCAATTTGTGATGTTTATTTATAAAAATTAGAACTTAATCCTCAACTGGTTTTCTATATGTGTTTTCTCACATAACACAAGTAATACAAACCTCACTAATGTTCAGTGGCAATACTCACAGGCTAGCATGTTTGCAGGGTTCAGGGATGTGCATGATGAGATGCCATTATAAGGATCGTAGAACAGGATCTAGCATTCCTGAACTTTGCTTAAAATAATTTAAAAAAAAAAAAAAAAAAAAAAAAAATAAATCCCTAAATGCAATCAGGTTCAACTCATTAGAGTGAAGCTGATAATGAGATCTTCAGTCGTCGTCTTGGACTTCCGGTATATTTTATCTCCTTTATGAAGAATTTGTATTTCAGAACAGCTCCTTCAGTATTTTATTTAACTTTTTATAATGTCAGATGTGATCGGGCCACATGACAGACAAGTTGACATGGCAACTCTCTGCAAGCTCGTTTCAGCCAGTTCTGAGTGGTGAGCTGATAAAAGATGTTTCCAGACTGGCATGTTTTCCCATTTCATGATTACCCCATGTTTTCTAACAAAATGAGTGTATTGTTTGCAAAGACAATTATTAGTACACCATAAAAGAAGCATGTTTTCTCCATTCCTTACACCTTATTTTGTTTTTCAGAATTCAATCCGTCACAACCTGTCTCTGCACAGCAAGTTCATCAGAGTGCAGAATGAGGGAACAGGGAAGAGTTCCTGGTGGATGCTCAATCCTGAAGGAGGAAAGAGTGGCAAATCTCCTAGGAGGCGAGCGGCATCCATGGATAACAACAGCAAGTTTGCCAAAAGCAGAGGCAGAGCTGCCAAGAAAAAAGCATCCCTTCAGTCTGGTCAAGAGGGAAATGGTGACAGCCCCGGATCGCAGTTCTCGAAGTGGCCTGCAAGCCCCAGCTCTCACAGTAACGATGACTTTGATAACTGGAGTACATTTCGACCTAGAACTAGCTCTAATGCTAGTACGATTAGCGGAAGACTTTCTCCTATTTTGCCAGAGCAAGATGATCTTGGAGATGGGGATGTGCACTCCATGGTATACCCATCATCAGCCACCAAAATGACTTCTACTCTACCCAGCCTTTCAGAGATGAGTAATTCAGAGAACATGGAAAATCTTTTGGATAACCTTAATCTCTTGTCACCTAATACGTCAATGACTGTGTCAACCCAGTCTTCATCTGCTACCCTGATGCAACAAACACCAGGTTACTCATTCGCATCCTCGACCACAAGTATAGGTTCACCAAATCCAGACTACAGGAAATTTACATATGCTCAAGCTAGCATGAACTCTTTGCCCCAGATTCCTATGCAGACTCTTCAAGACAGTAAATCAAGCTATGGATCGATGAGCCAATATAACTGTCCTGCAGGACTTCTGAAGGAGTTACTGACTTCCGATTCTCCGCCGCACAATGATATCTTGGCATCAGTAGACACTGGTGTTTCCCAGGCTGGTGGCAGGGCACTGGGCCAAAGTGTGCTGATGGTTGCTAACTCGGTGATGCCAACTTATGGCAGTCAACCACCCCACAACAAAATGATGAACCCTAACGCCCGCCCTCACCAAGGACATAATCAGCCAACACCTGCAGTTAATGGTCGTGCCTTGTCACACACAGTGAACACCATGTCACATACTTCAGGTCTAAATCGCTTGTCGACAGTGAAGACTTCGTTACAAGTGCCTATGAGTCACCCGATGCAGATGAATGCTATGAACCCATATGCCCCAGTTAACAGTTGCAATGGCTATGGAAGGGTGGGAATTGTTTCCCTCCACCAGGAGAAGCTTCCCAGTGACTTAGATGACATGTTAATTGAACGGTTGGACTGTGACATGGAGTCGATTATCCGTAATGACCTTATGGATGGAGAAACATTAGATTTTAACTTTGACAGTGTATTGCCTAACCAAAGTTTTCAGCACAGCGTAAAGACAACCACACACAGTTGGGTATCAGGCTAGGATGTAGTAGGAGGTAAGCTGTGCTTTTTATAATAAATCTGAAAAACAACTAAAGGGAAAAGAGATGTCAAAATGCTTAAAATCTGGGTGGTCTTCTGTGTTGGCATGTGAAGTGCCTCTATTACAGTCAGTCACTTTCCAGTCCTTTATTAGTTTGTAGATCAAGTTTGCACTGGTGCATTAGGATTGCCATGTACCAACTTCTGCTACTTCATGTGGAGCACTAATGTTTTGCTGCTGATATTTTAAACAAAAAACTTGCTGGTAACTAGCAATTAATGAATAGGATTTTTTTCCCATTTAAGTTATCTTAAAGCTAGTTTGAGCATATTTTAATGGATTTAACCTTTTGGTGTGAATGTTAATTTGTTCTTTTTGTTGTTTTTTTTTTCTTCCTAGGCTACGGTTAAATTCTCCAGACTTGTCTGACAGCAGGAACTGAAAAAAGCAGTACAAAGATGTCCTTCACCTTCCTTTTTAATTTTCTTGACAAAGCTGTGCGCATGCACTAGGTTTTTTTTGGGTCTTTTTTTTTTCTTTTTTCTTCCTTTCGTCAGAGTTGGCAGCAGACAGAGTATTTTCCTGTACAGGATGTTTGCCCAAGGTTTGCAGGTTATGTGCTGCTGTAGATAAGAACTGTGCCATTGGAAATTTCATTACTCTGAAGTGCCAAATTCACTACACCATATAATCACAGCAAAGACTCTTACTTACATCATGTTGTGCTTTCGGTTTTGTACAGTATGATCTGTAGAAGAATTGTTTTTTAAGACTATCTGTTTTGGTCCAAGAAAAGTTTATAAACTTTTGTAAGAATACTGTGATGATCTCATGCCCTAAGTAAGTTTAACCTTGGTTGATGTTACCTGTGTTCTTATGAATTGAGATAACTGTGGACTTGCCTTGCAGCAGTACGAACTGCATTATTTTACTCAAAATTGCCACACATTTCATATGGGAACAGAATAGCCTGTTAAATATGATCCTACTAAACTCACTGACTATTCAGAGCAAACAGTAGGTTAAATGCCATTTGATAAGTTACCTGTATTCATGTAAATTTATGCAAGAATATATCTGGATTTCATTGTCAGACTAATGACTTTATTGTTGGACTTAAGATAATTTTTGGAATACTTTCCAAGCTATTTTTCTTATACTTAAAGTCTACTTTTGTTACATAGGCAACTTAAAAAAAAAATAAATCTGAGATCTGGCAGCATTCATAACCTCTTCATTTTGTACAGTATTTTAACTGGATTAAGTACATGTTTTTATAAATTTCCCTAGCACTTGGGAGTGCTAATAAAGGAAAAGCTTAATAAGTATCTTGAATACAAAACATTTCTGTCCCTTTTTTTGTTGTGTGATGTATAAATATAGACAACTTTATGTTTAGGAAATATTTAATCAGTTTTATATATGCATTTTTAGAAATGTCATCTGCTTCTACTATCATTTTAACTCTGACTACCACAAAGTGTTAAGTATTCATTGTTAGACGCTTGTACAATGCTTCACATTTATATTTATTTCATGGAGGTCTCATAATGTTTGTGCACTCAAGAGCAGGACCTTTTGGAGAAAATCCGTAATTTTAGAAAAATTAATGACAAAATTGTCATTTGTCTTAATTAGCACAAGTTTTAGGGTCTGTCAGTGTTTCTGTTGTAATGCAGTATGTTTGAAGAGGCAAAAGTGCTACTTTTCACTGGGAGGCTAAAACTTTTGTAACCCCTTATTACAGGGCAAAACATTACTGTTGTTTTAAATAAGAAAGACAAAGTAAGTGGCAAAGTTATACCAATACACAAGCTTTAGGGTAGGGGAGAGCATTAATGACAAAGGCCTTGTTCCTATGGAAAAACCTGCTCTTGTTGGAGTAGGCACACTGACAGCTAGCTGAGCATTTTCAGGATTGGGTCTTGGATAAATGATTTCTGATTTTTTGTAGTCACATGATGCAGTTTTCATGGATGTGTGGATAACGGGCCTCACCTGTCTTTTCACTGGTTGCTACACATCGTTTGTGTTATAGAAATCCTTGGAGCTTTTTTAATGCACAAACAGGATGAACAGTTTTTGTGCTAGAGCTGGCTGTTGTTAAGAATGGGAGAAATAAATATTTTTCACTGATTTTTGGTTTGTCTACGTAGCCCACAACTGGAAAATGTTCTAATTGAAACATATCATCCCTGTAGTGATGGCGTGTGGTGGAGAAAGAAATGGGATGTGCCAAGAAAATGAAGCCATGTATTTAATGATCCTGTTATGACTTTCCTGAGGCTCTGCAATGTATTTATTGATGTACTAGCATTTAGCTCCCTGTTGGGCTTAAATCACTACTAATTACAGCTGGTCCTACTTTTTTAGATATCCTATTACGGTTGTCAGCAGTTCCAGAGGTTGATGTTAAGCTGTCCTGTGATACAGGATCTCCCTCAGCATGCAGTCGGTCTTTGAACTTCTGTTGAGCAAAATGAAATGTTCTCAGTGCCGAAGCCTCAATGAAGCCGCCTGCTTTTACAGGCAAATATCTCTAGTAGCGTCTTCACCATCAAATTCATAGTCTCTGAGACTTGATGGTAAATCCTGGCAGTGGAGCGAGCAGAGGGCTCACATACGGGTTTCTGAAGATCCTTCTTTCTGCTGCATGTGCAAAAATGTTTGCTCCCAAATGGGCACTGATATGCATAGGCCAAAGTAGTCATAAAATTCACCTCTGCATGCAAAGGAAGCAGTACTTAATGCTATACTCCATGGGGTTGCAGCTGAACATGCTACATTTAACAATATACCTCCTGTTTATTATTTACTGCTACTGTATAACTTCCTGTATACAGATATTTTCTTCATTTCCTTTTATAACTATGAATAACGTAAATGTAGCCGTTCCTTAATTACAACAGTCTGTAGGAAGCCCCTTTTAATTATTGTGAGAAAGCAGTTGTAGATAATCAGAGGTTTGGGCTGTGTGGTCAAATTTATCGTCTTTTTTTTTTGTTGTTGTGGTGCCATTCTAATATTTTGCAATTGTAATTCTGGAATACTGTGAAGTCTGGTGAAGGGGCGTGTTGTCTGCCTTGAAAACAAACATTATGTGACCTCTAGTAATAAATTCTTTTTTAGTAAAAGTACCAAGTTTCTGGAGTAACTTAGTTTGTCAGAATTGTTGTAAATGATTGGTTTGTGAATTGTGCAGATGATCTTACCTATGCAGCCTTGTTTTTGACTTTTCTCTGGTTTGTACTGTTATTAAAAGTTTATTGTATTATAGAGCTGTTCAGATATTTTAAATATAAAGATGTATTGTTTCCATAATATAGCTATATGATATATGTTTAGGTAGTAGATGCATTAATTGGAAAGCTCTGCTTTGATAAACTGACAGTTTGCCTACACTTATAAGCAAAAGTCATATTGCTTATTATCGGCTTAAGTCAACAGAGCATCCCTAAGATGAGAAGTTAAAATTGGACCAATTATAAAACAGTATAAAATTTGCACTTGTTAAACCACTGGATGTATGTTAGTACTTTTTTTATTTTTTTACTGATTTGAAATTCCTATTTTCATTATGAAATTGCTAGGATCCTTAATTTATGACTGATTTTAAATAAGGTATTCACATTATTATTATTATTTTGGTAATCATAATGTAAAATGCAGCATGGTTTATGCAGGCAAAAAGCAAATTACTTGGCAGTAAAACTGGCCTCCTTTTTGAGGGTGTTCCACAAACCAGCAATATCGTGAGAGATTGGCATGTACATACTGCTAGTTCTACTTGCGAGTGGTGTGACAGCTCTTCAACGCTTCACTGCTCTGACTTAGTCACATTGCAAAATTAAAATTCGTATGTGGATATTTTCAGAAAAAGTGCCTGATGTACTTCTACAGACACACGAGAACAATCCCTGACAGTTTGTTGTATAAAGCCATAAATGTATATAAATTATGTTTAAAAGGTTTTGTGTCCTTTCTTGTATACGGAGAATGAGATTTGTACCAGGATTCTACTTGTGATTAGTAATCCTTCTACTCAGACGTTGTCGTAATCACTTTCCTTACCGCGTAATCTTTTTAATGATGATGATCCCATTTGGACAATCCTGATGGCATTAGCAATTTTATACAGAAAAATACCTCATGGTACCAAGTCTTGCCTGGCAAGATGATACCATATTAACGAGCAAACACTAACTGCAGAATAGTTAACAAATTTTCCATTACTTGGTATAAAGGAATTTCTCTCTCTTGGCATTGCTTCTGGAATTGGAACTGTAGCAGGTACAGGAACCTAATAGGGCTTGTGTTACCAGTGTTTTATCACAACATAGTGTGGTAAAAGTAACTTGTTTACAAGTCTTTGAGACTAAACGCAAGAAGAATCCATGCCTGACTCCTAGGACTTGCGAGAGATCTTTGTGTAGAGACGCTTTGTTACTGGAAGTTGCATTAGGCAGCATCAGACCGTGTTGCCAATGCTTCAACAAGCCTAGTTCAGAGAAAATTACAAAAAAGTCCTGAAATCCTTTCAGAATGGGTATTTGTAAGTATAAGCTCTTAATAAAATTGCTATGACATGCGATGGTAATTAGTGTATCAGAATGTTATGTAATACATTGTTAAAGAAGAAAAAAAAATGGGACGCTAACATCCATCAAACTGCAGGAAAGAATTAGTCTTTTAGTCCAAATTGCACGTTAGATCCTAATGCTATTAAATGTGGGAGGGAGCCGGCTCTGGAGAGGCATTTTGCTCTTCCCTCCGCTCCCCCTGTTAAAGCGAGACAGTTCACAAAGTCCTCTTGGCCCTCTTTTCCCTCGTTTTTGCCTCTTGCCTTCCCGCTGCCCCTCCTGCCTTCCTGAAGTACGTACCTTTTCTCGGAGCAAGAGTTTTTTCTTTGCTGAACATTTGGGCTATATAGGCCAACCTGCATGGTGCTGCTCCTTTCGCAGCCGTGCTTTACGCTGCGGCAACAGGAGCACTGATGTGAGTAGAGAGAGCAGGAATGCCTAATTCTTTTTTTTTTTTTTAAATTTAGATTGTGTTTCAAAACAGAGCTGGAAGAAAGGAGGAGAGGCTGCCAAAACAGACAGCCAATAACACCCACGCCACAGCAGTCTTGTGAGGCCCAGATCCCTGCTTGCCTGCAGGTGGGGAGGGAGAGGGGTGGCAGAGAGCAGGCTTTTAATGAATTGCTGGCAAAAATGCCAGTTTGATCTTAAAGTGAGCAGAGGTAGACCTAAAGAGCATGAAGGAACGCAAGAGTATCGTTGCACATAAAAATAGGAACATTTAAAGACATTCGAAAAATATTTTTCCCTTGTACTTTGCAGTTCCATCTTTATTTTAGCTTTGCCCTTTTTTCTTCAGTGTACGTTTTGGAAGGGTTTTTGCACATTAGGGGAGGCTGAGGATATCTTCACTAACGTTTTGAAAAGCCTGACTTCTGGAATGGGAGGGTTGTAAGATCCAAAGATACTCTCTTTGGGTGTTCGCGAAGCCGTTGTTGGAAAGGATGCGCATCCAATTGGTACATGACTAGTTACTGCTGTCGGGAGAGATAGTCAAAGCTTGTCTCTTGGGAAGGGACTGGCTAGCAATTTATGCCAATCTGGCAACAAGGGATTTGAATCTGCTGATCAAGCACAGAAACCTCAAAGCATCCTTGTGCTCTGAGTCACTTCTGCATCTGTGTAATAAACATGTTTTTGTGCAGAAACATCAGCTATTATGTCACGTCAATTGATAATCCAATTGAAAGTACAAATAGCATTAGATGTTGCGGCCATTTATTGTGCAGCTGGTGTGCAAAAATGGGTTTTGTGAAGACCCTGAGAAGGAAAAACTTGCACTGAGCAGTGCCTGTGGTCATGCCCGCTGCTGGAATTGCATGCAAATCCCTGTTGATTACCTGGTGATGTTTTGCCTGGGGTAATGTTCTGGCATGTGCCAAAATGATAGCTAAAATGAGGAGGCAGGGATAGCGCCCCATCTTATTTTATTTTATGTTTTTCTACTTACTGTTGGACCCTGGGGCATTCAGAAATTTTGCATGTATTTTTGCGAGTAAACTTCTTGCGTGGGCGTTTATCACTGAGATGATGGGAAAGCGATGAGGGTTTCATGCAGTACAACTGGAGGAGCACTGCAGGAAGCTTCTGATGGGTGTAATAGGGCTGTGGAGTGAAGAATCTGTCAAGGAGCTTATTCATAACTTGGAACCTCAACATTTTACATCCTTGCTGTGTGCTCATCTATAGTTGCTCATGCCATCCTTAAATGATGAGGCCTTTCCAAGTGGTTGCATTTCCTTCTCAGTGCCCTAGAGTGACACTACCTGAGCAGGCAACTGCCCAGAGCTTGCACAAGAGCTTTGCTGGGTTTCCAGGGAACTGTGGAGTTTGGCAGGAATGTCTAAATTGTTTCTGAAATATTCAATCAACTTCAATTTTTGCTGAAGTCAGAGGAGTTCATGGAAAAGCCCATTATAGAAGTGCATGTATATGCATTGGAAAGGGAGGGGGGATGAGAAATTCTGCAGGTATAATGAGCTGTTTCTGGGATGATGAAGCAGAGCAAGTGGTTGCCTTGAAGGGCAAAGGAGGCTGGATTTCTCTGGGGTAAGGGCTCAACGTAGCAAAAAAAGAGCTTCCTTTCTGTTGGATTTTGAAGTTGTGTCCAGTAGCAGCCACAGATGGCACAACATCCTGGGCTGATTTGTTGCTTGGGTCTTTTTGACCACGTGAAAACAAGTGACGAGCTGTGAAACCCTGTGAGAGCTGGAGTCTCATTTCAGGAGTCCAAATAAGTTACCACTTCCTGCTCCTCCCTTTCTTCCCCCTTCACCCCATCAATTTACGGCACTTGAGAGGAGTGTTACTGTTTGGGTTTTTTTAATATATCTTTCCACCCTGCTCAGAGGAGTTGGGCTAGGCAAGGCCTTGTGTCCTTCTTTCAGCCCCAACAGTGATGGCTGATCTGTGATAAGGAAGTTCTTTGCCTCTTCCTCCTCCTTCAGCCCATACAACAGACCTCTCAAATTAATGCCCAAATGAGCCCCAAAGCCAAAGTTGATTCACTCCATGCATGACTCCAGGAGCCCTTTGAGGTGGAAAGTCTTGTCAGCCTGTGGCTCTGCTGCTGGGGGGCTTCTAAACTGAAAATAGCCTGGGTGTGGCAGGGGAAGTCCTGGGGAAGGGGCTTGTCTTGGGGCCATGCACTGGCCCTCTCCCACCCTGCCTGGGGGTCCTTTAACCCTTGCACTGAGCCTTGTTGGTCTGCAAGGCTAGGCTTTCACAGGAGGGCTTTCTGAGCAGGGTTTCCACAGCCCTGATGTCTCATTCTGCCACAGGCAAACTGCTGGTGTAAGCCCATGTAGCTGGAAGTTTATTTTCAGCATAAAATAGGGAAAGCTGCTTCTGCTGAGCCACTGATCTGTGTAGGTCCTTCAAAGGGCTGTTTAACCCAGACTGTCTGAAGAGTTTCCTACATTTTTAAATTTTTAATTCCTGTTTCTCTGGGTTCTGCTTAGCCAATTCATTTTGATGTTTGCATCTCTTCCTTGGTAGGCTCATGTGGTATCTGTTCCATGGTGCTGTTGTGCAATGAAACAGTCCTTAAGCTCCGTTTCTTTCACTGCGTATTTGCTGTGCCTTGAATACTGATTGGAATAGGGAACATGGTTTCCAGTCATGAGTGGGTGCTCATTTATGTAATACGTTTTGGGCGGAAATAGTCTAATGTATCATGGTGAGTTATTTTCTGAGTTTGTATGCAGCGGAAAACTTTTTTTGAGATATGAAGATAGTGTAATACAACTTGGTTACTGTTTTCAGTGGCGAGGATATCAAGGGAGCTGCAGGTAGAGTGCATTGCCTCTAGGAGCTGTGGGCCAACCTCTGCAGTACTTTTTTTGATGAAACAGGAGACTTCATTTATATTTATATGGTGCTTAGGGACATGGTTTAGTGGTGGACTTGGCACTGTTAGGTTTATGGTTGGACTCGATGATCTTAAGGGTCTTTTCCAACTGAAATGATTCTATGATTCTAAGAAGTGTCGCCCTCCCGCCTACAGTCTCCTTGAGCAGCTGGCTGTCTTCATCTCAGTGGTCCTGGTGTGGTAGGTACAGCAAGCCAAGAGCCTGCTGGTGACTGAGCAGCATGCCAGGCAGATGGGGCTAGTATTGACTCCAAAAATAATATTGAATAATAATATTCAATATAATTATATTGAATATGCTGGACTCCAATGTAACTGCTGGGAGACCCGTTGCTTAAATAGGACTGAGTGCCAGATAAATGAAGTAAAAAAAAAAAAAAAAGATGATGCTGGTCTTTGCAAGGGGTCCTAGCATGATCAGAAGAGCTGGGTTTGACTTCCACACAGGGTAACGTCACACAACATGTAACACAGACTCGGTAACAGCATGGAGTGATGGGGGGAAATAGTGGCCGTGTCCCTGCTGGAGGCAGCTGTGCTTCACAAATGTGGCTAAGTCAGCAAGCATGGGGACACGGGTGATCAGTGTAACCTGTTTGGATTTTCAGTGGCTTCAGAAATTTTCCTCATTGAAGTTCCTGAGACAACTGGGATGTAATGGAGGTCCTCTCAGTGCCTACACTGCTTTAAAGGGTTGGCCATCTGAGTGTGAGTAGTACTTGGCTTTTCCAAACTAGGGAAGCTGCCACTGCCTTCCCTCRAGGACCTGTGCTGTTCAATGAGTTTGAACAACGATCAGCAGGAAGTGGTTGATGACCTAAATCGCTGAGTGCATCATTATACAGGATAGTGAAATGTCAGACTGTGCCAAGAGCTGCGGAAGGGTTTCAGGATATTTTATGACTAGCTGATAAACCAGCAGATATGATTAAGTGTTGATAAATGTGAAATAATGCACGGGGGAGAAGGGAAAAGTGAGTCTAGCACATATGGATGCATAATGAACCCTGGATGAGGTGCTACCACCATGAGAAAGATCTTGCAGTCGTTGGAAGGATTTCTTGTAAGTCTCAGCTCACAATTAGCTGACAAAAAGACACAGTAGAAATAAGAGTAGGAGAAAAGAATGGAAAACCTCTGTTGTGCTACAGCTTACGTGCAAAATGCACCCATATCGTAAATATTGCATGCTGTTTGGCTTTCAAAGAGGGTATTGCAGGGCTACAAAGAGCCAGGAGCAGAGACTAAATAGAAGAAGGGATGAGTGAGGGTGGGTATAGATGGGTGAGGTGATAGAGGTTTGTAAAATTGTGGATGCTGTGGAGAAGGTGAATAGGAAATGATTAATCAGTATTTCTCACGACACAATTCGGGGCACCCAATGAAATGATCGGGCAGCAGGTTTAAAACAAGCGAGAGGAAGTACTTTTTCACACAGTACATAATTAAAATTTGGAASTCATTGCCACGGGATGTTGTGGAGGCCAAAAGTATAAATGGATTCAAAAAAGGATTATACAAATTAATAGAAGATACGTCCATCAGTGACTATTAAATACAATGGTCCGGATGCGGCYTCTAGCTCAGGAAGTCTCTAAATGGCCAGTTGCTGGAAGCTTGGAGCATGTACCAGGGAAGGAATTACTCAGTCCGTGGCCTGTTCCTTATGCTCTTTTCTCCTACACATCCGCTGCTGGCCACTATCAGACACCGGACATTGGTGTAAGTGAACCTTTGATCTGACCTTACAAGGGTGTCTTCAGATTCTTAGTTGTGCTGGGAATAGGCACAGCCAGAAACAGCTGCCTGACACCCTTCCATGGGGCGGTTTCAAACATCCATGTGTCCCTTTCCAGTTCTCTGTCAGTGGTCATGGACTGGCTGTCTCTGTGTTGGGAGTCTTACTTGATACCTTTCGCTGGGAGGCATCAACTGAGATTATGTTCTCACTGTAATAAGCTGCAATGTAACAAATGCAAAATACCCGGTTAGATTTGTAAGCTTTTAGGGCAGAAAAAAGTGCACAAGGAAGACAGAGCAGGGAGAAACGAAATCTCTGTTCTTCCCAAGCAGCTCTTCCCTAGCAGCTCTATGGAGGCTGTGCTCAGGGCAGGGATAAGATAGTGTGTTACAAATCCCGGCCTCCCTTCCACACCCATGACTAAAGCACTACTTCTTTTTGCAGGTAAGGTGTTAAAGTCATTCATGTGGGCATATGAAAGCCTTTCAAAGATAGTGAACAGTGATACTGGACAGTGAGCCTAGCAGAACCCATCTAGAAGTAATGGTGTGTCAGTGGTAGCAGCTTCTCCAGTGCTGACAGCTGAGGTCAGCCAGAAGAGAAATGTGTGTGAAATATGCAGTTTTCAATCTTTCTAAATATTTTAATGATGTAGAATGGAGTTCTAGTGGAGGGCAGAAGAGCATTTTCTTGCCGGATCCATAGTTTGAGCTCTTTCCTTTGTATGTTAACAGAATGACACCAGGCTTGTTAACTCACTGTAACTGATTAAGAAATGCTGACCTAAAGATGCAAGGAAAGGTAAGGGTTGTTATCCTGTCTGTAGCTGAGACAGCCCATTATAGGACTTCATGTGAAGAGACACTGAGTAGACATTGCAACTGAGTCTTGAATGCCAGCAGCTATAAATACTGGGTGAGAGTGAATTTATGCTGTAGCTCACCAGTCAACATGCAGGAAATCACAGACTTCACTCAAGTGTTGAAAATATAATGCTAATGGACTACCATATGCATTGCAAACGTAGCTTGCTTTCCTTAGATGTGTGTCCAAAGCTGCTTCCCCTGCGAAGCTTTGAAATGTGAAGTCTGATCAATGCTGACTCTTCTCAAAACATTCAAAAAGAATTTTTAAGAAACCTGTCACCTCTGTATGTTCCCCTTCAAGAGTGAGTGGTTATTTTCTTTAAATTTCCACCATTAAAAGAAAATGGAGATATCTAAACGTCCATAAATGCAACCTGTAAGTTGTTTAAATTAACTTAATGTTTGGCACCTCAACTGACTGAAACCTGGACTTTTTAATGCATTTCAAATTGAATAATATAGAACTATGCGTTTTATAAAGCATTGGTTAGGCTTTATTATCAAGCAGATCCATTCCCTCTTCCCTGTCTTTTCTCACCCACCTTCTCCTTGGCGATAGGTTTGGCAATGGCTTAGCGACACCCAAATCATGGGTGCAATGTCACAGACTGGGCATCCAGCTCCTTCCTGTTTGTATTGGCATCTGCAATTATTTAGCAGCTTCTCTTTTACTCGCTTTTATTAGTAGCGTTCGAAGGTGTGAAGCACTTTCCAAACATGATGAAAATATTCCCGTTCTGAAAAAGCTTGCAACTGACAATTTGTAGTAAGCGGTGGTTTTTGTATGACTGGTTTTGAAGGCAGCTATGTCTCTCCTCAAAGTTTCCTAGTTTGTCCTGAACCCTGTTTTGGCTGCATTAGCCATTAGCAACGTTAAGATGTGTTGAGGTCATTATGAGAGCTTCAGGAAGCTTCTGCCACCCACTCCAGAAGCTGTGCAGATACTCTGAGGCTATTGCAAATGCAAAGTGAAACATGTGAGCCTGCTCCCTCTGAATACACTTAATTTGGAAGTGATTTGTATCAACTTTTTTAAAATTTTTTTTTCCTCATGCGCAATGGTCTGGTGGTATTTACCCAGTCAGTTACTGCGGGTCTGTGGAGAAGTGGTAACTTCTAGGCAGAAGTTATGCCTTCTTGCACCTTTGGCCATGTAAAGGGAACCCACAACCCAGCTGACCATGACAGCTCCCTTATTCACCGCGTTTCTGTGCATCCTCGTAATTTGACTGAGGAAGGCCTCATAATTCCCTAATTTAAGAGGCAATTGCATACCAACATTACAGTTGCCTTTTGYGCATTAGTTAACTGAGTGATGATACAAAGCTGTTTCTGGCAGCCAAGGGGATGAAATCCAGCTGGCAGATCTGCTGGTGCAGGGTCTCAGTCAGGCAGCTCTGCTCGCTCTGCGTTTCTAGTGCTGCCGTGCTAATTGCTGGAATGTGACTCCTACCCACGGCGTGAGGGGAGAGCATGAACCCTGGCAAATGAAGGCTTGCCTAGCCCACTGCCAAAGCCTTAGCTGCCCCCAGCTCTGAAGACTGCTCCGCTGAGGTAAGTCGCTCCTCCAACGCAAGCGCTCGGGAGCTGCCCACCAAGAGCCCTGAGCCCTCCTCGTTGATTGCTGCACAAAGGGAGCAGTCCTTGCAGGGCACACGATGGCGTTGATTTTCTGTTTCCTTTTTAAGGATTTAGTTTACCCAGTTGGAAAACATTCATCAAAGGCAGTAGGTAGGATGGTCTCCGATTCTGTGTGTTCAGGTTCTCAGGGACTCTGGTGGTGCAGATATAATAAATCGTGCTCAGCAGCTGCAAGAGCAGCCTCTAACTTCAGTGGCAGTGGAAACCATGGGAAGACAGCAGCCGTGTTTACTCAGGGTGCTCTCTATCTGTTGAAAAAATGACCCACTTCTCCAGGCGACTCATTTTTCAGGGGAGTGCTGTTTTAAAACTTTAAAAGTGTGATCTTTAAGGTCAAGATGCATTTACCATGTTTGAAAATTATTTGCTTATTGCTCAGATGAGAATGGATTCTGATGTATTGATAGGAACAGGTTTAATGAGAAGGGGGGGGATTTTTGACTTATTTTTCTCAAGACAAGACAAAAATTTGTCTCTGATCAGTGAATTTAAATAAAAAAAAAAAAAATCTGTATTCCTGCATGCTCTTTTGGATTGTAGACAATTCTGAAACACATTTTACCTATATATTTGAACGGGGCACATCTTAGTTATTAGGTTTGTGCGGAGAAATAGTCGACTTGCTTTTAGTATGACACAGTCTGAAAGAAATACAATAGTGTGGAGCGCAGATATGAACATAGTCCTTGACAGATGATGGAAATCAAAGGGTGCTAGGCTTCTGGCTACCTGTCTTTTATCATGTTCCTATGGTCCTCTTTGAAGAGATTTATACTGCTACTTATCAGCATTTTATATGGCAGAATGGGGCCCCACTGGGCTGGGTGTTGGAAAAACCCACTCCAGGAAATCATCTCTGATTTGCAGCCTTTATGGTCTTTGTTGTGAAAAGGGAAGCAGGGTGGGAAAAGGGAAAACAAAGAAATGGATTGAGTAGCATGCTGCCAACCAGTGTTATGGTCTAACTCTTTCATAGTTGATTTTGATGTGTTTAGCAAGAGAGAAGCTAAGGGAAAAGAAAACCAAAAGGACATGAGTTGCAGAAAGGAGTGGAGGTAAATGAAATGGGATTGGGGAGGAGAGGTAAGGGCGAGGTGGAGAAAGAAATGGGAAAGAGCAGACTCAGTTGCTGGTCAGTGCAGAACAGAAAGAGCTGGGGAGAGTTACCAGGCATTCGAACCAGTGGCTGGGCAAGACGTCCCTGGTCTGAGAGTTACTGTGGTGCAGAGAGCCAGCAAAAATTGCTGGGGGGAGCATGATCTCAGTCACACGTCCAGGCTAAGCAGCTTCTCAGCCAGTATGTCCCGTGTGGCAGTGTATGCTCTTTATGTCAAAGCTGATAAAGTACCCAAAACAATGAGCTTAATGGAGGTATTCATAGATGAATGAATACCTGTATAATATTATGGCATGTATTAACAGTCCTGTAGAAAATGAATAGTCTAGACTACATATGGAGAGTATTTGGCCACCAGGCTGCTGGGAACCATGGACTCCCAGCTCCTGGAGGAGTCATTAATGGTATTTGTGTGGCTGATCAGGTGTGAACCATGAAAGTGAACATATTGTCAGTCACTGGAAGAGTCTGACACCAGGTAGAGCCATTCTCTGTGCAAGCGTGGTACCAATGGAATCAAAACGAGGCAGATGGCAATGGAAATGGAGATTATTCAGAACTGAAAGCAGTGTTTGAAAGACAAAATATTGCCTGAATCCCTAGGGCTACAAGTGGGGATATATCTTGGGTTTTGTTTCCAAGACATCAAATCTGTTCTCAGATTTTGCTAAATACATCTTTGCTTGCTATATCAGCTTCTAATCTATCACCTATTTGCTTACAGGATCAGGGTGAAACAGATGGACTTGTGCTGTCTAGGGAGACAGTCTCAAGAAAATGGTGGGTACAGGCACCCCTCAAAGACCTGTTGTCAAGGCTGTGTGGGGCTGGTTTTCTGCCTGTCTTCATGGAAACTGCAATTGGGATTCATGTAGCCAAGTGCTGAGTTTTGGGATGGGGCTATTAGTGGTCTGTGCAAACTGGCACTCACCTGCAAAATCAACCAGCTGAGACACACCTTTCAGCTCCAGCCAAACCCAACGCCRTCTGTGGCTCCATGCATTAGTGACTGCAGAGCGTAAGAGACTCCAGCTACTTGTCCTGGCCCTTCTGCTGACCACGCAGGGCAGCTGCTCAGGGAACCAGCTCAGGGAGCTGATTCAGCCAAAAAATAACTTGCCAGAAAAGAGGTCCTGGGAATTAAGGAGCTGGAGAAGAGCAGCTGTGGCTAAAGGATGGAGCTATGCTAGGTCAGCACTTCCTCCAAAGCAAGGCACAGGGAAACCCAGGCATTACTATCCAGTGTAAAAGGCAGGTGCTGAGACCTACACCAGTGACTATGCTTGTGAACACAAGTGAGAGAGCACTGGCCAAACAAGGAAGCTTTCACTTTTGTGAGAACCCTGAAGGACCATGCTTTAAATACTACTTTGCCCATGCCTGCCACATTTTTTTCCTCTGCAAAACCAGATCCATTTGATTAAGATAACTCCAAACAGTGCTCCTGGTGCAGAAGCTTTGGAGTAATTTGTTCTTTTTATCCTTTTACCAACCTATTTCAGTTGAGAGTGAACTGGCTGGAAGCTAAATAAATGCTGAAGCTGAAACCTTAAAACTGGAACAGAGTTGTGAATTTAGCAGCTTAAATTTTCCAATGAATGCAGTCAGCCCTGCCTGACTTGGGGTCTAAACTTACTCCTGGCATGGAAACTCCCCAGTTCCAATGCTGGTCTGAGAAGTCTAGCCCTGTTTATGGTGCTAGCCACCACATTCCCATTTGTTTGGGAGAATTCACGACAATTGACATGCCGCCCACCCTCTCACCCTCTGGCAGCTCTAGTCCACAGTTTAACCCCCTAGAGAAATTAGTAGAAACCAACAGATGCATACTTTGCAGTATAGAAGGATTTCTAGGAGGCCCTTTACTTTTGGACATGGATGGATCTGTGCAAAATAAGGCTATCCGTACATAGTCCGATGCTCAAATTTACTCCCAGCTGCTCCTAATTCTTTTGGAGAAAAAAGTCTGTTTGGAGGAGAGGACTGAGGCTTTTTCCTCCTGCTATTCCTTCTCCATCCCATCTTTAGACTGTGCAGTGTTGTTACTTTTTTGGAGCCTGTGGCTGGTGTGCAGTGGATTTCACTTTCAGAGAGTTCGGCTTCTCCTTGCAATGGTCAAGCACTCCACAACCAGGTGTAGCAAGCTGCTGTTTCCAGTCTAAYGACCTGTTCAAACATGACTTTGTGATAAGGCATGAGCATGCCCATAACACATGATACTTGGAATAGGTCACTGTTGGGATATTTTGCTGTGCTTTTATTAAACTGGCTGATGTCCTCAGTTTGAACTGTCTGGTTCTAGCAATAAAACTCAGCAGCTGTGAAGTCTATCAGGTGCTGAGGGACCTTTGAGCATAGGTTAAGCCCAATGTCTTTAGGTTTGAGATGTTCAGCTTTGGAGACTTCATGCTATAAAACTGCATTTGTTGGAAAATTTAAGCTGCTAAATCCACAAATGTGTTCCAGTTTTAAGGTCTCAGCTTCAGCATTTGTTTAGCTTCCAGCCAACTCACGCTCAACTGAAATGGGCTGGTAAAAGGGGGGAAAGAAAAAAAAAAAAAAAAAAAAGAAGAAAAAATTACTCCAGAGNGGGAAAAAAAAAAAAAAAAAAAAAAAAGAAGAAAAAATTACTCCAGAGCTTCTACACCATGTCCCTAAAGCCATGGGGGTACCTACCCATTTCACAGGAGATTTTAGGAGCTTAGTTAATGATAGTTTCTGAATGCTTTGAGTTCTTCAGATGAAAGCACATATATATGCCTATATGTTGTTCCTACAGAGGCCACTTACTTAGGCTAGAGTTTCCCTCTCACCTTTGGGCACACAGTAGAGAGGAGGTCTGTGTGTACACACGCCTTGCACGGGAGAACTGAAGGAGCCCTTTGGCCATTCCCTGATATTTCCGAGGAATTGAGTTGATAAACGCAGCAGGTGTTTGAGCTAACTTCAACTTTTCGGCTCAGAGCAACCACAGGGGAAAAAAAAAAGTGCCTGAAAAACTCCTCAGCTTGCAAAAAAGTATTTTTTGTCACCTGGCAAAATACAGAAAGCAACCAGACGTCCTCTGTTCTGAGCAACTTTTCTTAGTAACACTATCCTCTCTCCCTGTGGTGGCCCGACCATTTGTTAGTGGATTGGATTCTTACTTGGCAGCTGTTCTGATCTGGTATAACAGTGACCCAACAAATCTGAGCTATGTGCTGTATGGAAGAACAGATTTCACTTGATAGTTTGAAAATAGCCATGTCACTTTCTATTTCTTTTCCCATTGCTTTATTATCTTTGTTCCTAGGGCTGCTGGGACAGTGAGAGTCCCAGAGCCAAGCCAGCATGGACAGGTTAAGCTGATTGTTTGCTGCTTGGTCACACATGGAACTGTAATAGCCCTTGGCTGGGTTTCAGAAAGCAAAGGTGTGCAATGTTGTGGCAGCTCCACCCCAGCCAGAGATGAGGGAATTATCCTCCCTAATTTACAATAGCGAGACCAAGCGTTCCCTCCCACGAAGTTGCAACACAAGATGTGAACTGGCCTAGCTAACTCCTGCTTTTCATTCGGTCTCTGCTTCGCGCCAAGGCGGAACCTGAAGAGCAGAAAAACAAGCAGCTGGTGTGAATGTTGTTATTAGAGATGCTAGGCTGGCCTTTGTAGGTATCTTCTTTAAAAATCTGTTTTTACCAGGAGCGTGGACAAACCAAGAAGAAATGCTGGCAAGACCTTGTGTCTAGTTACTGAGCCTAAACTGACAGTGCTTGCAAAACAATTTAAATGGTCTTTTTTGGTATGTTTCTGCTGTTGCTCCTGCCTCTCTAGGTTGAGGGAAAGGGTCGCTGCTTCACAGGGGATCAATAAAGAATATCCACAAACCTTGCCTTTTTTTCTTATACAGTATGTCAGCAAAGTATGACTCTTCACCACTGCAAGTGTCTCAGTGGAAACTGCTACTGTTGTAAAGCAAGGGGCTGCTGGGTGAATAAAGACACCAACAGCCTGGATCCAAGTGTACTGGAGTGAACAGGTATCTCTAGCTTGCTCATTGCTGATCAAGATTCAGGCATAAATGTAAAAACTCTGTGTGTGTGTGTATACATACACACATGTGTTATACACATATATTTACATACGTGGACACAAGCACACATACAATGTTTATTTAAGCCTGCATGGCATAGCCATTGTTACATGACAATAGGCAGTGAACAAAGACTGATGGTGTAAATAAATGGAATTGCTCGTGTGAAGAATTCAAGCTGCCTTGCAAGAAATTTAGCCAAGCGTAGATTGATGGAAGGCCAGAAGGAAGCACTGCAAYAGTGCTGCCTGACTACCTGCGTAATGCAGGCCATGGGAGTTGTCACAACAGCAATGCACCTTCTGATTTAGATGCCATTGGTGAAGGAAAATCTACGCTGCCTCTTGGTACGTTGTCTCAGTGCTGTCAAAAGTGAATCTGACTCCCAGTTAGGCTAGGTGGGTTCTCTYCCTCCCAACTTCAGATGTCTACTAAAAGGGGTATCTAGATTCAAGCTTGTTTCCCTCCACCACAGATTCTCTCTCTGGTCAGTGAAGAGATACAGGCACTTTTGGGGTATGATGTATCTCATCCAAAGTTAGACATCTAAAATGGGCGTAGACAAACTGCATCCTGTAAGACCCTGTTTTTGTCTGTTGACTATAAAGGGAGTCTGAAGCAACCAATCCTGCTGAAGATGCTGCACCAGTTGCCTAACCTCTGCCTTCAGCCTTTGAATCTTGTCCTCATATTTTCTGATAGAGTGGATGAATTTCTGTTCCCTGGTAAAGTGCTGTGGTTTTCTCTCTTAATCTTCTTTGAGGAACACATTGGAGTGATTGACTGGAATCTTCATAAGGCACATCTTTAAAACCCTTTATTCATTCTTGGAGTTCCTGTCTGATTTCCAGTGTTCCCCTTGACATCAGAGGTGGGTACACTGAACCAGCAGTAGTCATATGATTCCCACCATGGATTTAGTACAGGTCTATTCACACATCCAAAGATTGCATTTGTGTTTTGGCTAAAGTGCAGCACTGCAAGTTTGCTATCAAATCATGACCCATGATCTGTCAGAGTCATGGATGCCTGAGGGGATTCTCTGCCTATGGAGCATCCCTTAAGACAGTTGCTTGATGATTATTGCCATTGACATTTTGACAATACCAGTTTTGATTAAACTTATCATGCATTTTATTGATTTCTTCATCTCCTGTCTTCCTGGTCCAAATGTTAGTGCCCATCCAAATACTTTATATATAGTTAAGCAGTTCTACCACCCCTATTACTGCTATGAAAAACTGTGTCATGTTAGGACATCAATTTAATTTGATAGGATTTATTTTCCATAAATCCATGTTGATTATCATTAACTATATATAATATATATATAAAATATATATAAATAATTCTACATTGTTCTCAATCCTTTTGTCAATCACTTTGTTATTTTATTTGGGGTCAGTATCAGACTGATAGAATGGGGTTGACCTATTTATTTACCCTTTAGCCTGGGGTACTAATATGACATTACAGTTTGTCCATGCTCTTCCTCCTTTTCTAATTTTCTTCCACCCTTGAGTGTTGAGGSGTTTTGAAGTCCTGATTCACCTGTCTTCAGCTTGCCTAGTACCTTGCCTAGTACAGCACTAATATTCTGAGTGGAGTCACACAGAAGTTATGGCATGAAGGAGTCAGAAATATAAGCATTTGATTATCTTACTCCGCAAACATCGTTGTTGCTTAAGAGTTGTAGTGTTAAGGGTTTTCTTCCTCTGGTAACGTGAAAATGTTTGGTGGGAATCTTGGAAACTAGGCTTTAGAACGGGAGAAGTGATTTCAAGAAAAGTTGTTGTTTGTCTGCAGATCAGGTGCATAGTTTGGATAAAGGTGAATAGTTTTGACAAAAATTTAAGCCGTATATGGACTGTCTGTATTATTAAAGCCTAAGTTAGTGGTTCCTAAGTTGTAATTTGTGGATCCTAATGATCTCTGAGGCCATGGTAAGTACCCTTTGTATTTCTCTGGCACATCAGATTTGCCAGCTGCAATGTGATGTCTTATATGGGGAAGATGCTATGATGCTGATGTGCATGCTGGGAGTAGCCCACTTTCTTCAGCCCCTTTGAACACTGACCCTTCACTCCATGGCACTATCTCCCATTGTGCAAAGAATCACAGCACACTGCTTTCTTCTCTGACATACTTCTCAGACCACCAGATATGATGAGCTCTGCTACTACACACCTCATGGCTCTGAAATGGTCCATGGGAAAAAATGATCTGGGAACTAGGTGTGTGGAAGAGCTGCTTGTGGGTTGTCCTGGGACCTGGGGCTGAGCTCTTGAGAGGAATGAGTTGAGTGTCCTCAGGTGTTTGCAGCCCAGAGACTTCTACAAAACAAGGGTAATTATCACAGAACAGTCACCTGGAGGCACTGAAAGGCATTGCTGTTTGCTGTAAAAAAAGGGTGTGGACCAAGATATACTGCTAGACTTTTGGAGACATAATTAAGAGGCTATCTACAGTGTAAACAGTCCCAATAAAGTTGGCAGAGTCACTGCCAGAAACTAGGCAGTGAAAGCCAACTATCTTATGTTTGCCCACTGACTACATTAGTTTATTGTCTTGAAGTTAAATCCTTTGCAAAGGATTTAATGATGTTGTGGATATTGGCTTTTTAGTTGTGCCTTTGAGTTACAAGGGTGTATCAGGCTAAAAAGATTTTGGAGACAAAGAAATAAACCTATAGACCTGTCTGACTGGTTGATCTTGGAGACAGCACAACTATCTAAATGAAAAATATCCTTCTAAGGATATTTTATGATGGAAATGGAGTTGTTTAGTGGGAGGAAATGGATATTATCCGGTGGAAGCTATTGCCAAGGTCCTTCCATTATTCACAGAATCAACATATTCCTAGCTCTAGGGAGAGGCACTCCACCAAGCAGGGTTATAATCCAGGAGCTATTTATCTGGGAACAATAGGAAATTCAGAAATGTAGAGCAACCTGTAGAGGGAATGGAATATTTGCTCTCCAGGATAGTTGTTTGTGAACAGCTTGGGTGCTCTCCGTGGGAGGCTCCAGGCATGTCTCTGCTGGCAGGATCCAAAGCTCATGTCACCCCGCAAACCTACACAGCAGGGTGCTCTTGCCAGCTGGGGACTCCAAGTCTGGAGGGAAGCCACTGAAGTTGGACCTGTGTTGTGTGTGTGAATCCGGCAGACCATTCCCTCAGTTCGGCAGAAAGATCGAGGGCTAACAGAGAGAGCCTACTGGTCCGTGATAAGGACTCGCACCACCTGGATCACTTCTAGCTCACAATGTACGGTGTTGATTGCCATATCAACATCCCAAAGCAGCAGATTCTAGCTCTGATGGAGAGATGATGGAAAAAGCAAACCACACAATGGAAAGGGTCATTCAGGGGCTCCAAGAATCTGCTTTGAAGAGCGTGTCGGTGTCTGGCATCTAATACTTTGAAAAACTTCCTTCACTCAAAGAGGGGCTTAAGACCACCTTGGTGCTGATTTTCAAACAGAGTAGCAGCTAATAGTGCATGTTGGGAGAGGCAAAATGGAAAAAAACCCTAAAACACACAAACCCTTTAGAAACTGAGGGCTTGCTGGTGCACATGCGGCTCTGCTGTGAATTTTATGTCTGCCTGTAGAACAGAACAGGAAGCAAGGCTTTGAGAGCTTTTGTCAGAAAACCTCAAAGCTTTTGATGGTATTATAAATGTCAAGTATATTTTAAAAAGGAGGAAAGTACCAGACTCTGTTCTGTACAAGACAATAGGGACTTTATAATATTACAGGAAGCTGCATGTGAGAATTACACAGAAGTTAAGGTCTGTGGTGTTAAAGCATTGTAATAACTGAGCTCTCAACACATTGAATTTATTCCTCTTTCAGTATATTCCCAGGCACACGCAGTATCACACTGGTTGAACTGTGGAGTGTAGACTTGTCATTTAAAAAGCACTTAAAGAGATTTTTTTCCCCCAAGTTCTGGTCCTCCTAAGTGAAAAGGTTGAAATAAAACAGTCAAAACCAAGCTCTTATGCTTGATTGTACATCAGATAAGTTGGTCAGTAGAGAGCATTGTCTTTAGCTGCTGGTCTTGAAAATATGAGAGAAACAGCGATGTTAGGAGGATGGAGAGTGGGAAGGTAGACTATTTCTGGACCCTACACAAGAGGTGAGCTGGTAATTGTTCATATCTCAAAGACATTTGAAATAAGCAATGAAGTAAAAACTTCTATCTCAGACCTGGATATGTGCTGAACATAAAAAGCTAAGATTACAATATGCTTGGACACGTTGTAGGAAGCTCAGAATAAGAAGTGACCCTGAAAATACTTCAGCAATCTGCCACTCCTTTGCTGCTGGCCTTGTACCAATCATCTATGATTCTGTCTTGGCTGAACTGAAGCAGAACCTATTATAATCCACCCAAGACTAAATTGTCTGTAGATAATTGGACAGTGGAGAAACTGAATTATAAAGTACAAATGTATCCATGGGAGAATATAAAAAACACATTAAGGAGTCCTGAACAAGTGTTCTATCTACCTTATTCAGCAGCCTTTTAAGAGCATTTTTTTGTTCTTCGTTTCTTACCATAGATTGTTGTGGGGAAGATTTCTGAGCTGATAATAATATACATGGCCTGAAAGCACTATGTTTATGTTAAACCTTTCAGAATTTTTTTCTATTTTATACCAGTAGGCCAATGTTGACTGTGTATAAAGATGGATATGTGAAATCTAAAAAAAAATTCAAGTTGTCTTCATAAGCTGAGAGAGAGAGAATAACAAGTGGTATGGACTACCAGAGCCCACTGGGGCTATTTCTAGGCTTTATTTTGTTGCTGTGAAATGTTTATCTAGTCTAATGAGTAGTAGGGGGAGAAGGTATCCTGTAAACTTAAGGAACATCTTGCCATTCGAAAAACATTTATGAGCTCAAGAAGAAAACTCCCTTTGTCACCTTTTTCAAGTATTATCCTTTCCCACTAGCCTTGCTAGAACAAGCCAAATCTCCCAGACCAATAAATACGAGAACAGTAGATGTGGTGAAGATAAAATTTCCTGAATTAATGGTGAGCACAAGGCTGAGTGGTTGCTTAAAGCTGCCTTGTGTTCTCACCACAGGAATAAACGCCAGGCTGCCTGGCAGGCTGTAGCGTGGCTCAGGACCCCCCGTGCTCCTTATCCTTGTATAAAGATTGTTTCTGACCATTGACTTTTTTCTGATCACATCTCTCTTTGGAAAAGAGTCATGGGGGATGTCTCCTCGGTGGACTCAGTTACCTGCTCTGCCCCGCTCCTTGGGCGCTTGTCTGTCCCTCTTGCTATTCCCCTAGTGACCGAAGCAATGCCCAGAAGGGGCCTTGCCAGCCTTTTCTGACAACTCTCTCAAAGCTTGCTTGTCTCTGCCTGCATTTGTGGTAATTTATAGTAGCAATCTTCCCAGGTCTAACCCAAACCCTACTGCAGCCAGTAGCAAGCCTGTGAGCCAGTGGGTCTATTCCTGCAGCTAAATTGAAACACGGGCATGGTAGGTCAGGGCCCAGGGACTGGACATGGACATATCAGAGGGAGGTTGCTGCAGGTCTGTAAGGATGGGACTCTGCAAGAGAAGCAGTTGAAGGGGTAGTTTAGATTGGTGCGAATTCAAATTCACTTCCCAGCTGATGCCAGTGGGACTTGATGGTGTTCTCCTTGTACGTGCATGTGTAAGTACTTCTCTGAATTGTGTCTTTTGTTGATAGGGAAGGAAGAGCAGAGACTAGAAAAAAGAGCATAATTTTAAGAAACTATTTTGAAGCATTATAAAACTAGCCTTCTTGTAAATCCAAGAAGTTAAACTTCACAGAGATATTTTGATGATTTACACTTGCGGATTCAGATTTATCATGTCAGTGACTTGCACTTGCTTGGTATTACTTTCCTAACTGTGCTGAATCTCTGTATCTTTAGGTTTTATTAGTCAGATCAAATTCCTGGTGCCTGGAGTAGGATTTGTGTAGGCAAAGAATGAGGAAGATTGAAGTCTGGGTAATCATTATTATTTCAGCTCTGCTTTCATGCCTTCAGAGGTCATAAAAATCATCCCTTGCTGCAGATATTATTTTTCACACACTAAAAAGAAAGATTAGGGTAGGTTTTCTTTTTTTGTCCTGGACTTAGTGAAAGACTTTCAGGAAGTATATTTCCCTTTCTCAAAACAAAAACATGGGGTGATTGAAATGCAGGGAATCGTTTTCATATTGTTCATTTCCCACTGCAGCTCAAACAAATCGCACTTTGGAGCTCCCCAGACCATAGAGGTTTTGATAACGTTAAAGATATGCTCAAGATCCAGTCATCCTTGAGTTAAAAGGATGCAAACTGTGTCTAGCAAACATGGCATTTCCATAGGAGATTTGAATTGGTTTGCTTTTGTAGTGCTGTTGCAAAACAAGCACACAGAACCACCTCACAAGCAAAACAGAGGCATCAAAAAGACAATATACCTTCCTTCCTGAGGAAGATATTTCTGGAGTTGGGGAAACACAGCTTCCTGTGTTCTCACACGGATTCAGATAATGAAACTCAACTGATTCAGAAAGAATAGAGCATTACACCGTTGCTTGAATATATTACTATGTTATTGTACAATGTGCCGTACCATTAAACTGCCAGCTGTAGTGAAATCTTCTTTGTACATGTCCTGGAAAACAATCATAACCCCCAGGCTGCGACTGGTCTTTCCACAAGGTACTCAGGCTGGGATGGGAGGAGCTGGAGAAGAGTGGCAGGGGGGGAAAAGGTGTAGCAATAATGAACATAAAGAGGTTAGAAATGGTTGGTTCATTTCTATTCTTTTAAAGATGTGATTATAGGTGGGGCTGGTAGCTTTGATTATCATTAAAGTCATGTGATACCTGGCAGCTCAGTATTCTGGTTTTAATTATTACTCACGTTCTCAAGGCTCAACTAYGTAGGCTGAAATTTTCAATGTGGTGTGCTACCATAAGGTAAGTATAATAGGCAGATGAGACCAGAATGGCTTTTTTTTTTTTTTCTCCCAGAGAAGAGTTCAAGATAAAGCCAAAATTTAAAAAAAAAATTATTATTACTTTAGTGATTTTTCTTTTTTTCTTCTTTTTAATGCTCTCATTTCCATGTTTCCCTCTGTTTTGTAGCAGAGATTCAAAATACACTAGGAGATGGTTGCTTTTCTATCAAAGATAGCTCTTTTCCATCCCTGTGAAAAATCTCTCCAGGCTTGATCAAGTTATAAGCCCCATGAAATCTGCATTTTGCACGAATTTGACATAGAAACTTGCAGGTCTTTTTAGAGTTCAAATCTCCTGAAGATATCTTCCTCACTGGCCATCTTCCAGCCCTGGCAATGTCCTCATGTGCATGCTCCATCCCTGCAGAGCATCTTAGTCTATGGCGGGTTGGAAAATATCTCCTGTGGCTGTGTCTTGAACCACTGTGGGCTGAGCTGGGAGCAGCTGCTCGAAGTGAGAATGGGATGGAGAACAGCTCTCCTGTTCATGATCTTCTCCTGGTGCCCCAGTAGCATGGAGGAGAAAGCTGTCTTATCCAAATATGGGGGGGTAAAATAAGGACCTCCGTAGGTAAAGGTGACAAGAGGAGAGAGAAACAGTGTTGGGAGGTTGAATGGGGGGAAATTCAGTTTAGGTGGATGAGGGAACTAGCAAAGAGGGAGGTGGATGGGAAGATACCTGGGGTCAGATATGTGGCTGAAGAAAAGGGGAGGCTGGGACTGACTGAACAAGGAAAACTAGTAACAGTGAAGGGAGGGAGATGGTCTGGAATATAGACTAGGACCATTGGGATGCAGAGGCATGAACTGGGTAGATGAGAATGATGTAGTTTGAGCCAGGGTAAGGAAGATAGACAGGGACAGAGGCATTTTGGAAGGGTTTGGAGGAAATACTGGCCAATATTTTCACACTCCCCTTCAAATCCAGAATTCCTGAATTTTATCAGCTCTTTTGCTGCTGGCAGGTCATTTCTGTGCTATCCAGTCTGCATCGTTTCCACTCTGTCACAGTTCTTTTAAACCAGGCTTATACTGTTCAAAAAGAAGAAAAGTTCTACAAAATTTCAGACTTCCGATATCTTGAATTCTAAATGATAAAGATGTTATCTGAAAGCTCATGGTGTGTAATTCTCTACCTGGCGTATGCTATACTGTATAGATAGATGGGTCCATCTCCAAATTTATTTCAGTCGAAAAGCAAGATGAAGTGAGAGGCTAATGCAATAAAAAGGATCAGGAAAGTACATGGCAGCAGTGGCTGCACACATGGTGATGGCAGAGGTTGCACAGGCCAAGTCTGTTTTCTACGCATAAAGAGACAAGCAAATATCTTTTTTTTTTTTATCCCTCCTGAGTTTCTGCAAAGCTTTTTAGCCCTGTGAGGCAGAGCTGGAAGCAGCAAAGAGCACTCGCAGGATGGCCATGAGTCTTTTGAGTCAGAGCGGAACTTAAAACTTGATGTTTGAGGTCCGTTTGGCCCTGGTGCGATAGAAGTGTTCAGTGTCCAAGGTTGGATGTGTTCTTCCCCACGTGAATGAGGTGAAGGGCGAGAGCCTTTTCTCTTCAGACAGAAGCCTGACCTGGGAAATGTTAGCTCCTTCTCAGGGTCCTGATGAAACATCCACTAAGCAGGCATGCTGTGCTGCTTCTACTTCAAAACAGCCACCTTTTTTTCCAAGCATGTGAGAACATGGAGAACTGTAACCACTCCTGCTAATGTGGATTTGGCAGTATGATCTCTGAACACCTGAGAATTTCTCAGTGCAAGATGGCAATGTTGCAGGACTTTGGGAAAACAGCAGAAAAGGCAGGCTCTGACTGGAAATTAATTCCTAAACCTCTTGAAATATTTTCATTACTGCTGATGCATCTATGTAAGAGAAATGGGAATGTTTGTCTTTCACTTGATTCATGTCAGAGCCTTGCTGGAAAGCAGAACAGCTGTTATCAAGAGACTTGAGTTCATATTCAGTTGAAACATTTGATGTACATGGTGGTGGGCAGTGCTGAGCAAGCATTGCATCAGTGGCACCGCATGTTGGGATTGCCCATTGCCTCTCAGCATTAGGCCTGAGACAGCTTTTGGATAAACAATTTGTCCTGTCTTTGAGGGCATTACCATGTCACGTTTCTACCTGAACAGAAACAAGACCTTGCTGAAAAACAGCTATTGAACGTGGGTTAATGGCAAAATCATGGAACTTTAAAGCAATTACAGTCAAAAGATTGCCTCTGAACAAGCGAGCCAAGGTAAGGTAATTTGCTGGTGGGAACATGAGTCTATGGAGGATGGGGTACCTCTAATTTTAATGGGGGTTTCTGCTAGCTAATTCTGCTGTAGAATGAGGGTCCCTGTTTAAATTTTCTTCTCCCATTTCCTTTTTCTCAGTTCAACAGAATTAGAACTGATGTGTAAAGTGCTTATATTACTAGGAACAACAGTAGGAAACCCTTTGTTAACCTTAATTTCCCATCTAATATTTCTCTGCAGCGTCAGCCAGTCTCCAAGGAGATAGGTTGTTGACAATGTGTGTTGTCCAAATTGCTATGTAACTGTCAGATTGTGCAGCTTCTAAAGAGCAATTTATTAATTTTGCCCCTGCTCATTTCTTCATGGTTGGTGTTTTTTTTCTTTTCCCCAGAGATAGTGCAATATCCAGATTTTCTCACATCTCTTGAATGTTAAGTAAATGACAGACCTGAGTTTCCTACCTAAGAAACAGTAGATTTCTATCAAGGGCTAAATCCAGCTGGTTGCTGAGATCCTACTGTAAAGCGCTGAGAATCCTACACTTTTTAGGAAGCCAAGAGAAGGTGAGAGCACTCAGTACCATAGGAGTTACACAGTTAGTTGCAGGATCTAGAATTTGTCTTTTAAGATGAAATCCTAAGATACGCACAAACCCTACTTGCCAGCGCGAAAACCTGAAGGTGTCCAGCATGATACACGATCCCATTTCTGGAGGGCATGGAGGTGGGTTTGAGAGTCCACGCCACTGTATGGAACGTACCCAGAAGAAGTGCAGGTATTCTGTGTCTGTGAAACTCTATTGGTAATTACAACACCCCAAAGTGTTTGTTCAGTTTTGCTGTTTTACACAGTCCCGTTGATGAAAGAACCTCGACAGTTCATGAAGGAAATGTTCAACTCAGTGAAACGTTGACTTTTCTAAATGTATTTGGTTTAACAATTGTAATCTTCCAACAGAGCCTGTGTCGTTTTCCTCACCACCTTTCTCTCCTACCTGTGGTGCCTGGTCTCCAGGGCTGCTGGTGTGACTTTCATTCTCCTGGCAGGAGGGAGTGTCAAGACGTTGAAACTATTGTATTTATTTTTCATTCAGGAATGGTAAGAAGGTGGTCTGCTCAAGATGCTTCACCCATTGCTGAGGTATGAAAGCAAAGCAAAGACCCAAAATAAGAACAGGTCTTATCTCTGTGGCTGAAGAGCTTTTCCACTCCCTGGAAAGGTGGCAGGTGAAAGAGGAGTAAAGCACGGGTATAAATTGTCATTCAAGCTCAGTCCAACTCCATGAAAAGAATGTAACTTCCCAGGAGCTACATTTTATGTGAATGAAAGCACATTAGCACTTTGGTATTTTAGCTGCTCTTAGCCATTAAATAGATTTATGAAGGCTGGAAAATTCAAACATAGGTTTTGGAACGTCAACATAATCTTGACAAGGAGAAATAAAGTACATAAGAATATGAAAAGAAAAAGATGCAAGGTAAGGAACAAAACAAGGTTGAAATATTCCTTTGGTTCACTTCTGAAGGAAAAAAAATGAGGCAATTCATAGAAACAGTGACTCAGAGCAGTAATGATTAGTGAAAGAAATAATTAGTTTATGATTAGCCTTTTTTCCTGTGTGTTCTCATGTTTGGGTAAAGCATATTGTTCTTATAAATGTTGAGCGGACATTTATCACATCCTCTGTCATAATTATTAGTGACAAGTCAAGTCTGAATGAAAACAAATGAAAGAAGTAAGTGTTTATCTCACTGTGAATTCTTTCTGATAATGTCTCGTGAAATTCTTTCCATCTTGTACTTGCGGGAACTGAAGGAGCATTTTGGCCCTGGGACATACTGGGTGTATTACCATCATTAATTGAAAAAAGCATCCCCTTTAACTCCTCTGATGGTAGAAGAAAGAGGCCAGTTTCATTGCTGGGAAATTTGCACTTCTATTGTTTTTACACATTTTTAAAATTTGAATTGTACAAAGCACACTTTTATTCCCTCTGACCTGCTCATAAAACACCCAAAAGTGTTTCCAAGTTTTCTACTGGGAGAGCTAAGCCTGGATGAGTTTCCTCCAGTATGAACTGGTTTTCCAGAAGGGGAAAACTAGGAGAGGAGCTAAGATTCCCTCTGATGGGTACTCAACCTGGGAGGTATGGGACCAGCATTTTGAGGAGTACCCCATTGTCCCAAAAAGCGAGAAGAGATGAAGACTCTGGCACTACTGCTCATTCACAACCTTTCCTACTAATGGTACATTGGTGTTGGGAGTTGTACTGGGTATCAGCGGAGGAAGGAAACAAACCTATTCAACAGAGAATGGGGTTAATGCTACTACCATGCATTTGCTCCCAGAGACTAGACTGGACTAAGACGAAGAGGGCTTAAAGGGGGAGACCTTCAGAAGAGCCTTGTAATGGTCACTCGTTTTGACCCTGAGGTAAAACGCCTGTGGATTTCAGCAACAGCTTTAACCTGAGGATCCTGAACTGATCCTTCATTTCTGAAGCCAACTGGCTCTGGGGCAACCAAGACCTCACAGAAAAGGRCTCCAAAGTTGCCTGAAAGAGAACTGCTTGTTTTTCTTAATGTTTGGATAAAATGTTTGAGGATTTTATTTAATTTTTTTTTTTTTTTTACCCTCTAAGGAGTTTTTACATTAGGTACAGGCTGAATCAACATTTCCCATGAGTTTAAGAAATGCAGTACATGAGCATTATGTAGCATGTCTCATAACGAGGCATGGACTTGGTTGCTTTTCATGCTGTTGTGTGAGAACCACTGGAGACCACTGTATGGAGCGCTGGGACACTGTAGGTGTTTGACTGCGGGGAGATTAGGTGAGTTCAAGCTGATCATGTGAGTCCTCCTGGGCTTTCATTACCTCTTCATTGCAGGGCTGCACTCCAGGACATGCCTGTTGGACTGGGGGAATACAAAGATGGGGGGGAGAGGAAGCAAGTTCAGGGGAACAGCTCATGGTTTGGACAATGAACCCCAGTGGCTGGCTGTTAAAGGCATTCTGCTTTGAAGGGGGAAGGACAATTTCACAGGCAGGCCTGAGAAAGCTGCTTTTCCCCTACAGAATGTGCCAAAGAGGAGAGTTATCTTTATCTGCTTTGAAACGTACCAACCAACATGAAACAGATCACCAAATCAACAGATTTCTGTGGCGATTGCTCTAAAGCCAAGTGCCTTAAACTTTCTGCAGTTTTAAAAGTCTCAGGAGCTTGGTTTGGGCTCCTAAAAGTTGAGTGCAACAGTGGTAAAGAAATGTCTCTTTTTTAAGTGATTCTTCTTTCCTTAGCATGTTAAGAAACATCCTTGATGTCCTCTTAGACTCCAGCAATGCTGACTTTTAGATGCCTTGTTATAGGATGGGGTTGTTGAGATACGGGGATGGGAAAGTTGGGAGCCTGAGTGTAAAGTCTGAAACTTCAGGGAAATCAAGCCTACACTGCAAGCTTGTGATTTAGGTGGCAGTTAGAGCAGGTGAGGTAGAGATTATATACCCAGAACATCAACATAAAATCTGAGTCCTGCCCAGCAGTGGGCTGTTGTGTAGCAGCAGGATTGGGTAGGTCAGATAGTCTGTGGGTGATTGTGCTTGGACCCCATAACATGTCTGCGGTAAAAGGAACCACCTCTGGGACTGGGTTGCTTGTCTTGCTGCTTTGGGACCTCTGTATAACCCTATCCATAACACCATTCTCTGGTTTGGAGGGGGCACTGGTTTGCAGAAATCTGGTGCCAGTAGCATGCAAAGGCAGTGGGAACATTATTGGAGCTGGTTCCAATATCTTTCCTTGAATGTTTTTTTTTCTGGCACTTCTTCTTGTGACCTTGCTTGAGAGCAGCTCAGAGATTCCTCTCCCTGCATTCATTTGCTCCCGTGTTCAGTGTCTTGAAGGTGTATTTATGTGACTGGTCATGCAGCTTTGTCAAGCCAAGGCCAGGACCCGTCTCTGGCCCATACAGAAGCTCAAGGGGAAATGTATGGATGCACCCCTGGATGCTGGTATGGAAAGGKGCCCTCAAGGCCGGCAGCCAGCAGTTAGAGAGAGGTGCCAGCCAAACTCCCAACAGTCATGTGTACATGGGGATGAACAGAGGTTGAGCATGAACCTTTCGTCTTTAAATGCCAGCTGCTATTTAGTTTGCTTGCTTTTGGAGAGGTTTCCTCAGCAGATGAATTGGGAAAAGAAAGCAAAGTCTTCTGGGTTTAGGCCACAGCCACTCTGGAAAAATAGGGGAGAGAGAACTATCTGATGGTGAACTATGTGAGGCTGAAATCAAAGGAATTTGGGGAGCAATGAATTTGGCCGTAGCAGCGAGTGATCCTCGGTCAGTCTGTGGCATTGCGCCAGTTTGAAATGGACAGACCCATATTTCAGATAATGTATTACATAATGGCCCTTAATCAGACAACTTTCCTGAGGTGAATGAACTGAGATTACTTTCAGGTCACACTGCTTTCTTTTCAATTTTCCAGTCCTTGCTGGGCTGAAACTACAGTAAAAAATATTTTTTTCACGCGGTATTTCAGTATTTCCCTCCTGGGCTGAGCAGAGGAAGCAGAGGAGAATGGGAAAATAAATAAAATCAAGTAAGTTTTTCTGGACAATCAAAAGAGTTTAATTTGAGTTTTTGGGCAGAAGTTTGAATTGCTTTTTATTTTCTATGAGTTTATTTTCCTTCCACCCTGGCTCTGAACACTGTGTAGTTTTGTAGTGGTTTAACCCCAGCTGGCAACTAAGCCCCACACAGCCGCTCGCTCACTCCCCTGCGGTGGGATGGGGGAGAGAATCGGAAGGGTAAAAGTGAGAACACTTGTAGGTTGAGATAAAGACAGTTTAATAGGTAAAGAAAAGCCGCGCATCACTCTGAACATCCCCCCTTCCTTCTTCTTCCCCCAGCTTTATATGCTGAGCATGACGCCATACGGTATGGAACATCCCTTTGGTCAGTTGGGGTCAGCTGTCCTGGCTGTRTCCCCTCCCACCTTCTTGTGCACCCCCAGCCTACTCGCTGGTGGGGTGGGGTGAGAAGCAGAAAAGACCTTGACTCTGTGTAAGCACTGCTCAGCAGTAATGAAAACATCCCTGTGTTATCAACACTGTTTTCAGCACAAAGCCAGAACATAGCCCCATACTAGCTTCTATGAAGAAAATTAACTCTATCCCAGCCCAAACGAGCACATCCTAACAACTAAAACATCAGTGTGTTATCAACATTATTCMCATCCTAAATCCAAACCACAGCACTATACCAGCTACTAGGAAGAAAATTAACTCTATCCCAGCCAAAACCAGCACATTCTCCACCCCTTATTCTGTACCATTTATGTCATGCTCAGGCCCCACACTATCCAATACATTCCATTACCCACCACCCCCCTTCCCATCCTTTGATATAATACACAGATATAATTCCCCTAGTCTATGGACTACCCTTCTAAAATGTCCACAAAATGTCCACTGAGTTCATTTAGTCCACGACTTTGGGCTCCATCTCTTATGGTGGTCACTCAGGACAGGAGAGGTGGTGTGTTGCATGGAGTTACTGGGCACCAAAGCCAGCTCAGRTYGGGTCACTGCTGCACTTGCACTGCTTCTTGTAAGGCTTGTCCTCCACTGGTTCAGGTGGTTCCTGCTATAGTAATTCCTATAACATGCAACTCAAATCATGGGTTGCAACAATTTAAAGGTATTTCCATTACAATCTCCACCCCGGTCCCTTTGGGCCAGGTTAGGGTTTAACACTGCAATGAACTCTTCCCCTTGCTCCTAGCCTGGCTAGCAACAAGGGGTTCTTGCTATAGTAATTCCCATAACATGCAACTCACATCCTGGGTTACAACAATTTAAAGGTATTTCCATTACAATCTGCACCCCGGTCCCTTTGGACCAGACCGTCGGGTTTAACATTACAGTGAACTCCTCCCCTTGCCCCTGCTTCAGCTTGGACTTACCCACAGACTGCAGTCCCTTAGGGTTGTACCTGCTCCAGGTGGAGCCTTATCTATGAGCCACAGTTTCTCCAGGGGTATACCTGCTGCAGCATAGACTTATCCACAGCCACAGTTGCTTTGAGGTGCACCTGTTCCAGCGTGGCCTTCTCCATGGGCTACAATGCCTTCAGAGATACACCTGCTCCAGCGTGGCCTTACCCACAGCCACAGTCCCTTCAGAAGTAAACCTGCTCCAACATGGCCTTACCCATGGCTGCAGTCCCTCCAGGGGTGTGCCTGCTCTGTCGTGGGCTTATCCATGGCCACATGCTTTGAGGTGCTCCAGCATGACCTCATGCACAGCCASKGAYGCTYCARKGTGTACCYGCTGCAGCATGGACTTATCCACAGCCACAGATGCTTTGAGGTGTACCTTCTCCAGCGTGGCCTTATCCTTGGGCCATAATCTCTTCAGAGCTATACCTGCTGCGGCACAGGCATAACCGTGGCCAGAGACGCTTTGAGATGTACCTGCTCTGGTGTGGACTTATCCACGGCCACAGACGCTTCAGGGTGTCCTGCTCCTGTGTGGACTCATCCACAGGTCACAGTCCCTTTGACTCGAGTTCACACTGGAGTTCCAGCCTGTCCAGCACAGCAGCACAGAGACAGCAGCGATGCCCTGGCCATCTGCCAGCCCAGGBGCATCCCCATTGCTGTTATCAAAATGTTCCCAGGCACAGCACAGTAAGATGATCAGCAGTACAGCAGTAGAGCAAGCAGCGAAAGCAAAAAGCATCCACTAACGAGCTCTAGACCCTAGTATACAGTCAGGCAAGCAAGCCCCATGGCAAGCACAGGAGCCTGCCAATTAATAGCTAAACAGCAATAACAGCTATAAATTCGATCTAGCACATTCCAATCGAACCTGTCGTTATCTCAAACCCTTCGAACCCCACATTGGGGGCCAAAAAGGACTGTTGTGGTTTAACCCCAGCTGGCAACTAAGCACCACACAGCCGCTCGCTCACTCCCCCCCGGGGGGATGGGGGAGAGAATCRGAAGGGTAAAAGTGAGAACACTCGTGGGTTGAGATAAAGACAGTTTAATAGGTAAAGCAAAAGCCGCACACGCAAGCAAAGCAAAACAAGGCATTCATTCACTACTTCCCATGGGCAGGCAGGTGTTCAGCCATCTCCAGGAAAGCAGGGCTCCATCACGCCTAATGGTGACTTGAGAAGACAAACGCCATCACTCTGAACGTCCCCCTCTTCCTTGTTCTTCCCCCAGCTTTATATGCTGAGCATGACGCCATATGGTATGGGATACCCCTTGGTCAGTTGGGGTCAGCTGTCCCAGCTGGGTCCCCTGCCAACTTCTTGTGCACCCCCAGCCTACTCACTGGTGGGGTGGGGTGAGAAGCAGAAAAGGCCTCGACTCTGTGTAAGCACTGCTCAGCAGTAATGAAAACATCCCTGTGTTATCAACATTGTTTTCAGCACAAATCTAAAACAGCCCCATACTAGCTACTATGAAGAAAATTAACTCTTTCTCAGCCCAAACCAGCACAACTTTCAAGATAATGTTGTTCAAAATCCTATGACATTTACACATAAACTGTCTTAAATGAAAGGGAATATTTAAGTTTGGAGATAGTTGTAGAGTGTCATGATCTAATTACAATAGCATTTTTGAAGGGTTACAAGCGTCAAAAGAAATAAACTGGATGTTATGGAAAATAAAAGTAGGGCCAAGAATCTAAGGTTAGCCAGAGAAATTAAACATTGAGGCTTTTCCTTTGGAAGGTTTTAAATCAATTTAGTGTTGGTGAAAAGTGCCAGATTCATAGCAGAGGAAAATGATGCCTTTTATTTATTTACAGGCRAGGCTGGCATGTGCCAGTGGCAGCATCTCTTCTTTAGACTATCGCTGTACTTTGACACTCAGCTGAACTGACCACCAGGAAAAGCAGATGAAAAGTCCTTCTGTCTCTCTTCCCTTCTGTCCTCTGAGCTTGCCAGCAGCCTGACTACACTTTAATTTTGAAAGCGGTTTTGATCATGTGGACCTATCCATCAAGCGCTACGCCGAGACAAACGACTCCTCGCATTCAAGTCCAGGAACAGCTGTCAGACAGTTTAAAAAAAAAAAAAACACAACTTTTTATTTATTTTTTACTTGCAGTCAAATTTGAATGCCTGTGGATCAAGAGATGGACTGGGGACAGAGTTTCTTTTTTTGGAGCACACAGTTAATGCCTAGGTTTATTCACGATGTATTTCCACCATGCTTTGGGGATAGCAGGCAAGGAGACCCTCCACAAATATTAGCTGCCCTCCAGTAAGGCAATATGGTGAGGCGGCTAGCAAAAGAAAGTGGCGGTTTTCAAACTGCTTGTGAAGAGTACAGATTTTTGATTGCAATAAATGCGTCTTTTCTTAGTTCATCAGAGCAGCTTTCTTTCAGGGCTGAGCCTTCAAAACTGGCTGATGCAGTAATAGCTGCAAACTTTGTATGGTCCCTGTGGGACTCCTTGTGGGAGTCTTCAGGTGGTAAGTTAAGTTGGAAGATCAGGAACTGTTCCATAAAATGTAATTTTTTCATGAGGTTTTACCTCCTACTGAATGTAGAACTGGGGCTGAACAAGGGAATTCATTTTTTCTTGGATGTTCAGTGAGTAGCTGAAAAGAGAGTCCTTTCATAGGGCCCTGGTTTTGGTGGTGGGGCTTGATCGCACGGTGAGGAATGCCCGGTTACCTGGCAGCCTCTTTAAAGCCCGTCTCCTCTCTGAAACACACAGTTCAAAGCATCCTATGGCTCATGCAGAAGGTGTTGAGGTATCAAGCACGTCTCATTTTGAGGGAAATTCCCAAGTCTTTTGGGCTCAGACTCTGTGTTGCTGGCTGCTAAGAAATCAGGCCAGACATGCTTAATACCTTCACGCCATTTGGAGAGTTGCACTCAGCGGAGGGGAAAAAGGCAGTGCCCGTCTGCAGCTGCAGATGACACAGCTTTGAATCACGAGGGCTAATGGGACCCACTGACTAATTGGGTGTTTCCAGTAAGCAGCCACTTGCCAAGGAGGTGAGGGAAGGGAAGGTGTCTGTCAGGAGCTTGTCTCTCTCTGGCATGTGGTACCACGGATGCTGCGAAATTTGGCCTGGGATAAGGCAGGACAGCTGCACAGAGCTTGTCTTGTGTCTCGGAGTCCAGGGCCTGGGTATTAAAACAAAGGCTGAAAAGGAAATGGTGATCTGGTTTGAAAATGAAACACGATAAGGCTTTGCGAGGAAAGACCGGGGGGGAAACTAGTGCTCAGAGGTCTGTTCTCAAACGTCTGAAATCCAATTCCTAGGAAAGGGACGAAAATAAACAGTAGGGTGATGGAGCTCTGGGAGCTGTTGTGGCCCCAATGTGGGTGAGGGAAGGGAGACTGGGGTCAGGTTTTGTGCTGCCCGCTGCAGTCGGTGACGGGGGGATCCCCTCGGGTTGCAGCTCCTTCCTGGAGAGTTTCTGCACTGCAGCAACCCTGGCAAATTCCCCGTGGCTGGCAGCTTCAGGGAATTGCTTTGCTCTCGAGCAGAGAGAGAGATTTGCTGCAAGCAGTCCCTGATTCCCGCGGGCACTGTTGCTGGCTCAGGATGCTGTCCTGGGGCAGCTGGCCGGTAAGGGCTGGTGCCGGGAGCGGGAAGGGCCGACAGCCAGCAGCCTCCCACAGGGGAAGAGTTTTCAYGCAGAAATGTCACTGCTGGGTCTTTCAGGAGAAAGAGATGGCTCCCTGCAGAATTCAAGAGGAAAACGTGAAAGTATTCCCCCTGCCTCCGGTAAAAAGACTTGAAATGGCCAAAGGAAGAAGTACTTCACGCTTGCAAAAATGTTTGGCTTATTGAAAAACCCCRGAGAGAACAGCACTTCACTGGTTTGTATAGAGGCTCTGCACTGGTAAAGGACTTGCCAGCTTTTATGCACTGCCCCACCAATCTAAATTAATTTGAGATCTTTGGGACTGACTCCAAAGGTGATAAAGTTGGTCAGCTTTCATTTCCTCTCATTCTTTGATCTCTCTCCTGAGGCTGCTTTCAATGGAACATAATGAATCGATTTTATTGTTATTCTTGATGATGAGATGACATGGCCCCAGTGGGAATAGAACAGAAATCATGAGGRTTTTTTTGTTCTTTCTTTTTTTCCAAACAATATTTCAAGAATTTTAATTTACTGGGACTGTCCTTTAGGGAGGCTGCATTGATCTCTGATGATCTCTCTTCATTCACGTGAAAGCTGGGTCTTCTTTGTGAGGTGTCTATAGCTGGGTGATGTGAAGCTGGACCTCTGAAACTCTGCAGCCACCGTTATGGTCCATCCCTCCTCTACTCTTGAAAGACAATTACAGGGAGTAGTTATCAAACCAGCATTTGCGTGTTTCTATGACGGACAAAAGATAATTTTGTTGAGAAAAAAAGTATTTGTGCACTGCCCATATATACACCAAGCAATTAAATAAATAATTTAAACAATCTTTACATGCTTTTTTTCCATGCACCTTATAGTAAACTTAATTATTTTTTCACATTTCTTATTTTCATGTTTTAAGATTATTTAACAAGATCTACCTGTAGTCAGCTCTAAATCTTTGCCCCTCTGGACACTGGTTTTTGGCTGGATGACTTTGGCACTAAAGCACAGCATTATAACCAGTGTCACTAGGCTGAATCTTCTGAGATTGTCCGTGACATTAAAGAGACTGGTAGCTGTTTCACAGCCGAGGCAAAGAGAGATTTACAGGACTGGTCTCACTCTTTTGAATCAGAGTTGCCATCTCTACTGGTGATTTACTAAGGAAGAGTTTTACTGTTCCTGCCTGTGAGACAGGATCTCTTTGAGCGTACGGAAATGTCTCCTCCCAGTTTTCTGACCTCCCAAGAGAAAAGAACTATCTTAAAGTTGCCTTACACTTCTCTGAAATGTGCCTGCATTATGCCAGTGTATACAACAATACCTTTGACTAATTAACTCTCTAACATGTATCCTCTAGTGTTTTCGTCATATATCGAATGATAAGGAAAACAGTGAGACTGCAGACTTCTGGAGACTCTTTTTTTTTTCTTCTCTTTAATGTGGTGGTAGTTGGAGGTTTTATAAATGCTGAGGCCGGTGAAAAGAAACCCCTACCAAAAAGCCCCTTATCCAAAACCAAAACAGTTTCTTTGTTCATCCAGTGCCTAGTTCCACACTCCTGTTATCTGACCTACTGTAAGCTCAGGTATTTGCAGTAATAGTTACTCCGAGATTGTCTACACAAGGAGCAATAAACGAGGGGATTAGTCAGTCCATAAATAATTGCTTAAATGATTTAAGTATTTAATAAGTATTGAATTATTTAAATGGTTAGGGATTATGTAACCTGCTCCTCCCACCACTTTGCTCTGAGGTACAAAGATTAATGTAGGCTTCCTACTCCCATGTACCTGCCCAAGCTAATTCTTCACCTGGTAATGGCTCGTAAACCTAACCAGCAGCAAGCTTTACAGCCTGTCTTGCTTCCTCTGCCTTCACTTCTTTGTGGATGCTTTCGGTAGGTCTCTGGATGTCTATGTGCAAAGAAACATACTCTGTCCTAAAAGGAAAGGAAGCAGCATCACCCTTGGGAAGGCCTAAATGGAGCCGCAGAGGGAGCTGGTGTGAAGCACCTCATATGTTATTAAATGCATACCTAGGTGGGGCCTTCCTGTGTTACGAATCTCCCGGTACTGCAGGCAACCATCCTTTCACAAACTGACTGTGCCCCATCTTGGAAAGAATTTCATTTTTTACCCCCTTTCTGTTGAGAGGCTGTTCCAGAGTCAGACCCCAGCTTTCTTCTAATCACCAGTCTGAATATATCCAAGCCTGATTTACATCCAAACCCAATTTACATCTTTGTCCTAACACTGCCTTTTATCCTCAATAACTCTGCTCCTTGCCTGGTGCTTTCAGTGATATGTACAGACAGGAATCATGACTTTTCTCTTAAACTCAACTCATATGATGGACTCTTCATGTCTCATTATCTTAGCCTGATTTTGTACTTCAGTAGCTCTTCAAGGTGAGGCTAACATTTCTCGGGCATGGATGACTAAATTAGACTTGCAAACATCACTTTTCTGCCAATCAGAAAGCAAAAAAATACCCATCCACATCAAATGTAGGAACTATTAGGAGCAGAATAGAGAACACAACATCTTTATGCCACTGTTTAAACCCATGACTTGACCATGCCTTGAATGCTTAGTGCAGTCCTGCACTCCTTAGCTTAGAAAGGGTGTATTGAAACCCAGAGTAGGGCAGCAGGCATGATCAGGGATATGGAGTGACTGAATACAGGGGGCCTGTTCAGCCTGGAAGAGAGGCCACTTGGGAAGATATGATACAGGTCTACAAAATTTGGGAAAAAGTTGATACGGATTGACTGTTCCTTATTTCATCCCACACAAGAATTAGGGGCCACACAATGAAATTATTGGGAACTAGGTTCAAAACAAAAAAAAGGGGGTGATTCTTCATGTGATAAGCAGTAAATGTGAGGAAGTCCTTGCTGAAGGACACAGTGGATTCAAGGAATTTACACTGGCTCAAGGGTAGATTGAGGATCATTTGGAAGAAAAATCCATTGTGGGTTGCTTAATAGTCAAACCACAATTAGTGAAGGAAATCCCCTGAGCTGAAAATGTTTTGAGGCTGAGAGAGTGTCAGAAGGAAGCCTTACATGTGCTTGTCCTATTCTTATTCTTCCTGTTCTTACTCTGGCCACCGTTGAACAAAGGGTAATGGGCTAGAAGGACCCTTGGTCTGAACTAGTACGGCCATTTGTATGTTATTGCCTTTCCATGTTGCACCACTTCTTTATGCCATGACAACAATTACCTGTCTCCTCTGGAAATAYCTTGACTGACATATCCTAACATCACATTTGCTTTTTCTCGTAGTTGCATCACTGGGTAGCTTAAGTCATCCTATAATTAACTAATGCTCCCTGCTTCTTCTCCTCCTCAGTCATCTCCAGTTAATGAGCTCTCAGCTTATGGTAGCAGTTCTCACTGTTACTCCATCAATATATGATCTTGTGTTGAGTATCTTTGAATTTCATCCCATTCTTATGTCTCCAGTCACCTTGCTCCTCCAGTTCTTGGCTTTGCAAACCTCCCCTAGAAAAATGGGACCTGCATCCTTTATGCTATGAGCAAATACCAGCAGCACACTCGCTTTGTCTATTAAGGTCACTTGCAAAAACATTAAACAAGATGGGGCCAAGGCTGCTCCCTGAGTAATTCTATTAGTAGCTTCTCTACAGACTGACACTTCCCCTTTTGTAAAAACTCACTGCTGTCTCTTCTTCTCCTACTTCCTTCCCACTTTGAAGTTCTGCTATTTGGGCCCTGATTTTGCACAACCTGTGGATGTGGAGGACCTTCTGGTYGGGGTCTTCAAAGGCAGGTAGCGCTGGGTTAATCCCACTCATCTGAAATCAACTGCAGTCTCCCCATGCCTTTGACTTCAGTGCTGGTGGTGATGGGCCAGCGTGAATATTGCAAAAAAAATGCCACTCAGGTCTTTTTTGAAAGAGCAGATCTACTTTCATAGCCAAATATTTGGTTTCTTTCATGAAAACCATGGAAAACTACCTTAGATTCAAATTATGGTGTTCCCTTCTCTCCTATTTAGAAAAATGACACAGTGGCATTTATAACCTTTGCTTCATTTGCTTCTGAACTACATTTGCCTATGCAACATTAATTGGTGGGATGTGGTTAAAGCCAGAAGGCTTTGCTATCTCATTGCTATGGTTGCATGTGATGTGTGTTAAATTACAGGGAGGCTGCTATATTCCTGCAAGTTAAGAGACATTTTTAAGGAGAACACACTACCCTTAAAAAAAGGATGAGTAGAACTTGATTATTTTGCAGATGAAGATGAGGACGGCACTTGTGAAGATGTCAGCCCCAGGGACTGAAGTTCATTTTGGATTGGAGTTGCAGAAGTATTTAGCACCTGAAGGTGCACTTTGGCGTTGGAAACAATGGTTCCAGGGACCTGATTTCACTGAGAAGGGAACACCTCCTGTGCTTGGATACCCATTTCCTTCCTTCCAGCCTTTTGGGTACTTCTCTATGTTGTGAGAGACATTTGAAATTGTCTAATAGGTCTGTGTGTAGGTCCTGTGCAGTTATTTCTGTGCACAACGAGTAGTGCTACTTGGGCACCGGCACTTCCAGGGTTTGTGTCAGAGGAATGTGGCAGTGTAGGCACTTCCAGATGCTAATCCAAGTTCTTCCGGATGCTCATTTCCATGTACCTCTCCTGCTCCTAGCTAAATTGCAACCCATCTTTAAGAYTTGGTTTCTTAATCTGCAAAACAGGACCAAGAATTAGTTTCAATATAAAGAAGTCAGTCAATGTCGCTCTTCRTCTCAGCAAAATGTTCCCTGTTTCTTGAAAAGTAGCGCTTTAAAAGAAGAAAGTTTGGCAGACCTGGGATCTGCAGCCAGGTGCTCACTCCCCAGATCCTTATTTACAGGAACCGGCCAAAGAAAAATTGACTTTCTGTGGAGTTGCCAAGAGAAGTAACGTGGGGCAGGACAAGTGCTGTAGTCAGAAAGCAAATAGAATTCTTTAAAATTTTATCATGTGTCAGCTGCTTTTTTGGCAGGAGCGTGTAGCATAATTGTAGCTTTAAAAAGTGAGCTCAGTGGAAGCGTGGTTAAGGAGGTGAATGTTCCAGAAACTCTGTTTGCATGCACGAGCAGAGCTGCAGGATGGCTGCCCTCCCAGCTAGCCCCTTGCTGTCTTGCCGGTGCTGCTCACTGTATGGACTCAACAGCGTGGCTTCAGGGAAAACTAAATTACTTGGAACTTATCAAGAGGTTGCTGGGTTACTTAATCATTATAATGGCTCACTTGTAATTTGCTCCAACCTGTGGTATGTGTGTTTGTGTTTTACAGAGACTCAGACAATGATATTCACATTGATTATAATTGGATAGGCTTTCCATTGGCATAAATGGACAGAATGCCACAGGTCTTAGCATGTGCACCTTCAAGTAGCAGTGAAGGGTCTACAGTTTAAACCGTCTGCCTGCAGAGAAAGGGAATTTTTCTACTGGATACACTCAGTAATTAATTGCCCTGTGGCTGTTCATTGATTGAATACAAACCCATCCCTTTGAGAACACTTGCATTTAATTTGCAGGAGTGTGATAGAAGCTGTTTAGTTACATTATCTGTCATTGCTGATGTGCATGGCAAGGACTGTAATTTTACTGTCCCCAGTTTAGAAACAACTGTTTGGAGCATTTAGTGCTAGTGACACTGATTTCTAAACAACTTTAGAAACAGCATTTCTTCCTCTCATGTCATCTGGTCAAGGGTGATTTACAATTATGCTTTCAGTGAGTGAATAAGAAGGAATTATGTTTTCCTCCTCTACTCATGGCAATGTCTTTTCCTCATTGCTTAAGGAAGTTCCAGGATGGTGGCGATGTCTTTTTGAAGTGTTACAATCCATCAGCTAATACTTAGCACTTATCTCATGCTTTTGTATTTGTAGATTTCCAAAAAGGGTAAATATTTTCACCTCTGTAGATGAGGCTGACAGAGACCTAGTCAAGTGAAGTGATTTGTGCTGGAAAGAAAACACACTCTTCCTGATGTTTATGCACTTGCCATCACCTCCAGCTTATTGTGAATCACAGCTCAACTCCTTCTAAGTGAATTAAAGTGGATGGAGCTCAGCACCTTCTTTCTGAGGTCCTTTATTCTTAGCTATGGTGAAGCAACATCTAATGGAAACAAGCTTTGCAAGCAGGCGCAAAACTAAATCTTACATGTAAGGTAATACATAAGGTTTACGCATGAAGACAATTAGGAAATAAATGGGGAACTTTAGGAACAGATGCAGTCTGTCAACATGCTTGAGCTGTAATCAGAGAAACAAAGGCCACACTTGCACTGCCCTGGTTAAGATGTTCCCAAGGGCTGCCCCATTGCCTCTCCTCTCCTCACCTCTCCTCGCCTCTCCTCGCCTCGCCTCGCCTCTCCTCGCCTYGCCTCTCCTCTCCTCTCCTCCCCTCCCCTCCCCTCCCCTCCCTCCTGGAGTGGATAACTCTAAGTGAGATCTTCGGAGTCCCCATGGCAGCCCCTCTGGTGATGTCTGCTGAGCTGTCGGAGGGCCTGGGTGGATCTGGGATCATGCTACTTGTGAAGGATAATTCCTGCTATTTATTGCCTGATGCAGCTGAGGGGCTGGGATCCTGCTTGTTAGTGGTCTGCTATGTGGATTTTGCCCTGTAATAAGTATTCCTCAGCATTTCCTTTTATCTAGCACAGTCCCCTCTTCCCTCTGTACCCCACTGTGACACATGGGTAATCTCTCTGCAACACCATGGTGGCTGTAAAGGGCCTTCCCAAAACTGTGATCCTATGTATATCTCTTCCAGATGAAGAAGAGAGTATGGGATTTCTTGCAGGGCTATGTGACTCCCATAGGTGATGGGCTGCTTTAGCATGGTCTGAGCAGCTCGCTAAGGGTCTGACACCAGAGAGTTGTGTGTCATGAGAAACACCCTAAGAGTGTCTGTAGGGGTAAGACCAAAGGTAGGCARGCAATTCTCCCCAGCAGGCTCGGAGTGGGCACCTAAGGATGAGGATACGAAGGGCAAGTGCACACTTTCCTGGGAAAGCTTTCCCGACTTCCAACAGTTATCTGCCTAGGCACTTCCCCAGCTGGGAGGGGTGGGAGTCGCCTTGTACTTAATAGCTGTCAATAGATTATTTCTTTTTCCCAAGCTCTTAAAGTTTTCACAAGTTTTGTGAAGTTGTTCGGTTGCTTTTTAAACTGTTTAGCATCCACAGTAGCCAATTGTGAGGAGCACAGCTGAACCCTGTGTGTGTGTGAAGTATTTCCTTTCATTTATTTGGAATCTGCCATCTGCTAGTTTCGTAAGATGCTCCCTAGTTCTTTGCATATGAGGGGAAAAACGAAGAAAAGTTCCCTGTTTTCTCCATACCACTCAGGATTTGATACATGTCATTATATATGATGCCATATTCCCTCTCAGTCCCTGTTTTTCTGGACTGAAGTGTTCTTGTCTCCTTGGCTATTGCTTATACAGAAGTTGCTTCATTTTTTTGCCTTTATATCAGTCCTTCACTCTACCCTTTCCAATTCTGCTATATACTTTTTGAGATGGAAGGGACAAAATATGCCACAGTATTCAAGATGTAGCTATACCATGATCATGTCTTGCCTGTGCTGAAGATATTTTGCATAGGCCTGAAGGTATGGAGTTCCTGGGCTACAAGGTGTTCACGCAACTGTGTGCGCTATGCCGCACAGCTTTGCGTGGTCTCTGTTGGCTCTACCTCTCTGTTGGAGATGCCTGTGTGAGGGTAGGTGTGACCAGAGAGCACAAAATAAGAGAACAACGCTTGCAAACTTTCCCACTTGGTGTAGCAAGGGACATGCTCACTTGGTAACTGAGGAGTCTCCAGAGACTGGGTAAGTAGGTGGTGGCCAGGGAATGAGGCCTGGAGGCTGCTGCCGGGGACATCATAATAGGAAAGTGCAGCACAGCCAGGGAGACCTTCTTGCTCTGAGCAATCGCGTTTGATATCATCAGCAGTCTGTAAATCACTGCAGGTGCTGCTCCTTTGCTTCTATTTAATCCGTTGGCTAAGACAGATGAAAACTGTGCTTAGAAGTAGATAAAACAATTTCATCCTCTCCACTGATCATGATGTAATGAAGCTGAATTCTTTGCTGTCCCTGGGTGAAATATAGTGCCCATTGATGTGTCCCGCTATAGAACAACTTCCTTATTCTTTCAGCTAGTTAGAAGAACATGCTGGGTTTGCTTTTCTTTTGAAAAGCACAGGATAAGAGGAAGAAAACGTCTCATGCCCATGCACAATGCTGCCAGCTCATCTTGCTAGCTTAGATTTTGCTTAGTAAAACAGACATTACTATGCTCTGCAGCCCTGGCCTTGCAGATGGGGACCTGACCCACTGTGCCTTGATCTCATTAACACACCATTGTCATAAATACTTGTAGTTATAACACAAATTAGGCACACCATCTTTTCTGCAAAGCATAGTATTAAGTGGGGAAAAAAAGATTAGTGATTGAAAGTAAAGAATGAGCTCTGTGGTGAATCAGCTGAAACTATTCAAGTACATTGTAAGAATTATTGTTCCAGATCAGGTCTATGGCAAATAGTTGTCAACACTAGGATCATTAATGCCTACTGGACCTATGCAGCAAGAGGCCTGTGTATGCAGAAGAGAACATGCCCTTCACATTTCCTAGTTATGCAAAGGAAGTATTTTATGGAAAGCTTCATTTAATCAAGATTTTATTTGGTCAAGTATTTGAGATCACTTAGCAGAGCCCATTTAGTAGAAAATCTGCAGTTTCAGGTACTGCAAAATGTACATCTGTACGCGTTCACCAGAGAACAGCTCCTGGCTGACACTATTAAAATTGATTCTGCTGGTGTATTCCCTTGAAGAGAAAGTCTTGGATCACAGGAGTGGACAGTGCAAGCTCTTGGCCAATTCAGATGGGTGCTAGGCCTGACTCTAGGTTGGGCGGATCACAGCCCTTTTCTGTTTCTTTGTTTCTTAATCTGTAAAATGGGACAAATAAATTTCTGTGCAGGAGAGTTAATGCTGTTGCTCATATCAGCAGGAAATGACTTTTTTCTTGACGGTTAAATCCACCCAGCTGAGGCCGTTCTTGGGTGATTCTCACAGAGTTGCTACAGTGAGCAGCTGGCTGAAGTGGAAAGCCTCCCTCAACCCTGGGGTCTCTGCTTTCYGCATGCTTGGGGTACGCAAAGGTCAGTCATGCAAAGGCACTGCAGACACATCTTCACGGGTTGTTCCCAGCAGTGCTGGAAACAGGCCTGTCCATTCCTGTATCACCGCAAGGAGTGGGGTTTTCTGTGTGTGTAGCTTCAATTGCACTCTGCCTGCCCAAAATAATATGATACTTCTTTTTCCTACTATCACATGTGTTSTCTAGACATATATATTTCCATATAAATACAATGTGGCTTCTCTCACTAACACAAACCTTGAAAGTCAAAACGGTAACTAGGAATAAGTCACTGGGAGCTGCACTTTATTTTTCACCTCAGAAGACACCTGCAGACCATGCCCTTCCTGGGTAAGAGGCAGGAAGTCTTCATAACCCAGCACACCAGCTACACGCTCATCCGTTCTGCACACTATTAGTGTGACTTTCCTAAAAACACATTGTACGGTTGTTTTGTACGGAGACGGTAGGGAGGGTCTGGCTGTAGGCTGCAAACAGCAGTCATGAGATGGGTTTGTCCACAGCGTTGAGGTTTGCGCCGGTGAGGTTAGCAGTCTTGCAACCTCACCTCTAAGTTACGAAAGGTTTTATACAGTAACTTGTCATATGAGGTTTCATTGGAGCTGATATTCACACAGATAGTGTACCACACGTAGAAGCAGGTCCTTCACCAGACGTACTTCTTTTGTAACAGCCTCATCTCTACTGCTTTTTCCAAGCATGGGATTGGCCTCCCAAAGCAGTTTTGTTAAAGCATCATGCCCTTCTCTGACTAGAGCTTTTAATTCGGCAGCATCAAACAGCTGAGACCTTAATGGGGCCATTTTCTAATTTTCTCTTATTGCTGCATCTCTTTTTGCTCCTGACAGCAGCAAAGGTGCTTCCCCTGATAGAGTTGGCTTATTTGTACTCTCGAGAGATACAGACCCTCAACAACTCATGGAAATACATCTTTTAAGTGCCCCATGTGATGGTTCTCACAACGCCTTGTGCAGGAATTTCTGTTTCTACCAGATGACCAGGGTAGCAAAATTTGCTACCGCAGGCTGCTGTCATGCCCCCATTGCCTAAAACCCCGAGGCAGCCGCTGGCAATTTGATGGGCTGGAGCACAGAACTGGGAACTGGGATCTGCACCGAGCTTCCTCTCTTTTGTTATTTCACAGGGATACAAAGCAGGAATAATTTCTCAGGGGGGTGAGCCCACTGCTGTCAAAGCTGCGAGAGCACAGACTGCTCTGGCAGAAACTTTTTGGCCAGTACAATCTCTCTCAGGAGGCTCTTGTGTCAGGTGCAGATGCTGGACCACTCTGTTGTGAAGAGGTTGCTCCCACAGCCCCTCCCAGCCCTGCGGTTTGTGGTTTTTCAGGTCTGCTGGCAGCGAGGGGAGGAAATGCATTTGTTGCTCAGCCTGCCTCCCCGGAGCTTGCAGACCTGGTCCTCAGACTTGAAAAAGTGTGTGTGCTCCAGACAGCATGTTAGGGGCTGGGTCCCCCAAAACTGGCCAAAGGACCTCCCCAGGCCCTTGGTGGCTGCTCCTGCTCACGCAGGGGCTGTATTTCAGCTCCTTTTAGCTCTCTATTAGCAGCATAGCTGTTTTTCAGAGACACGCCAATGGGAGTTCATGGTGGCAAGAGGAGCGTTTGTCTTTCCAGTAGCTGCCCTTTGTGAGATGAAGCTGGTTTTGTCATGCAGGGAGGGCTGGAAAGTGTCGCACAGACCATCCTGGCAACTGGTAGCATTTGCTCCTGAACTCCTAGGAGGCAATGTCAGAAGAGGCAAAGGTGTGATCTTAATGTCAGGATAGTCTCCTGCTCCACTGCCCAGGTGCTGGGGAATCTATATTTACAGTGCATTTATCTTCTCCCTTTCCAGCTCCTTGAAGTTACCTGGAAAGCTTACTGCTGCTGGGGAGCCTTTTGCTTTACCTGTGGGGTTGCTGTGGGTTGGGGAGCAGCAATAGATTAGGGGTCCTGGACATCACAGGGATATCGGGCTGTGCCTTGAGCACTGTTAGGACATAGGGCTGCTCGGAGGTAGGGCTTTTCTTCATGTGACCATGGGCTTCCACAGGTCCACAAGCACCACATTTGGGCTCAGGCTCCATTTTTACAAGTGGATAGGAGATCTCTTCCTTTTACCTGTGCCTAGCAGAAAGAACCCATCCGTGAGGAAAAATCTATAATGTGCAGGGTAAACTTCAGTATATGGGGTACGGGACAGATATAGTTTCACCCACAATCATTGGGTACCAAAAKGATTTGTTCACCTATTATTTAATTTTTATGTGATATCAGTGTCCAGAATCAGACTAGGAAGATCAAGGAAGGGAAGGAAGAGTAGTGGACAGGATTGGAGGTCTATTACGTTGCCTGTCCCAATCATACTGAGGAAAACTGGCCCTTTTGTAACAAGTGGTGCCTTTAATCTGCCCTGGCAGAAGAATCTGGTTATTAATTTTTATCTAACAGTGTGAGCAGTGTGGGGTCTGGGACAAAATGGGTCTTCAAACTGGTCTGCCTCATGGCAGCAAAGAGAGAAAAAGTGTCACGAATCAGAGGCAATAAAGGATGCTTTCCTAAAAACTGCTGATGTGAGGGACGGACTGAGATCTTCTCTCGGAGCGGGGAGCAAGYACCTGCAGCCGATGGGGTGGCAGAAAGGGAGGAGGTAGGTCATTTGACTAACACAGTATTTTGTACTGAGCAGATTGCTTCCATGGGGGTACTATTTGCCATGATCACTAGGCTTTACCATACTGTTGCTGTAGGAATGAATGGGTATGTTTATGCTAAGGTGCTTAGCATATTCTAGCAGCTCTTTATAAAGATCATTATCTATAATTAGGTAAGTGTACGTAACTGTTATTACTCTTGTGCTAAAAATTGCTGCAAATGGAGCTGAGGAGGGAGAGGATTATAATTTAGACATCAGATAATTAGACTTAATTTGCTTAAGAGAACTACTAGTTGTGGCCACTTGAAACAGTAGGTCTTAAGCTCAGGAATAAAATGCTTTTCTTAAAGTATTTAGCGTTGCTGTTCATATCTGTGTCAATATTTCCTCTAGAGATAAGTGGTTTTGTGACTGAAACTTAGCATATGAAAATGTCAGTCAGTGCGCTGCTGAACCTAATGGTTCTGATTTTGCCTTTTCTCACAGACATCTGAAATTACAAACAGGCTGCCGTTTCCTAAACTTTAGTGAGTTCTGCTGAATGAAGTTCATTGGTCCCTTTCACACTGATCAGATTTCCAGGCAGSGTTTAGAGGTACATTTGCTGCTCTTGTGGTCACAAGGGTGGTAGTAGCGGATTCAGATGTGGCTAATAAAGGTACCTATGAAGTTAGTGCCTGTTCCCTAAAGGCTGAACTTCACCTCTCTGCACAAGCCTGGCCCTGGGTCTAGATTTAACCAACTGTTCTGTGAAAGGCTGTGCTGCCTTTACTTGCTTTTGGAAAGGAATCGCTAAGTGAATGTAACCATGCACAGTATCGTCTGCTGCATTGCGTTGGTACCCAGCTGCCCTTACATTTCCTGAACCTGCCCTGGGACCAGCATTGCTCCTGCGTGGGGTGGCTACCACAAGTGCAGAGTGCTAGCATTCCAACGTGTGTGATGGAGAGTACTCAGGACTATATGTGGACTGTGGGCTTCGGCGCAGCCCAAACTTGCCATAGACATCTGCATGAGGATGAATTTTGCCCCTACTCTCTGTATCCCAGGTCTGTAGCCTGTTCAAATGCCTTTTTGAGGATCCTGATATACTTTTCACTTCCAGCAAGAATGGACCCAGCTCCCATGCTTTCAAAGCAATTATTTTTAAATGCCTGTACTGCATTCTCAGTTTTGTCACTGAAAATTTAGCTGGTTCTTTTCTGCTTTCTGTTTTATTCTGGCAAGTCTGGAGTTGGAAATTAACTGCTTGTCTTAGTTGATATATGAAATATATAAAGAAATTAGCTATGCTGCTTATACAGAGCTGACTGTGTAATATTTGGGGCTTAGCGTTATCCTCCGGGTGTGAGTCAGTGCTGACTAAATAGTTGTTCATTTTCTTTGGTTCCTGTGCTGGAGCCTAACTGCTGGAGCGTGTGGGCAGTAYGGGCTGATGGGGTCCATGGGCAGGCCAGCGGTAGATGCCAGTGACCCCCAGGGATGCTGGCCTGCTGCAGGCTGAATCCTCTGCAAGCCTTGTGGCAAGGGCACGCTCCTAACACCAGAATAAGTGAGAAATCCTGTGAACATGAACCCAGAGTTTTCATGGGAGATTATTCCAAGGAAGGGGCCTATATGGACCAAAGCTCTGTCACTGGCTAAGCAGGCAAGACATGGCATGAAAGCCATGGAGATAGAACAGTACTTGCCATGGTGCCTTTCCCACTGTTACTGCAATTATGCATGAGGCCTTGAATCTGAAGGTATTTCAACAAAGTTCTCTTGGTGTCTTGAAAATCATGGCTACTGAACCCAGGAAATCAAATCCTAAGCACGCACACAGGATGGGTGCTGAGCTGGCTCTAGTCATGGGGTAGATTCTCTCCAGTCAAACCTTAAGTGTTTGCTCAGAGTGTGTCTTGGTGAAGACTACTCGTCCAGCAGGCAGGAAGAACGGAACCCTGGCAGTCAAAAGCATCCTCCCTCAGGTTCAAATCCTCCTTTTCGATCTAAGTAACAAGTTGAACCGTTGTCTGTGGAGAATTATGGGGTGAGGCTTTCTTAATCTTGCCTGTTGAACACTGTACAAATGGGTTATGAGGAGGATCTGATCCTCAATCTCTTGTATCTCAGATGAAAGCCCTGTTGAGCAGATTATAGAGCCAATCACCAATTGATATGGAATAAGGGAAGAAGAAGTGAAATAGCTGTAGCTAGAAGCCCACCCCAGAATGTCTGAAAGCTCAAGAGGAGATGTGTTTAGTCTGCTCCAGCTCAGGTGGAAGAATATCCTATGAGAGCTAGACCTAAATCACCAGGTAAGAAACCAAGGAGATTTATGTGCAAAGATAGTTTTTAAAATACTGTCTTCTGAAAAAATTATACAAAAGTCTTCTGAGAATATATTCTGTGTGTTTTAAATCCATTATCTAATTTCAATCAAATTCAGCAAATGGAAAGATACCAGATTTCTTCAATGAGCCTTTACACTGTGCAGCCTGGAGACCATGTGTGGCTCCTAGAGCCATTTGTTTGCTCCACAAGAACAGGCTGATAGGCTTAGGTGGTAGTCATGAGAGAGCAGCTGGACAGCTAGCAAGTGTGTGAATGCTAACTGTCCAGCAGACACGCACTGCTGATCCATTTAGCCTATTAAGCTATGTCTGTCCTGCAATTATTRTGTTCCTGTTTTATCTTGTTGACTTCTACAAAAAAGATCCCAGGTGTGAAGTAATATACATGCAGTATGGGTGGCAAGGGGACCAAGATGCAGGAGTAAGCATGGGAGCTAAGCTATTAGATAATGGAAACAACCCTTATATACCTTAAGCACCATCTCTTTCCTTTGTGTCTTTGCTAACTTAAGTGCATCCCAACTTGGCTGCTTTCCAGGACCTCTTTCTTTAGACAATCCATGGTCCTTGGGCATCACACGTGCTTGGGGATGAGGATTCCACCAGAGAGTGGGGTGCTGTGGGGTCAAATGTTACAAAAATAAGCATTGAGTACCTTTGAGAACATAGCCTGAAGTGAATGGTGGGATGAAGGATGCGAACACAAACATTTAATCTAGAAAAGATGCTGCGTACTCTTTTTTTTGCAGCAATGATTTCGTAATGAGTCTCAATGCCCTGATTAGGTGTGGCTGTGGCAGGGAATGCTTCATCAGCCAGCCTGAGCTATTGCAGCCTAGCAGAGAAATGACTGAAGACATAAGATAACTGTCTGCTCCAGAACCACTGTGTGTTACCATCACCTGGGGAGAAGGGCGATACAACTGAGTATCCCTCTGCAATAGTCATTGTTGGCTTATTGGCTTGATTATTCTCCTTGGATATGTATTCACTCAACAGATCACAGCAACCCCAAAGAGATTAATTACATGTATTTTTAAATTCCCTAAGTGCACATTTGCATAACTAGCATTTTTAAATATTCATAAATACATATTTGCTTGATAGATTGTAGCGGCATCATTTGCAGCTTCAAAAGGGACCTTCACTTAATCAAACCAGAAATGTTAATCATGTCTTGAGGCTCAGACATATGATCAGCATATTGTGGCACAATAAATACATTGAGCATCACCTGGGGCACGGTAATTGAGTGCATGCTCCTACCCTATGGCACATGGGAGGAAATCTGACCCAGCTTAACCCCCTATCACTGTGGTTTAGCTGAGCCCTCTTTGCATTTACTACAGACAGAAAGCAGACTCATACATAACTGCCACGGATTAGCTCATTTGGGTTAAGTGGATCCTACATCCTTGCTGGCTCCTCTTTCCCAGTGACAAAAGCCTTGCAGGCRTGCCACTGTGGACCTTCCCAGAGAGGGAAGCACCCTCAGCCTCATAGGGTATGTCCACAGTGTTAAATAGAAAAGGCCAGGAAAGAAGCCTGAGCACTGAAGCCATGATTGACTCTACTGCTTAACTCATTCCCTGGCTCTCTTTTCAACTCCTTCAGTGACCTGTCTCCAAGACACAGCCCCGGCAAAGTCCTGGGAACAGCTCATAGTGCCCACCGGGAGGACACCAGGTGTGTTTGCCTTCACCCTACACAGTCAACCAGTGCTGTCTCAGAGGGCTATGTATCCTCAAACATGCTCACATTCCTTCTTGCCACCCCAGGAATATGCAACATGGGCTCTCGGTGCTGTAACACTATGCCCCTGGAGTGGAGCCAAGTCCTCACTACTTCAGATATTTTGATTTAAGAAAAGCGTGAAAAATAATAACACTGTTATAGGGGACCACGGTGACAGAGAGCCAGGGTCATGTGCTGTGTAGTACAGACAGCCTGTCTGCCATCAAGGGGCAAGTCCCAAAGCATCGTGAGTGTGGGCTGGTCTGCACATCCCTCCACTGCAGCAGTATAGGCAGAGCTGCTGAAGCCGATAGCAGCTGAGGGGGCTTGTATCTCAAACACTGACCGATGTGCAGTTCCCTGTTCCCCACTCAGCCTGGCTGTATGCTTATTTAATTCCGGTTGCAGGGAAGTACTCCTGATTGTCTTCAACTCGACAGAAAGGGGAGTGTAATTTTTATTCATGCAAGCAGATCGTGACCAGGTGTTACAACCAGAAGGGCTTCCCCCCTACCCCGGCTTTTCCTTTACATCGCTATATGAAGAGTCTTTGCAGTATCAAAGCAGGAAACCTCAAAGCAGGGTGACGAGGAAGTTAACTCCTTCTGGGCCTGCCTGCGAGGTGGTGAGTCAGACGTGAAGGGTGGTCCCTTGGCAAGCAACCGAAAAGAAAAAAGAAAGACGACAGCTGTCCCCACCAGCTGAGTTTTGAGCTCAAGGTCAGGAAGAGACGAGCATGAATTCATTACACACAAGAAATGCCAAAGTTTGCACTCACACGTAACAGCTTGTGGCTGGGAAGTGGGGCCCCTAGAAAGGACTAAGAAGTGCCACTCATGATGTGGGTCTGGTGGGAGCGGGGTGCAGGGGGAAGGCAGAGGGACAGTGGTTTTGGGGGAGGGAAGGAATAACCCAGAAAGAGGGAAGGAGGATGATTCACATGCGTCAGCATCCCTGAGCTCACAAAGAGGGTCCCCGGTGTCTGGGCTGTTGGTCCCATACCCACGGGTGCATTTTGGGGGCAGTAGGGGCTGGGTGCCCATGCATCTGCTGTGCTGCCCTGGGTGTAGGCCTCGTGGCACCCTGGGGAGCTGCCAGCTTGTGGGGTGTTTGCCTGGGAGGAGGAAGGCCACAAAGGGGGAACCAGTGACCTGAGCTTGTGCGTGATCCCTCCTCACCAGACCACATCCCTGTAACCCTGTTCTGCTGAGTCAGTGTGGGACACGTGCATTGTAGTTTTCTGCTGGGTGATATTGCATAAAGTGTGACATCTACACCAAATCAGATCCTCCCTGCCTTGGCGAGTGGGAAGCGAAAGCCTGCTTGGCAGATTGCTCCAAAGCCAACCTTATGTCCCAGTGCCTGTATTTTGAAACACTTCATAGCGTGACATCTTAGCAGAAGTGATCTCCTGACTTCAATCCTTCAGGGCAAATTCATTTTGGGGTCCAAGTTTGTTTGGGGTTCAGTAGTTAATAGCTGACTTTTTTTATTGAGAAATTATTGTGGTTTGGTCCATTGCAAATAAAAGCCAAAATGCAATTACAAGTATATAATTTTATTTAAAAATGCGTACTCCTTTATGGCTGGATACCAGCCCCCCGCCCATTAGAGCATCCCCTGTAGCCAGTCATTTATTTTGGAAACACGCAAATTAGCTGAAAGCCAATCTTAGTGGGTATCTGTGTTTGAATACATTTTTGTCAGGAACCTGCTGGCCTTTTGAACCTCACAGCAGAGAATGATGGAAGATCCTGAGGCATCAAAGTTTCTGTCATTTGTATTTCATTGCCAACAGTTCCTTTTTAGAAGGATAAAGCCACCTCTATTTTTAATTGGAGCTGTAAAGAAAGCCTACCCCTGCAGTTTTGGATGAGTCAAGATTGTGGTGGCAATGAATGATTAATATTAATCAGGAGCAAAGGGAGAAGGGAATACTGAAGTGGATTTTTGCTCTGTACAGCTTTTGTATCTGCAGGAGAGGAATCTGGAGGCTGAGGGTTACCAGACCCATTAATCAATCTTTGAGTTCCCACTGACTGGCTTCCCTTTTATAATTTTGATGTGGCTGAGCTCATAGGGGACCATAGAGCTCTGACCCACCTCAAAGTGTCAGACCTGCAGCTGGGGTGGTTTTCACCAAGGATTTAGGAAAATAACTTTGTCGGTTGTTCAGCATACCCTTTCAGGAAATTGTGACTTTTTTGGCCACTCTAAACGCCCCTAAGTTCCTGCCTGAACAGATTTATTTTTATCATTAGCAAGTAATGATGGCACAAGATGAAAGTGTGCATACTTATTCTTTCTAAAATGAGTTATTAACTAGCCCTTATTAGGATAAGGAAATGGCTCTGGATAACTTCATGGTGGGAAGGAAAAAGAGAGACAATTTTATTCGTTTCTTTTTCTTCCTTTCCCAGCTATTAGTGCCAGGGCAATTTTTGCTGTTCCATACATGGAAGACAGACCAATTAATAGCTCTAGGCTTATAATCTTTAGTTATATTTTCAACCAATAATATTTAATATCCCTGTCTAACCATAGACCTCTAACTCTACGTCTGTTTATTGTCAAGAAATAGGATCTCATAACAATGTACGGATTGGTAATACAAAGCTTTTCTTAATCACTAGTCATGCCCAAACTAAGATTAAATAATTCTTCTTTCTAATTTTTTCCTTCTTAAAGACTCAGTGGTTTGGGCAAAATAATATCTGTGGAGAGATGAGGAACCTCTAGCTTTCCCTATGTTCACATCTAGTTGCTATTCCTTTTTGTGCTTAAAAGCGGTGGCTGGGATGGGATGAAGGATGGAGACGACAGGTAAGGTGCTCCCAGACCTATGGGGACGGGGCCGCCCCAGTGCTTGGGGGGAAAGCCCTTCCGCTCAGCCGGGTGCTCTCTCCTCAGCTGGACAGGGGCCGCTTCAAGGCCAGGTTGCTCAGTGCGGCAGCAGATCCTGCTCAACAGGCAGATCCCCAGGCTCTCCTGCACCCGGGGCTGTGCTTCCTCCCAGGCCACACTACCCCGGGGCATGCAGGCAGCTGCCCTCTTTGCAGCCCTCTGCAAGGTAAACAACAGAGCCACTGCAGCCTGAAAGATCAGCCTTGGGCTGGGGACAGAGAAAAAGAGGTAGTCTAACACGCAACTGGAAAAGCACAGGCTGAACCATACCGATCCTCTGACTGCTTGTCCTCAGTAGCCTGGAAAGGTTGAGTTTAAAGGATTAGGGGATGCTGCCACAGCCTCTCCAGGACACAGCCTCAGTGCTGCAAAATGAAGGGGTCTAACAGGGAGTCTTGGCTGCAGCCAACCGTAAGCCTTTCTTAATGATCATGTCTGCAATGTGTGAACACTACCAAAATGCTAAGTTCCTACTGCCAGAAAATGAGAGGTTCAATCTAAAACCTGGGATGCATTATTCGGCGACAGTCTTGACTTCAGTTTTTTAGGTCCTTGGTGAGGAATCCACAGGGATCTGTGGATGCAGACATGCATATGTGCGCAAAGACACACAGAGCCAGAAAGTAGACCCTTAGCTAGGTATTAGTTCAGTTTTGCTCTAGGACCTACCCTATTGATACATTCTGATCACATCTACCAAAATTAACTGATCTCCCAGCCTGCCAAGATGGTGACTACATGGCCAAAACCAAACAGAGCTCCTCTGAATGCCCCATGCCTTTGTGGTTACAGCTATCTTGTAGGAGAAGTGGTCTGAAATGGCGTCAGGCAGGAGGAGGACATGCCCAGAGGTTCTTGTGTCCACAGGGAGTACTCTGGTCAGGGGGCTCTTGCATCGCCTTTCTCCAGCTGAGTCTTGAGGAGACAGGATTGCCATGTTGTCCAAGTCCTGAAGAATCTCAAAGGGGTGAAAAGCCCTTTCTGTACTCTGGAGTCAAGCTCTAAACTTTCTTAGAGGTTATTTCTTAGAACAGCTTACAGGCCTCCCCACTCTTTTATAGGTTCCTGTGTCCCCTGATTGCCATCATACATTGCACAAGGCATTAAGTTGCCTAGCTAAGATGCCCTGTTTTCATCCCACCGGGCAGTAAGCCCTGATCGCATCCTATCTAATTTTGAACACCTTAAAGGAAACATCTAATTTAGGATGCTCCAAACTTCCCCTGTCAACAGTGGTGGAAGAGTGAGATGTCTGAGAGCAATGYAGGTCCTGGGTGGGCTGGAAATATCTGTCTTCCTCCACTGACTAATGAGGTCACCAAGGGTGAAGAGGCACTTCAGTTACGTGCCTGAGTCAGAGGGGGTGAATTCAGGCACAAGTCCCCTGGAAGTCCAGTGTGGGACCACTGAAAACCACTGCATGTGCTCTCACATCTGGCTTGCTTCATGTGCCATCCAGTTCTTCCTTGGGGTCATAGGATTTTCCTGTACATCGTAGCCTCCCTGCATGTGTTTGAGCCTTCACACAAGCACAGAGCTTGCTGATTTTCTTGACAGATAATGGAAGTAAAAAAAGTAGGTGGCTCAGCAGGATCTCTCAGCCATCATTTGGATGAGGACCAAGTGAGTGCTAGGATCTCAACAGAATAAAATTTCAATGGAGGGCTTGTGATTGAGACTTGGAGTTTCTGTTTGGTGGTGGTTTTTTTTCATTCTTTTTCTTTTTTAACTCTCATTATCTGGTTTCCATGGAAAGCTTTTTCAATAGAGTGGGAGAACAGCTTCAATATTTTTCTTACAAAAGTTAATGAAGAAATAAGATGCATCTCTCTCTTTCTTTGTAAAGTCAGGAATCTCAGGCACAGAAAACTGAATTAGCCAAAATGGATTGAGTGATCGGTTTCTCCTGGCCTCCATTCTCCTTCATGAAATGCGTACACCAAATAAGAGCTGCTGGTCAGAACACCATTGGAAATGCCTTTTCTTGTGTGCCATTAAACAACTGCTCTATTTTTTTTGCATTAGAACAGCCATGCACGAAATAAGCATGCATTCACGAGGCTGCCTGTCACTAAAGTGATTTGATTATGTTGCAGGGAATGCCAGTTTAAATTACAAACTCAGTAGGCCTTCTTGGAAGCCGCTTCCTTTTGCTCATTGGCAAAAGATGTTGGAATATATATTTGGCCTAATCCAGTCTAATCTGATCTGTTTCACAATGCCATCTGGATCTCATCAGGGGCTGGATGCTTTCAGTATTTTTTTTTTTCTTTTTTTTTTCCTTAATGGCTATTCTTTAAGAATTAAGTATTTTGGAGGAGTGTTGGTCCCAGTTCATTCCTATTCATTGTGTGGAAGATATCCAGGAGCAGCCACTGAGACATTTATTGCCTCTAAGGAGCCAATAGCTAATCAAATCTGAGTCRGTTGCTATCAGTTGTTGCCTTGGGAGTGGCTCAAAAACATTTCTGTATTTTTCAAGGATGGCGTATTCCTGACCAAATGTTAGGCCTAAGTAAGCACCTGGTGGATTTGGATGACAGCACAGCATTATCTCAAAGCATTTCTCAGTGACTGATATGTCTTCCAGTAGATGATCCTACATACTGGGAAGAAAAACTTTCTAATGATAAGGATAGTCATGCTCTGGCACAGGTTGCCTAGGGAGATGATGAAATCTCCATCACTAGAGGTTTTTAAGAACAGGTTAGACAAGCAGCTGCCAAGAACGGTTGATGTATAGTCAATTCTGCCTTTGGGCACCACTAGATGACCTCCTGAAAGCCCTTTGAATATTTTGATCACTGAGCTTAGAGCTGAACAATGAACCAATCAACAAGAATCACAACCAGGGAATTGGAACAAATTTTTTATTTGTCTAAGAGTTAAAAATATAAATAGAATAAAAAGCACACTTCCTATATGACATATCATTTAAAAAAATACCTGAATCATCAGAGAAAGAGGCATCTACAAAGATACATACCTAGGAAGTTAGGTGCAAATGTAGAGAATCCTCATTCCACAAAAACAAATTAGGGAAAGCCTAATTACTGTCTAGAGATTTTATTTATAGGGCATAAGGGAGAGATATTGTCAGAGAATGTGTTTTGAGATAGCCTGTTCAAGTATATTTAAGTTACACAGGGATACCTGCACTTCACCTCCTACCCAGACCTCTCAAATATAGAGGGCTACATGTTCCAGAGTCTTAGACCCATCATTTAAGACAGAGCATGATGGAGACAGAAATTTATTTCACAGCATCCTATATAGGAGCGTCTCATTCAAAATATATGAAAGAAATAAAACTTTATATTGCATCCCAACAGGCTCTGACAGCTTAAGGGCACCAAAGTGTGATACTGAAATACAGAACTGAGACTGTTTATGTGGCAGTTCAGAAAAAATTCACCTTGCGCAGAAAAGGTCTCTTGTGCTAGAATATGTTTTTCTCCAGGTCCAAGAGCGTAGGATGACTCTCACCTTTATCCCGTGGAAGCAGAGCTTCGAGTGCAGGCTCACTGTGCATGTGTCCCATGTGCATGTCTAGGGTGGTGGTGGGCTTGAAGTCTCATTCAGGAATATGTCGGACATATTTCCAGGATGCTGTATTCATAAAGTGTTTTTAGTAATAAACATCAACCACTGGACTAATCCTACAGCYAGAATTGATGTTAATTGTTTAATCAGTGAAGATCTTCATAGATTACTGCATTTATACTATAAACAACAAATGTGCCTTGCTTTGCAACCTACAAATCAACCTAAATTAAAATGAAGACAGTACATTTCAAACCATATATCATGACAATCTTTAGAGTGAATTAGATATCTTCTCTTATCTGAAGAGTAGACCTCCAAACAAGCTTAAGTACTGTGCCTCCGTTTTCCCAACAGGTCCTGCTCTGCTCCTTGTCCTYCCCTGGCCTGACCTGGCTCCAGCTGCGGGGCCTTCCCTGTGCTGCTGCAGGGTATTCGGGAGCAACAGCTAGTCCTGACTTGCCTGTTTGTTTTCTTCCCTTTTCTTTTCCCCTTTTTTTCTTTTTTCTCTTTTCGCTTTGTCTCTCTTTTCCTTTTTCCATTTTCTTTTATCTCTCTCTTTCCCCCCTTCTCTTTCCCTTCTCCTTCCCCTTCTCCTTCCTCTTTCCTTCCTTTCCCCTTTCCTTCTCTTTCTCTCTTTCCTTTTCTCTTATTCCCTTTTTTGTCTTTGTTTCTCCCCACCCAAGTCTATTTTACCTGGCAATAAATTAAATTCATTTTCCCAAAGTCAAGTCTGTTTTGCCCATGATGGTAATGAGTGAGTGATTTCCCTGTCTTTATCTTGACCCACAAGCTTTTTCATCCTATTTTCTCCCCCCAGTCCTGTTGAGGAAGGGGAGTGAGAGAGTGGCTGGGTGGGCGTTTGGCAGCCAGTCATGGTCAGCCCACCACATCACTGTGGGACACCCAAGCAGAGGGCTGTGGAGCGCTTAAGGCATTCTGTCTTATGCATGGCCACCTGCCTGTGAGATCCCTCCTTTTAAGCAGCAACAGATGGAAATCGCAGCGCCTGAGTGGAAGGGGGGCCTGAGCAACCCCTGAGCAACCCCAGAATTGATCCAGCACAGAGGAGAGCCACATGGACTCCTGCCAGTGGAGCAGGGCTGGTGTGGGTGCTCAGGTGTGAGTGTATGGCTGTGCTGAGGTGGAGAAGGCAGAAATGGGTGCCTGTCTCTGTCACTTTCCCTCCTGCAGAGCAGGTTGTGCCTCCATGATGAACTGAGGCAGTTTGGCGGTGCAGACCTCTTCCAGCATGGGCAAACAGAACGCACTCCCTGGCTTAGGGATTTTGTTCTTTTGCTTCATTCCACTATCTGTACATGGTTGTTTTTTTTTTTTTTGTAACCTCTAAATAAGGAATTTTAAAACTTAAATCTCCTGTTAAAAATGGTTACATTGCTTACCTAACTAAAGTTGTTAGGTGTGACCAGAATGGTTTTGTCCTGCTTCTTCTCACCCATCTCTCCTTGCTCCTGACAGACCCCAGCAGGACTTCTGCCTCATGCAAAGCACAAATCCATGTTACCGGGATGAAGAACCAGGTCCTGCACTCTCAGGACAGCTTCCCCATTCCTGAGAGAGGGCTCATTAATGTCATTAGGGTTGCTCAATTGTGTATGTCTTCCCAGGCTGATCCAGCAGCAGGTTTGGGACTTATGGGTGTAAATGACGCRAAGGGAAGACAAAGTGAAGGACAGTCGTGCTAAACACCACAATGTAGGAGTTGTGTACGTAATACATAAGTCTTCATAATTCAGGAGGAGGTTTTGGTCATTTTTTATTTTACGTAGCTGCTGTTGCTTGTTTTGTGTGAAGGCCACAGAATTAGGATGCTGAAGAGAGGTTTGGGTGGCAGGGTGGCTGCGCCCCAGCAAACCAGAGTAGGGATGAAATTCAGTGTTTATGGCTGGGGACATAAGATGGCAAAACTTCAYGAGGAGAGAAGGGCAAAATTTGACTGCATTCAAACATCTTTATGTGCTTACCGAGGGGTTCTGTGAGGTTAATGAAAGGTGCTCCACAATACCTGTATATTAATGTTCAGTTACTAAGTAAGTTTTGACATGCAGAAAGGTATCATCTGTCTCATTCTGACTGGATGGCATATTTATATTGGGTACAGTGCCTGCCCACTTGCAGGCACAGCCTGAGCTAAGATGTTTCTGAGGAGTCTGATGGAAGTCCAGATGAGCCATGTTTGCTTCAAAAAGCATATTTTGGCCCTATGAGACTTCTCTGCCTCTTTCATCCCTACTTTTAACCTTTTTTCTTCTTTTAACAAGCAGAATAGATTTGAACAAAGTACCCCAATTCTAGTGCAGATAGGAATATGATCTGTTTTGTTACTCATTAGCATGGGCAAAAAGCTCTCTGTTAGCATTTCTGAGATGGTGGTGTCTCGCTGCACAGATTCTTCATTCTTTCTCATATCACTGCTTTCTTTTTTGGTACAAATTCCAGAAGTTTTTGAATCTAAAAGGCCCATTTTGAGGGGCCAGATTCATGACCAAACAAAATCTATAAACCTTTGTTTATAATTTAAAAGTGGAATAAGAAGTCAGAAGCAAAAAAGAAGTTATGATTTTTGTTACTGGCTGGATCTGGGCCCAAAGCCTTAGCTGGGGCGTGTGAGCAGAACATCTATTTCACTTAGCAGGTGCATCCCTTTATCTTGCATAAGGTGATGGTCCTATCCCTTTTGTTTTCACTCAGCAGCTGTAATGGCTCATCTGTAAAGCAGAACAGCATTTCTCAGTCAGGTTTTCCTTTTTCCTCTCTTCAACATAGTTTTCAATAATTTCAAAAGTTAGTGAGCTATTGAATTGATTTCAATTCAATAATAATTCAACTATATAATAATTTCCATGTCAATAATTTGAAATCCTTCTTCTTACCCCCTCTTGAGCCCCCATCTTCCCAGATACATAACCTCTACTCTGCCTTGCTAACCTCCCCTCCAAACTTTCTACCTTTCCCTGAGTGTAGCAGTCAGTAGTATCTATCACACTGCTTTCTCTCCCTGCAGCAATCCTTGAATTCCTGTTCTGGCAAATCCCTACATGGGCCTGGCCCCAGATCCCACAGGAAGGTGGGAGACGGGACTGGTCCATGGGCTGGCTGCAGCATCCACACCGTGCTTGCCTCCAGCTCCCCATGACTCAGCTAATCCTTATGATGCTCAGGGGGCTGTCAGAGAGAGGGAAAAAGGGGTGAGGGGATGAAGTCTGGATAGGTTGCTCTTCTTTCCCCTCCTTCTCCATTATGAGGATCACTGAACTACAGAATCCTTCACTCTGGTTGTTGTTTCTCTTTGACATCTAAGATCCCTGGCTTTCTGTACAGAATGCATAATCTCTTTTTATTTGTTACTTCTGTTTAAGTTGGAGGCACTTARAATATTTCTCCCAGCCTGTCAGTGACCCTCTTTTTATTTTATCAGAAAAGCATTTCTATAGACTGACAATGTCATCTGTGTTGTGCTGATTTATCAGGTTCTTTCCTTGGCTCTTACTCAGTCTTTATTCAGACCTCCCATAAACTCACTGAAATCAATGTGAGGTAACACTCTGGGTTTTTTTTCTTATCCTTTTATGTACTTTTATACCTTTGAGGACTGATTGTACAATGAAACCACTCTGATTAGGCCAGGCCTAACTGACTACACAAATCTCAGAACTGTGTAGCAGCAGGTCCGATGGGAATTTAGCTAATTAGTGACTAAAAAGATGTCAGGGTTTAGCATGAAGTGGATAACCCATCTTAATAAATGGAAGTGAAGTGTAATGCAGAAGAAGCATTGTTGCAACACCGAAAAAATATTTTAGGTGCTTCCCTCTTATTTGAGGAGTGTCAAGAGGTAAGACAAGGGATAATATCACATGTACTCAGTGGCTCATGAGCAGGGTGCTCTGATCCTGGCTTCATAGTAGACCAGTGACCCCTAATTATAGACTGCACTTTGTCTCACGAATCTTTATAATCAGTTCATTTGTGTACCACCATTTTGACGTCATTCATCTGGWACAAATACAATTCTTAATACTGTAAGATTTAGACCAGAAGCATCTTGGGTATTAAAGAGGAAACTGATCTTCTTTTTATATGATGGAAATTTGAAGTTCAGCATTATCAAAGGTATGGATGTGTTTSCACTCAGTTTTATATCCTGCACAACTTGTCATAATCGATGTGGTAACAGGGGTAAGAGGTGACAGATCTGTTTTACAATCTGTTGCTCTTGTAAACAAATGATTGAGTAATGCAATTTGCAAAGGCCATTAAAATGAAATCAAATGCTTTTATAGGTTATGCATAATTATTGCCTTTAATTAGCAAGCAGAGCTGGGCCATATTTAAGGCTTAGATCAATTGGATTACTTCCTCCAGCTCATCTTCCATACTAAATCCTAGGCCCTAAGAATCAGTTGTATCTTAAACCCATCCCTATAGTTTGAAATAAATCTGCCAGTGTCTATTAGGTTTCTTGCTGCCTTTCATACCTTTTAAATGTAAGGCTTTCCTGGGGTGTGCAAAGCTTTGATACAAAGAAAATCTACTGAACCCTGCTAAGGGGAAGTTTTGGGGTACCAATAAAGACCTATGGGAGTGAGGACTGTAGCAAAAGATCAAGAAGGAAATAAGAACATTAAGAAGCGGTGGGGTAATGAAACTGAAGATTTAGACAGGAGGCAAGGAAAGAAAGTTGATTGCAAGGACAGAAAAGTAAACAAGAAACACATTGTGCAAGGGTYGTGTGTGAATGAATAGATAGAGACAGGAAAGATGGTTTTGTAGGTTGGGTCTGTGCCCTGCCACACAGTTCTTAGAGCTGATTAGGTCAGGTACGTAATATTTCTGTCCCTCAGTTTTCTATCTATAAAACATGGATGATAAAACGCTTACTAACTCGCCAGGATATTTCGTGACTCATTTGCACTATTTAGAAACAGGGTGTGGAAGAAGGGGCACCAGTGTGGCGGGAAGAAACAAGCAAGACTAAACAGAGAGAAAAAAGAGAGGATGAAGCTTCTGGAAGACTGAATTAAGCCAGGCCGGGGGAAATCTGGCTGCTTCAACACCCTCATTATGGATTTTTCCTCCAAAGATAYTCCACATGCTCAATGTGGCTGCCTGCAGTGACAGCTGCTTTGGGGGGAGAGGGAGGGTGGGAAAGTCAGGGCACTCGGCAGTTCAGCTTTTGCTTTACAATACACCAAAGTCTTGTTGAAAGCAGGGATACTTAAGAGATTCTCAAGGCTGTGGCTCTCCCTCAAGGATCTTATGGATTTAACTATTTGCAGCACTAAACCCTTGTTGCTTTTCACCAACAGCAACCGATGCAAGTTACAGTTGTTGTTCCCTTCTTTCAACCCCCCTGGATTCCCTTTCAGCTGACACTGAAGATTAGCTTCAAGCTCTAAGCTTGTAAAGTCTTTGAGGAAAAGCCTTAATGAGGATCTGATCCTTTTAAACTCTGATCTAATTACTGTTAGAGCAATGTTTCTATTTTGGATGCTGCAAACAGATCAAGTTTGCATGTTTGAAGGCGGCACTATTCGGTGGACAAGAAACAAACCCCACCCTGTAGGTTAAAAAAATTTTCATACATAAATAAAAACATGAATAGCACCTATGTAAAGCAGCTGGCATTATTTCAGAGGAAGTTTGGGAGCTGAGCCTGGGGAACTACAGGAATACAGAAAGATTTTTTTTCCCCCTTGCTGTATGTTTACTGGTCGAATGGTAGCAGAGGAGATTTGAGGCCACAGTGGTGTAATCTATTGAGTGTATCAGTAGGGAAGAACGGCAAAGAGGACTGAAAACTACAGACCCAGCCATGAAGAGTGCTCTGGAGTGCACAGAAGTATTACCCAGAGCATGATTGAAACCTCATAGGCTCTAACTCAGTGATAGCAAGGAAAGGYGAGGCTGAGTCCTACAAGCCAACACTTTCACTTGATCTATTGCTGCAGCTTCAGTGTTCTGTGTGCTTTTATCATGTGTTTTTACCAATGTTGGGATTTGAATCTATGTGCTGATCTCCAGACAGTGTATGAAGACTGGCTCCCCGCTGTTGTGTCACATGCACCAGGCAGCTTTGCCATCGTGGAGCACATGTGTGCATGTACCTGTACAATGAGTGCTGGCAGAGAAGACCTATCCGAGCTGCAGATATGGACATGGTCGATTCACAGTCTTTGGCTGAATCCCCCCATGCTTTCTTCAAGAGATGGAAGAACGTTGCCTGCTTTTCTGGCTGTAAAACTGTCAGTCATTGCATGAATCCCTGTGCTGCTGTTTGGCTTGGCTGGCAGCCTTCAGAGTGTGAAATGCTACCACTAGCAAGCCAGGTGTGAAGAACATTTGCCATGTTCTGCTTAATGGGGTGTTACTGTAACTTCAAACCCTTGTGGTGACCACTTCTAGGTTAACACCCTTCAGTAACTAACCAAAACACAAACATTAAGCAGGAGAAATGTTAAAATGCTATTACGAGCCATGGTTTTGTCCAATTAGCAGACTCTACTTTAGGCTTGACTCAAGTGGCTTGTCTATATAAGGAWGTATTAGTCATTTTCTTTTTTTATTTTTTTTGACCATAAAAACAACAGATGTGATGCTCTGTGGTCAGCATAGACAAGAATGATTCATGGCTAGGCGCATTTAAACCTCCACTAGAAAACTATCCATCTGAGACCCTCTCCACCTCTTCCCCCTCATTCCAGACAACCAGAGCCAAAAGCACTTGTCACATGATACATCTCAAAATTCGTCAGTGATTCTCTCCATATGTCTTAGTTTTGAGGTGGCCAGGAGACATCAGCTGCTCCTGCCTACTCTCTTGGGACTGCATGGACTTTAGCAACACTAGGTTAGCGATAGAGAAGAAATTCTTGTGCAGCAATGATACAGGTGAGCAAAGGAGCTGTTATGGYTGAGCAAGGATCAACTCACGCATGGTAACTTGGTCTTGTGTAAGGTGGCAGGTTTGGCTCTGATATCTGTTCTATAGCCATCTCTGGAGCACTTTGGGGAGGAATTCAGCTAACGCTGGAGTCAATGCTTTCAGMTGAGGATGTGGGAGAGGGATGGGCTCGGAAAGTAATGAAAAGGGGCAGTGGACATGGAGTGTGGAAGAGGTCAGCAGTGAGTGCTCCTTCTGTGAAGTAATTGGAGGAGGAGCTGGGAAGCAGGAATTGAGGGACTGGGGCTGTGTGTGGAGCAGTAGGGATCTGGGAAATGAGAGAATCAGAAATCCTATTATGCATGGGCTGGGGATCCTGGCTTGGGGAGCTGGCATTTGAAGGCAGGTAAGAAGAGGGCTTCCTCCGGAATAGGCAGGAGAGAGGAAAAGGCTGTTATCCCATGAGTGTTTTGGTGGCAACATTGAGGCTGCTTGGCTATCCCTAATCCATAGCTAGATCTGTGTGGAATTGCCGGAGCCCCAGGGAAAGTGCTCTGCCCCGGCTGGGATGTGTCTGCACCCCACCGGGTGCTGTACAAGGAGCTTGGTCTTGCTTGTGAAGCAGGACTGGAAAGCTGGGGCTGTATGTACTGTTGCCCTCTTCTTAGTACTGCTGTCAGGTCTGTTCTCCTGCCACTTCAGGAGTACCTGGCTATCCAGTGGCCTCTGAGACCTGCACCCCCAAGGAGTGGCCTGCTAAGGACTCTGCTGAATGGTGGCTTGTGGCTGAAGGTGACATCTCCAGAAGAAACTAAACTGATGATCCAAGCCCTACTGAGAAAAGAAAAACAATAAGTAAGAGATACATCAGTATTTAAAATATGTGGAAAACATAGCACAATGAAATTCAATGTAGGTAAAAATAAGCCAGTCCTCTAAAGGTGATGTAAGGTCTCCTCCCACAGAAAGGAGAAACTGGTGGAGCAGTAAGCTTGAAAAACTAGGATGGGGGACAGGTAATGGAGATGAGACAGCTCTGACGAGCCTTGCCTGACAACTGATCAGACATGAGATTAGGTACTGCAATGTGGAGCACAAACAAGACAGACCAATGAACTTTTCCAGCTGAAGAGTCAGAAGCAGTAAATCACAAAGAAGGAAAGCCCTGGTTTTGCACTCTTGGCTTCGGGCATAGAATAGACTGAACCCATCCTGTGCTATAAAGTACAAACATATAGATGCACAAATCACGTTACAAGAACTCCAAGGTTGCAAAATTCAGGTCTTCCAAGTTAGACCAAGAGTGAAGGCTCCTGGATTTTTAACTTAATCACAATTTCCTATGTCTATCTCCTGGCACAGCCTTTAACTTCCTGATGGAGGGCTCAGAAGCACTGCTTACTTCAGTGTACAGGATCAACACATCCTACTGTCTTGGCCTGTGCCAAATCTGGCTGCTTGTTCAATCCTTTTCTCCATGTCCAGCCAGCTTCATTCTCTCCTCTTCAGCTCTCCTATCTCAAGTTCCAGTTTCCTCATTCAGCAATGACTTCCCACTGCAAATTCCCCAGTTGGTTTTGACTGGAAGCAATCATTCCCGCTTGGCACTGTAGCACTTCTGTTTTGCCATCAATTTCTTTTTGCTGCTGAGTTCTTCCCTTTTGTCATTCGGCATCTTCACTTGTGCTCCTGGTCATCTCTCCAGATTAGCTCCATGGGCTGGTCTTCTGGGGCTGCTTGTCTAATATCAGTGTTTTGCCCAGCRTGAATCTGCCCAGTTAGGCCCAGTTCTCATGTGCAACATGGCCCTTTGTCAGGTTGTGCATTGCCTTTCCCTCAGCCATCCATTTCACAGTCAGTCGTGGGAAGTGAGGGGCTCTCCCCATCTCTTTCTCCAGTCTCAGGCTTTTTTGTCATTCTCTGGCTTCCAGTTGTCCTTCCTATTTTTCTACACGCTTTCAATTTCTGTCTCTCGATCTTGCTCATTCCAGTCATCAAGACGTGGGAACGTTTGATACAGCCTTGCAAAGGAAAGGGCAGGACTTTTTAAAGTGGACAAAACAATAGGTGAAGTAAAAAATCCATCCTCCCCTTTGCTTGAGGGGGGAGGGTTTCTCACCACGCATGGGTTACAATGCTACTCAGACTCCCTGGATTCCTTGTGACCTGTACCCGTCTGGGCGAGCTATAAGCAAGGGTCCAGGATCCTGGTGTAGCATGGAGTTTGTGCAGAACGGCTGCCTGACGTGAGCTCAGCCAAAGAGATGCACATCTGCATGTTTTCTTCTTGCAGAAACCAGCTGTGTCAGAGGCAGGGGCTATACGGTCAGTGAAGCATCACGTAGCGTTAGAGTTGTTMCTTCTGAAATGAAAAAGCCCAGTCAATTACAATGCTGTTCCTCCTGCCCTGCTACCCAGAGCCTCCCCTCTGTGGGGAGCAGGCAGGGGCCATCTGTCTCCACTTGGTCCCACAACCCTGTCTACTTTATTCCTGCCTACCCTGCGGCCCTGCTGCTTTTGGACTGGCACAACTGGTTGTCCGCTCATCACCTGAAAATGTCAGCGTTCTCCTCTGTCTCTCTTTTTCCACGTTTAGTTTGGGGTCATGTTATACCTTATGGCAATTTTGAGGGAAAAACTGGGAARACAAATTATCCCAGGACAAAGCGTATGTCATTGCATCTATTTTGGGAGGCTGAGATTCAGTCCCAAGTGAGACCCAGCACTGAAGATCTTCTCTATTTTTGCATAYGTTCTTTCCAGTTGTTGCTAAAGTAATTAGGGTATAAAGCAATCTTCTTTCCTTTAAGGTTGGTATTTCAGTTGCTGTTCTTGTTTTTAATAGTTCCAAAAGAAAATTCATTATAWCTTGCTGGAAGGGTGAAGAACCACAATTTTGTCTTTGTCGATTGTAAAAGCTGAAAACTGGGATCAGAGGCACGTTTCATTTATTTTTAGATGTACAGAACATAGTTTAATTGACCGGAAATGGTCATGATCACGTAAGAAATGTTTACCTTCTGGATCTATGCCAATAACGTAGCAAGATGGCACTCAGCACCTTGAGTAAGCTCTCTAAATTGCTCTGAAAAGGTTTTGTAAGTGCCTGTCAGACTTATTGATTCTTTATTGATTGACAAACTTAGCTAAAATTCCACTTTATCTGAATGTGGCCCTTCAAGCAGTATCCTGTCTGCCTTTTAGAGAGCCTCACACGAGCTATGCTTACATGCCAGTTACAAACCTAAGTTCAAGGGAGCTGAGAGTTGAACAAGCTGCTTGCTATCCAGGGCTGCAGAGCTGGCTTTTTATCCAGCCAACAGAGATGTAGGGGCTGTGTTTTCTAACCGGTACTTACAAGGTGCCTAATGTGGACACTGTGACTATTTATCTCCAAAGACTCTGTGGGGAGCCAACCCAAACTGCTCCTGCTCCCCTGAGCTTTGTCTCCAAAGCTGGAGTGTTAGGTGCTATTTTAGGTAGTCTGAATATAGCCCTAAGCAAGTGTTTATTACATTAGCAGGTAGCAAATGGTTGGCATTAATAATGGTACTAAGTAYGAGCTGCAGTTTTTATAAGCTTTCAAAAGTCCACTATTAGCCTAGTACTGTCGGAGTTTAAAAAAATACATTAAAAATATGCAAATACGGCCAAACTTTCAATCAGGCCTTTTGAGAGAGTGGACAAAGAATGAAGACAAGGACAGGGTGCTTGAGTTAGCGTAGCCTGAGAGATAAACAACAGGACAGATGTATCAGATATTACCTGCTTGACAACCAGAATGTTTGCCAGGTATCAAGAATGATGAATATACAACAATCAGTTAGGCTAATCATTTTTATTTATCAGCAGGAAAGCTTACTGTGCTGTTCCATGTCAATAGGCTACTGATGTAACATAAAGTGAGTTTTGTTTTCATACATGGGTGGTGACATCTCCTGCGCTCCTCCAAAGAAGCAGCAACAACAACAACAGGAGACAGCTGGAGGCTGAAGTGAGCATTGGGGCTGCAAGCGATGGGAAGGTCTGAGCAGGTCTTCACATCATGGATCTCAGTTCTGCAGTGGCAGGCAGGTGGGRGGGACACAGGTGCCTGCCATGCAAGGCCACCCCCAGGAGCAGCACTCTTCTCTCCTATTCAGGGACCTCCACAACACAGACAGCTCTTGAGCCAGTCCTGGGGGCTGGTGGCTGAGAGCCGAAAGCATGCCAGGAACCATCCTTGTGGTGCAGGTGATTGAGTTTCTGTGCCTGGGAAAGTTCCCTGTTATATAGGTGCAACCTGCACGTTGGCAGGGCTGCGAAAGTCCTCAGGACAAAGKAAGCTCAGAGAGCACCTCTCTCTTATGTGAAACATCTATATGAACCAGACTTAGAACTTCCCTAAAACCAGAGTTATTCAGGTCTGAGGTTTTGCTTTGGGCCCCTCTCAGTGTTGACTTTTTCTTGCATTTGGACTGTCTAGGTCAATACTAGATTTTTAAACCCTTGAGAGCACCTATTTTTAGTTACTGAAGGAGACAGTTTTGATTTATTTTTAGGAAAAAAGGTAGTATAAGGATAGGTTTAAAGCTGTCTATCCAGATACCGTCCTTTGGCACTACTACAAATATATTAATGCTCRGTGTACTGACTTTCGTCAGCCTTTCTGATGACCTGTTAGCAAATGGGCTGCTCCTTCACAGGCTAACATCGATTTGTTCAGCAAATAAAGATGATGGGACTGTTTCCTGAATTTCAGCTCAAAATGCAAGAGGTTTCAGGAATCTCCATTTTAAAAAGTCAGTTTTAGTTCTATTGTGCTTATCATTACTTTACTCTTATAATTATTGGTACTAATAATCAGTAGAAGTATTGATATAATAGCAGTATAACCAGTAACACTAGTAGCTTTATTGAAATATATTAATATTTGAAGTGTCCTATTTTATTTTTAGAGCATCTGGAGGCCCCAGATAGGCTGGGACCCCACTGCATGGGGCATTATGTAGACAAACAGCAAATTCTGATTTCTGCTACAAAAATCTTGTGATCTTTGCTTAGGCTTTGTTTGGCAAAATCTATAAGCTTGTAACAAACTCTGATTATGATGTTTTTTCAACTGGGGCAACATATTTATCTTAAAAAACATCTTACTGCATTTGAGGCAGGATAAGTGCCACGTGGAGGACAAAATTCCAAGCTATTCCTTTGCAAAAGGCTTCTGGCAAGGATGGGAAAGGGTTTCACACAACCGTTAGGTGTGGTAGCATTGATGGAGCCTTGGCAGATGTGTCCAGCATCACCCACCTTTGCAGCTGGAGCTGCAGCAGAGCAGGGGGACCACAAACTCTTGTCTTTGCTGTCATGTGAAGCAGCAGCAGCAGTAGGACACTGCTACAATGCCTCCACTTCCCTGAGCTCCCCAGGAGCAGGAGAAGAGTCTGATTCCGCTCTCTGAAGTCACCTTCAGTTCCATCTGTTTCCAAGAGCTGCAGGTTGGGATTGCACATTCCCTCTCCCTTCCCCTCCCTGTTTTTTTCGTGGCCAATAATTTAACAATTGAGAAATGCAGTTTTGAGCTGACTCCAATATTCTGTAAATTTGACTTAAATTAGTGGAACACATGTGATGGAAAACTTTCCCTTGACAGATACACAAAGTGATGGGGGGAGCAATGTGCCACTCTTCATCCGGTAGCTGTGGTTATTGCTGCCTCTGCTTTCTTATGGGACCTGAATGTTCCTCCAGCCACCAGGTTGTTGAGCATTTTGGGATGGTTTCTTTCCAGTTTCTCATGTTCAGGCTGTTCCATTTTGCACGGAGTGATTAACTGGAACAGTGAAGGCTGTCTGGATCCCTTCATCCCTGCTTAAATGCTCTGATACTCCGTCTGTAGGGTCAGTCCCTGGGCCCTGTTTCCTCCCAAGGAGCAGTGACCTGTTTCACAGCGAGGAGCATCTCTGCCAGGGACTGGGGGAGACCTCCCCATAGCTCTCCCAGGACCCTCGGGCTGCAGTGCACGTCCTGGCTCCAAACCCCAACACAACACCCGGCTGCAGGTCACTCCATCTGTGCAGCGGTCAGTCATCAGTTTCATTAACTCCCTGCTGCTCTGCCGGTGTATTTTGGCTGTTCAGAAACAATCCACGAGTCTCACAACATTGACAAAWGGTAGGTAAGTGCTCAGCCTTGTTTGCTGCCTGGTGTCTCCTCCATTTGTTTTGCCACGTGCCATGTAGTAGCTACACTTAAGAGACAGTTGATCTAATAAAAGCATTCTCTATCTCTGCTTAAGTGGAGATTAAATAGAGGTATATCTATCCCTTACTTAAGTAGAGTTTATCCCATATTTATTGGAATAACACCAGATTCCCCCTTGAACAAAGGAATTTGAGGGGCATCTGAGTGTTTTTGTTGGCAATCTGACAGTCACTATGTGTTCCATCCTGCAGTCCCATTGCACCAACCTCTACAGTGTCCTGGTAGCCCAAGTCCCTCTTACTGATGTTCCCTCTGAACTGCCTGCACTGCTGCTTCGCACGTTTATCAATAAAATGACTTGATTTCTTTAATTTGACTTTTATGGAGTGGATTCATGCTCCTATTCCTAAATGTACATTTTCCTGAGATAAATCGTGGAAAATGATAGCAGCAAAATGTCAAATTTAGAAGAAAGTGGGTGGAAACCTGAATTTTGTCACTTCAACTTACTGCTTCAGCTGGCACTAAACTGGAGCTTTCAGCTCCCCGCTCCCTCCCTCACCTCCTTCATGGCAGGAGAGTGTGACTGTGCCTAAATATGATGCTGTGATGGGGTCACAGTGAACTCCTCTTCCCACGGTCCAGGTGGAACACAGTGTACGGAAGCACTGTTGCACAAACATAAGCACTTAACACTTGCAAACATTACACCCAGCTATGGTTACAGGGGAAGGATTTCCATGATGCATTCCTGGTCTTCTGACATAGTTGCAACAATTTATATGCATGCTGATGTTGAGGCAGGGGAGTTTGGGTGAGCAGCAGGTGTTTTGGGAAAAGCTGCTTCCGCTCATGCACCTCGCTAACCCCTGCACGCAGGGGATGCTGCKGCGTGGGGCTGCCCTTCTCTGAGCAGTGGGAGTCCGGTCCTGTAACCTCAGTGCCTGCTCCGGTTCCTCATTGCTTGAGAAGAGTGTTTTGCTCTAAGACAAAGGTTTTGTGTGTGGTTCGGAGAGAATGTGAAAGCCAATTTGGGAGTATTATACAAGCAGAAGCAGAGATATGCCAGGCCTTGTGGTTTGAGAAGAGGATGATGTGAGGAAAGGCTCGAAGCCTGCTGAAAACCGGTAAGCGTAGCCACGCCAAGTACACAGATGCCCTGAAAGAACCACTTGGCAAGCTGCCCTTCTACGGTTTGTGGTCCGGATGCAGGAGCCTGGCTGGTGCCATCGGGTGGGGATTACCAGCTTGCAGGGGAGGTCTGGTGGGTATCCTCTCCGCAAGGCACTCATTCTACATGTCGTGAACAAAAAACTAACGTCCTCAAACTATTTAATCACAAGTCACACCTTGGGACCTCTTCGCCAGCTCCTTGTGACAGCGGTCCAGGATGCACTCTGCCCGCCCTCCTTCATTCCCTCCTGAATGGCGTATCTTGTTTCTCTCACTGCCTGGGCAGGCTAAGCTAAGTGCCTCAGTTAAAATTATAATTTGATTTCTGCCATACAGCCTTGACAGATCTGTAAGGGTCATGGTAACAATCCAGATCTCACAGCAAGGCACATGCTATGAAATAGACATGATGCCACTCTGTGATGTGCATGGAGAAGTCTGGCCTGACACACTCCATCAGTTGTCCATCCTGCCCGCTGCTAGTGGATCCTCAGCTATGACATATATCTGGGTTTGGAGACTGGCCTTCAAAACAAAAGTAAACCTGTGGAAGGGAATTCAGGAGAGAGCCATGCCGGTGGTCAATGGTCTAGAAATCCTGTGCTGTGAAGAAAATCTGAGTGACAGGGGTGATTTAATGGAAAGAAAAGAGTATTGGGGAGTGGAGGGGATGATAACAGCCTTCACATATCTGTAAGACTGGTGCATAATGGAAGGAAGCCATCTGTTTTCCATGTCTGTGGTGGGGAAGATAGGTTGGGTTTAAACAGCAGCAAGGAATGTTGAGGTTAGATCAGCAGTGGGGATAGTGAAGTACTGCAGGAGGTTGTGTGGGGAAACTGTGGATCCCCAACTTTTGGTATAGGTTGGACACTCAGAAGTATGCAGACGGGTGACCTTGCTTTGGAGAAACTTAATGACTGGCCCTGTGATGCTGCGTGAGAAAAATAGCCGATRTGACACCAAGTGTAGGGTTTCATAGGTGTGGGAAGTGAACAGAAACAGTGTGGATCACCAGAACACAGGGAGCAGGTTCACATGCTCACATACAACAAGTTCTCCTTGAAAGTATATGAGGATATCCTCTTAGCTTTTCAAAGTCTTTTCTATCATGTCATCCTTGCACCCTTAACAAGTTTTGGGAACATTACTGTGGTTTCTGTGAAAAAGGCATGCTGCAAGCCACCGTGTGTGGGTACTGAGATGAACTTCCCCAAATGTGGGTTATGTGGACTCAGTGTTTCAGCTTACTCACATCTACTGAATCAGGGCCAGGAATAAATCAGATAAAGACCCACTGTGGGCAATTTTTTGACCTTGTTTATGTAAGATTTGGCATGGTTGGCTGTAAAGTCCATCTCATTGTGAGAGCAGAATTTGTCTATTGGAAAGCAAGAGTAGAAAGTTTTAGAAGCAGTCATCTGAGCTTTGGAGCTGAATGAAGTTTGTAAATAAATGATGCTATGCTGTGTTTTATTAGTTGTGAACAGCAGTGTGAACAGCCCCACTGTTACAGAAGCTGCTGGAGATAGTCCTCATAACCATGTCAGAAATTCCTCACCTGCCTCAGGTGTTTTACCTCAGTGTGGAGGGATGTGAGGAAGGAAAAAACCCAGCCAGACTCATCCATTTCCAAGAGGAAGACTGGGGAGATAAATATTATTTCATCAATATTAAAAAGCTCTGTTGGCCTTTTCTCTGAGAACATTTGCCTCTCCCACTCTGTGACATGGATTCAAAATTTGGCAGGACGGTGGTCTTGCATTAGGGATGTAGTTTTATATCTGTATGGAAATCTGCCGGTGATTGCAAAACTCTCATCCCTTTATAAATAGCTGGCTCAGTGAGGCTTTTTGACTTAAATCCGTAAAGGCTTTGGTCATTTCTGCATGGTTGTGCTAAGGGGAGCGACTGAGTGAACAGGGATTCCCCCCAGCCTGACTGCTGCCTCCCCTGCCATGTCCATGTCCAAACACAGACATGGGAAGTAGTGATTGTATTTCTCTTGTAGTCTCAATGCTCTTGCAATGGGGGAGCAGGGACAAGCTTTGGGAGAGCTGAGTGAGAGGGCTGGTTGGCGAAACTTGGGCTGAGTGGGCTGGGTAGCCAGTGGGAAGCGATTGAAAAGGAAAGTGGAGATTTAGGAGGAATCACCACGTGCCTGAAAGGATGGTGGGGTTGTGGGGTGGCTGAGGTTGGAAAAAGGGCCACAGAAAGAGGCTTRGGAGCTAGAAGGGAAGGCAGATACGAGCTGTGGGTCTCACTGTTTGAGGAGAGTGCACTTTCTTTCTCTCTCTTCCTTTGATACATGAAAATAAATTAGATATAAATAAATACATTCCCTGAATATGTGCACAAGAAATTAAGGAGCTAAAATAAATGCAGCTAAAACAAAAAAAAACCCCACCGTGAAGTGGGAGAGACTTTTACTATTTTCTTAAAGGACAATAATATTAATAATCAAAACTCAGTATTTATATAGCATTATACTTGGAGAAGATGTATCAGAGCAGGGTAGATATAATTATTGCTGGCCTGAAGATGAAACTGAAGTGGAGACTCGCCAAAGGTCACCAGGGATGGAATTAATCTCATATAACCATATACCTTCACCTGAACTAGACACCTACACTCCCTTAATAGGCAATGGAGAGCAATTGGTACTTGTTGAGACTGACTCGACCTATTTTAGACACCTCCTTTAAGGTGAGGTGAATCTCACCATAGAAGGGCTTGTTTCTCTGCAGTGCATACCAAGGGCAGCCCTTGGGTGACTGTTTCAGCTGGAAACGTCTCCTCCGTAGAGGTTTACAGTTAGGTGAAATGAATCCCATCCCTCAGTCAGACTGATGCCAAAGACATGGCAAGCTGGTGCCCTGAGCCTGGGCACCAGGTAGGGTGGGATGAAACGTGGCGGCCCCGACAGACCGGCTTTGCAGAAGATGACGGGTGCCTGTCCGCATGCCTGGCTGGAGGATGCCATTCAGGAGCAGGGAGGAACATGCTCCACATCAGGCTTTTCCCCGAGAGCACCCGAGGTCCAGGCATGCACATCTGGATCACATGCACATCACATTGCTGGATCGATGGGCTGAGGCCAACTGCATGAGGTTCAACAAGGCCAAGTGCCGGGTCCTGCACTTTGGCCACAACAACCCCATGCAACGCTACAGGCTGGGGGAAGAGTGGCTGGAAAGCTGCCTGYYRGAAAAGGACCTGGGGGTGCTGGTTGACAGCCAGCTGAATATGAGCCGGCAGTGTGCCCAGGTGGCCAAGAAGGCCAACAGCATCCTGGCCTGTATCAGAAATAGTGTGGCCMGCAGGAGTAGGGAAGTGATTGTCCCCCTGTACTCGGCACTGGTGAGGCCGCACCTTGAATACTGTGTTCAGTTTTGGGCCCCTCACTACAASAAGGACATTGAGGTGCTGGAGCGTGTCCAGAGGAGGGCAACGAAGCTGGTGAAGGGTCTGGAGAGCAAGTCTTATGAGGAGCGGCTGAGGGAACTGGGACTGTTTAGTCTGGAGAAGAGGAGGCTGAGGGGAGACCTTATCGCCCTCTACAACTACCTGAAAGGAGGTTGCAGCGAGGTGGGTGTTGGTCTCTTCTGCCAAGCAACTAGCGATAGGACGAGAGGAAATGGCCTCAAGTTGCGCCAGGGGAGGTTTAGATTGGACCTTAGGAAAAATTTCTTTACTGAAAGAGTGGTTAAATATTGGAACAGGCTGCCCAGGGAAGTGGTGGAGTCCCCATCCCTGGAAGTATTTAAAAGACGTGTAGATGAGGCACTTAGGGACATGGTTTAGTGGGGCTTGGTGGTGTTGGGTTGATGGTTGGACTTGATGATCTTAGAGGTCTTTTCCAACCTTAATGATTCTATGATTCTATGATTCTATGATCTCCTCTGCTGGCTCCCTTCTTCAGCACTGTCTATCTCGAGCTGCTACTTGTCCAGCTTGAGACAGCCAAAATCCCAGAACAATCCCGTACTTCTTCCCACAGCCACCTCTGGGTACAGACAGACTGCTGGGCTGGCTTGCTCTCTCTTTCACTCCAGGCCCTAACTGGTACGGCACAAAAACTGAGGGTGTAGGAAACCCTGGCATCAGCAGCACAGGACGGGATGCTTCCCTCCAGGACGGCCTGAGTCTTTTATTTTTCAGTAAGATCCCTTTCTCTCTAAGCAATCACCTCTTGACCAGGGGATTGCCTACACTGCTAAGTTCAATTCAGTATAGGGGTTCAGAGCAGGGTTCAAATACAATCACATTGACTTCATGCCTAATTCAGTAGAATGACTACATCAAGTCAAGACCATTCAGAAGAGTAAAATTTAGCTATCTTGGTTCAAACAGCTTACAAGGAATTTTCCAATCTACCAACTCCAGAAATACCATGACTGGGGAATGGTGCTTGCTTTCCCTCTCTGTTTCTATTGCATAAGGGGGAAAAGGGAAGTGGAGGCCAGTGTGCAGTCTTGCACTCCTTGTTATTCTTACATTTGTTTGGTATTTTCCATTAATTCCTGTGTTTAGTGTTTCAGCGCCTTTGTTTTCCTTTCCTCTCTTTCGGGGAGGCTGATGGTGAGGACTATATTATTATTAGGTTTGGCATTACTTGATTAATTTTTTTCTTCTCTGCCTCTGTGTGATTGGGATTTGGGTTTTTCCTGCCTCTGCATTATAATGTTGTATTTGTTTTTACAGTCAGCACCTTGCTGTGCAGTTGCTTGAAGGAGAAGGAGAGCAGGCACGTTCCTTGRCTCTTGTTTTGTGAGACTTTTTTAGTTCCCCTCCATGTGTTAGTAACCTGGACTGCCTCTGCCTCCTGGCCTTTTCCTCCTCCTCCATCTCCTTTTGAGGGATGTGAACTAGTCCTCTCTTTAGGACTGTGTTGGTGTTAGGGTTTTCAGGTTGGATTGGATTGACTAAGAATAATGGTTGCTGAGAGAAATGTTCATCTGAGAAATGCCAACAACTGCCACCACCACCACCCCACAGCAGTTTGTAAGTACTGGAAACAGCTTTGATGCTGGGGAGGCAAAAAAACCTGTGACATTTTGTCATTATTCACTCCAGCTGAGATGATTTATGAGCAACCACAGCCAGCTAGAAGCTGAATTTCAGGGGTTAAACAAATGAATTTGCCCAGCTCGGTTCCTGGTGTTGCAGCTTTGGTCTTGCAGGGCTTGAGGGGAGCGCTGCTGCCTGCATCTCCCACACCCACCAAGAGGCACGACCACCTAGCTCCACCCAAAACCAAATTTTCAGCTCCGCATTCATTTCATGCTGCAGAACAACATGTTCCCTCTTCCAGCCCAGCCCTTGGGTCTTTGTTCAGCCAGACTTCCACTGACGGCGGTATGAGTCTCTTTGCATAGAGAGTGGGTGATAGAGCCTCCCACTTGCAAACCTCTCTGTGGATCGGTGCCAGCCTCCTTCATAAATCACGGCTCTTCTCCTCCCCAGCCCTGGAAAAGCAGCCTCCCTTCACACTGCCTGAGCGCTGCTGGGGGCTGAGCCTGCCCTGAGCATCCAAATAAGTTGCATCAGTGCTGGTACAACCCTAATTGCCATTAGCAGCAGGGGGACTGCCAAGGTCAGCTACCTCTAGGCGCTCCAAGTCTTGTGCTGTCTAGACCAGCTCTGAGTGGAGGCAGGACAGAGCGGGAAGAAATTATTGCCACTGGAGCAAAACTTCCTGGATTTGCAAATCCATCTACCTACTCGGATGACCCTAATCACCATAACATCTGTATAATTAAATCCTATTTCTAACTTATCTTTTTCTCAACCCACCTTAAACTCCTTGCCCTGCTTGATTTCTCTTCTTTGCCTATCAGTTATCATTTGGCTGTATAAAGTATTTGGGAATCCAGTTTTTAGAAGGTGAAGTGTATATTGTCCCCTGAAGGGAGGGAGCTCTGGGAGGCAGGACGGCAGCCAGCTCTTTCCTGGCAGTCATGGGAATGCCGATGTGGAGCTGCCAGTCGGTGGGTGGGCGTAGCGCAGCTGCCTCCTTAGGCTGGGTCCAGCCCGTTTGCAAATCCGGGTGAGGGGAGGAAGCTGAGAGCGACCAATTCTCCCTCCGTGCCACAGCCAAACCCCATGTCTCCCTCCAGCTCCATTCTGATAACAAGCCAGCATCTGCGCTTTGGTGTATCAGAGAGGTATAAAGCCAAAGCAAACAATGACTTTCAGAAAAAGTTCTTTGCATGGTGAGCGTGAGTGGCACAGATTTCTCTCCCATTTGTCCCAAGCTGTATGTGTCAGATGTGGTTTCCATATGGCACCTATATCTCTCAGTACACCCACACTGGATGTATGCATTGGTATACCAGTGGCTGTGCTGAGCCACAGATAAATGTTTAGCATTCCTTAGTCAACTGGAAACTCTGTGTGTGTGTATGGGGTGTGTGTGGGGGTGAAGCCCAAGGAATATAAAAACAGGCATATGGCATTTTTTAACTCATCACACAGATAAAAAGGAGAGATAAATATAAGGCAACACTCTAAAATAGCATCAGTGTCTTTGAAGTAAACCCACTAGTGAGAGAAACCGAAGCGGAGGCTGCTGCATCAGCCTACAGCTCCAAGCCCAGCACCTTGCCCCTGTATTTTTTGGTGCTCCATGTGTGCCAAGATTTCAGGCTGCGCTCCCTCARATGGGGGCTCTTGGACCTGCAGCTCTTCCTGCCACACTGGCATGACCACGGCTTGGACACCCCAAAATGCACTTTATCATCCTTCCAAAGCATGCGGACTTTTCTGTTTTTTTTTTCTGAACTGAGGTTGTACTGAGTTGAGCACAAGGCCAGCACTCTGCATCCCGCCCTAGGCAAGATGCCTGCGGTGTACACGCTGTAGACCTGATTCAGTTGCCCAAACCCAAACTTCTAGTGCCATCTGAGGCACCCTTGGATGCCTGGCATGGCCTCTGGCTGCCTCTCCAGCAGGGTATGGTTGTCCCTGTGCCAATGCCTCAGATGCTGTAGGCAGCTGGAAATAGCACTGTTCACCTGTGCTTAGGCAAATGAATCAAGCTCTTAGCCTTGAAATAGCAGCTTGTGTTAGCGGAGAGGCTGAAGCTCATCAGACAATGCTCCAGTGAAGTGATGGTCCACGAGTGTTTTATAATGAAGGCCTTCAGTGCAAACAAGAAGGCAGAAGGCCACTGAAGAGGCAGGATTGGTCCCTTACGTGACAGTGTGAGTTTTTCCACATCACACATGAAATTCTGGATAGACGTGCTGGTAGTCACAGCATTGCAGAGCTACCTCCTCTGCCTGGAGATACCTTCTTTCCCCCCACACTTGGAAATACCTTCATCATGTGTCCTAGTAAGACGCCTCATGGTGTGGTGTTGGATAGAGCAGATTGAAATGTGGGGAAATCCCTTTCTCCTCCAGCATGGAAGGAACYGGGAGAGGCTTCTTGCAGATAATGAAGTGGAAGTAGCCTCAGAAAGGGCAGGGAAATTTCAGGGTGAGAGCATCCCTACAGGCTTTGTGGGACTCCTGATTTGCTGTGGCGGTGACACTGGCTGCAGATACCCCAGCGCCACTTGTGTGATGTTGGGGCATCCGCAGCCAGTGCCCCTGCCAGCAAACAGCAGCAGGGTCAGGCCTCCTTGCTGGGTGGTCATGTAATGAATGGCAGGGGCTGGAAGATGCTTTTCTGACCAATGCAATAGCAACACCTGCTAAAACAGCCCAGCACAAGGCACAGCTGCTGCTGTGCAGAGCAAACCTGAACACCAGCTGTATATTTTTGGGAAGCGAACCTTAGTCTGTGGGAGACTCCTGCCTTTTTGAAAGGAGGATCTTCAGCCTGGGTCTTCCCCTTGAAGGGGAAACAATGGCCTTTTCTGAGGTCTTTCTGCTCCTAGTTGCCCAAAGACCTTTAACTTATACTACTTTAGGGAGTACTTGGGCCAGCTCAGGTTTTACTCGCTCAGGGAGAGCAGGGGGAAGAACTCTTTGAACAATGGCCTTTTATCCTGGGAAATATTAAATTCATTTTATTCCTTTGGGACAGGTGAAGCTGTTGGTGTTTGTTCAATGGATTTGAAATAGCAAAGGGAAACCTTTTCTGCTTTTGCCCTGGAGTTGTTTTCCTAGGCAGAGAGTTTGAGGTTCAGATATGGGATGCCTATGTGAGGAAATAGGCAACCCATGTCATAAAGCACCGGCCTGTGTTATGATAAACGCAAAATTATTAGGAGGCGAGAGGAAATAGACTCTGGCACCTGTCTTTATTTTGAAATTAAAAAGACAGTAAGAGTCAAGTGGTTTGGCTGTCTTGCGGGGAAAAGGGGGGTTTATTACTTGCTGAGGGTCTGTTGCTGGGCAAGGTGCCAAAATCCTCATCTTTTCCACTATCTGAGTAGGGTAGCAAGCTCCCAGAAGCTTGCTGCCCAGGGCATGTTCATTCCTCATGTGTGTTGGAAATTGGAGGGGAAAAGAAAGAGCGAGAGAGGAAGGATGCTCGGGTGAGCTTGTGCCCTGATGTCAGTGGCACTCCTGCGGCCAGGGCGCGTTGTCCCTGGCTGGCAATGAGGGCTAGGATCGGGCAGGGCTAGCCACAAGGGAGATGCTAATGCTGTTGGTGCATGTGTTTCCCTGCCCAGCTGGTCCCTGTGTTGTTTGGACTGCCAGCATCCCTACTTCAGCTGGCCCAGCACAGTGGCCTGGGAGGAGGAAACTTTTAAATGGCAGTGTGGTCGCATAACCAGGAGCAGACGAGCGCATGTGGGTGTGATTACATGGCACTGCAAAAGCAGACTGAAGATGGAAACATGCCCGCTTCTTAATTCAGGGCTGTGTTGCAAAGGCTGCAGTGATGTACATGGCTTGTGGTTCATATTCACTTGTTGGGAGCAGTGCAACACATGAGATTGGAGACAATCATACTGTGATTTGGGTGACAGCACAACTGCTCATCTGCAGCCACACAGCGTGTTGCATGTCGCATGGAGCAGTTCTGGTGGAGGTACAACAGGGTGGCAGCCCCCGGGCAGGAAGGGGGAAGAACCTCCAGTGAATCTGCATCCAGAGTWTGCAATTATTAACTAAAACTGGTCTCTTTGGATAATACAATCAACAATAATGCATTAAAAGTTCAAATGGAAAGTACTGAAACCTTAAATAATGGTTGTTACTCTGTAGAACAGCATGGCTTCAAATGCATCGATGAGTTGACRGGCCCATATGGACCTCTTTATTGCTGAAAAGTCTGAATGCTTTTTCTCTTTTCATGGTATGTGATTTGGTCCATTGCAAGCAGCTGAAACATTTGCAAAATCTCAAAGCAAACTCGAGGCTTAGATGCAATACCACTCAACAGTGCCATAACAAGTTACTGCAAGTCCTTGAAGGTAACTGTCCATGAGTGCACTTTCAGCCTTTGACAAATACAAGGTATTTTGATTATCTGACCTTAGCTCCAATGAAATAGAGTTCAATCAGATGACTTTGCATATGTCACTGGCCAAAGGTGCCAGTTTAACTGATAACACACTGGTAGTGACTTGGATCTTGGGCCCGAGCCCACAGCTTTCACTCTCTAGTTTTATGTGAAAAATGAGATGCTTCCTTTATTTTTATGCAAATCTGCCCATCACTCCCAGTTCGTTCAGTAAGTGTGAAAACATTGGTGAACCCATGTGGAAACATGCTTCTGAGTTTTGAGTTAGTAAGGAAGGGTCAAGCAATGTTCCCTCATGAAGGCTACAGAATGCAGTCTAAACTTTGATGTATCCTGAAAAGTTTTCTTGAAGGGTTTAATCTTTGCAAAAATGCGCTGCTGACAGCTTGTATTGAACTCAAACCCATTCWTTACAAAAAACCCAACAGACCAACACTCATATAGTCATTTTTCAGAGAGCGGTATTCCTGGTGGGAATTTTTCTCACACACTGGTAATTCTGTATTTTGCTGGAGCAGCTCCAGGACAGATGASTTAATGCCCTGTGTAGCCTGTTTTCATATTGAGCAAACCCTGCTGAGATGCAGGAAAATAGTGATTTAAACTGATAAGCTTGCAAAAGACAGCTGACTCATCTAGTGCCATGAAACAAGGATTCCCACACTGTGATACATCTGAAAGTGTTGAACTTGTACAAGCCCAGTCCCCCACCCTTCTCCTTGAGGTGTTGGGGAATCACCAGATGCTTCTGCTTGGCCAGGGTAGAGCTGCTACCTTCATATAATAATAGAAGTCCTTCCTTCTAGTGGTTGTGCCTGAGGAGATGAAGATGGCCCAAACCACCGTGTTGGTGCTGTGTTTGCAGGGTCAGATGGGACAAAACAGTCCAGCAAGCTCCGTAACTACTTTGGATGAGAGAAGCATTGTAATAGGTGACATTACTTAATTTTAGGTCTGATGATTAAGGTTTAGAGTGGCATTTTGGGGTGAAACATGTGGAAGGCCTTCATTCAGGATATGTCTCTTTGAGGACAGTAGATTGCTGCTTTGAAACTAGACCTACTCTCACCTTGCTCTGCACCAGGAAAAGAGCAAAACTTTAAAAAGTGAAGCACAGTCTGAAGCTCAGCAAGAGGGCACTCTCTCTACCTGCCAATGCCTCTGCCTTTTTCTTGACCTCATTGGAGCAGACTATCTACTCCCATGACAAAGGACAGATGGACAATGTCTGGGGTCATGGTCAAGCCAGCGGTTTGGTTTGCAAATGACCAAAATGGTCACTGTTGGTATCTTGCTTCAGTATGTGGAGCTTGATGGACATGACCAGGCCTAGCAACTTTCATGTTCCTGTGCTCTTGGCTTCTTCTCAGAAGGGGAACACACACTGGTCAGGCTTTCCAGCAGGTGTAGTCAGGCTGTGATCTCCTCACCAGGAGCTGGCTTGCTGTAACTTGGTCTTGCCCCTTTCTCTGGAAGTGTTGCTAAAGTGGAGAGCCAGTGAAGTCTCTTTGTCCCCCATGAACGTGACAGCGTCTTCTTAGCTTATGTGCTGGGAGTTCATCTGGGGTCTTGGCACATGGAAAGGAAGAAAAGCAAGGCTGTATGTCGGGGCATGTCATGAAGAAGGTTTCCAGAGAAGGCTACCTTTTCCTAGAAAGTATGAGAAGAAGGTTTGGACACTTCTTTTTAGGCCAAAGAGCAGCTTCTTCTGACATGCCCTTTGGAAGTTTTCCCTGTGAAATTATGGGTACAGGTAAATCATGATCTTGGACAGAATACAGCTCTTGGGAAAAACTGGAGATTTTCTGCTAGAGTTGTTGCTGGCTGTTTTCCTAATTACATGTGCACTTAAGTGCCTTCCCCTCATGGCTTCATGATCCAGAGTGAAGCTAGCAGCAGTTAGTGCTGGCGGAGGCCAAAAGCCAAATGTCTGTGAGAGAAAAAGCTACCAAACTGACAGCAGAAGGAATTTTCCCTTGGAAAATATTCTGTGATTGAAAATTTTTGCCTGCAAATTTTTGCATTGAACTGTATGCAGCTTGTCTTATGGACAGACAAAAGTTTTGTGCTTGAATATAATTTTCCTCTGCTTGGCGAGAACAGCACCTGCCTAATAAAGACCTGATGGGTGATTGCCAGGGTCCGTGCATCTTCCATGACAGCACCTGGTTATCACCAGTTAGCTGCCCTTGTGCATCTACTGGGCAGCTGGCAGGCTGCTGCAGAGCAGACCCTGCACAGAAGGTTGCTCTACCTACCACACATGTCTCACTTGTGAGATCAATGGCAAGAGAAAAAGAGAAATTAACCCCAAAAAAGCAAAGCCTGAAATTGGACAGAACTGATACAAGTCAAGTTGTTTGAAGATGCAGTGAGGGTTTGTAAAGGAAACAGAGGCCAGGGACATAACTATCGTTGGGCACACGCACAGGGCAGCTCAGAGCGAAGGAGGCTGCTCTGGCTCCAGACCTGTGTTGCTCCCACAAAGCACCCCCAGCTTGGTTAGTCCCCAACCGAGGTAATCCACCTATGAAAAATCAATAATGGCCTGTCTCTATAATGACCTGCTGAAAGGGAGAAAAAAGGCTCTATTTTGTAAGGTATCTCTCCGAGTCTTCTGCGCATCAAGGTATAAGAATATTGACACTATTTGGACCCAAATTCTCCTGGCTGTGATGTAAGATGCAAAGTGCTTTTCCTTTACTTTGTTGTATGCTCTTACCTCTAACAACTCCCCAATGCTTCCTGCATAAGAGGATTAGGTTATTTTCTAAGTACTTTGTTGGAAATGCAGGACATCCTGTCATGTTATCCAAGGGAAAACTCAAAATTGTGTACTCTGCAGTCATCTCTGGTCTTGTTTTACTCGTTAAGTCCGAAGGGTAAGGTGTTCCCACAGTTCATACACATGGCAGGATCCTCTGACAACTTCTGGCTTGGATTATGTTTATGCAAGGAAGGGGAGCAATGTTGCTAGTGTCTGAGCGGCTTGGGAGATCGCTCAGGTTTGTCTTCTCTGGGGAGGACGGGAACAATGCCGTTGCCAAACTCTGACCCAGTAAATTCACCTTCTAGATGACAGACTTTAATTAAGAGCCAAACCCAGACTAAAGCCATTTGGGACAATGACTAAACTTCTGCAGAACAGTCTGTTACACCTGAACATGGGTGAACAAAGCCAGCCACCCATGTCCTGAGCTTTGATGCTGCCACGGCATGCCTGGCACACTGTGTGGTGTGGTGCAGAAGACCCCCAGCAGCCCATGGCACTGGGCTGTGACCCTCCAACAAGGACCTTCTGGCTGCAGGCCCAGACGGGACACATCCTTGGGCTGTAGCTGGCTGGCAGAGGCTCCGCCAGCTTCACCTGCCTGGTTTAGGAGTTACGGAGCAGGATGGAGGCCCCAGCGCTTCGCTGCAAGTGGTAAAGGACGTGCCTTACCTTGGGGTACCTTGGCATTAGGGTGGTAAATGACGGTGGATGCCATACAAAGGATTTCATGTGACTGYCTCTGCCTCTGCAACAAGCAGTAGCTGCTAGATGGAAAACATTTTGACTCTAATCTGTTTGGAGTATATTATAATATACACATACTTGAAGCTTATTGTTCAGTTTTCTTCAGGATATTGGAACATCTGTTTAAAAAATGCGCAGGAAGGGGGGAATATCTGTTCAATGTTAATACTGAACATACTGGGAGAATATGTGCACAGAATTTAATTATCTAGAAGATTAGGACACAAGGGAGGTTCTGAGAAGTTTAAATATCACTGTTTGGATTCACTTGCTGATCTGTTACCAAATACACTGAAGAAAACTGGAATGGGATAAAATGGGAACTTGACCAATTGCCTGTGCTTGTAGACAGAACTGCAGATCCCTATGCTTCAAGAAATAGATGTCTGTCTTTGAGGAACTGCCCATTTTGAAAGAATACAATAGGGCATTGTTTCATGGTGATGGGGCGCAGAAGTGGGTGGAGATTATGGATAAGGAAGCCACATCAATAAACAGCCAGCTGATTGCATATTCTTTCTTTCAGTCTCTTGTTGGTGTCCCTAGTCAAGCTAAGCAATGGGGTTTATGTGTCACTGTGAGCACAGAACACTGAGGTTCAGCTAAAGCCTCAAAATATTGTTGAGGAAACACAGGCACCGTAGGGGATCAAACAGTCTCCTGACAGCTTCCTAAAACACTGCTGGCTTCTGACTGTTTTCACCAGTGAACATCATTCAAGTCACCAGCCTGCAGAAACTCACATGCTCTCAGATGGAGGAAGGTCCTCTCCGCTGGAAGGATTTCCTTTTGACACTGTGCTTCTGTGTAGGAAAAGCCCTCCCACGATTAACAGTAGTCAATAGAAGATTTTGATTTTGAGATGCCTGTGCACCATAATCCAGCCATAGCTGCTGTTCCTAGAGGGTTTGTTCCCATTTTCTCTACCACCGGTTCCTCCAGAGAGGACTAACCATTAATTCCCCACTCTTCCTTCATGCTCTTCACATTATGGCTTGTATGTTTCAATCCACTCTGGGGGTGGGAAAGGCAATGTTTTGGAAATGCAGGATGTAATTGGAAGCAGCTGATGACGACAGGATTCTGGAGTTGTTTTCTTAATTGGTTAGGACTCTGACTTTGAAGGTGGGTGTTTTTTGTGTCTGTTTCTGTCCTGAGTCATTTTTATGTCACGGGGAGCTCACTCCAGGATATGTCTTCACCAGACAAACCAGTGACAATGCTGAAAACAGCACAGTGCTGTTCGTGATGAGGACCAAGAGTGGGCTCTCACAGGCACCTACCCCTCATCTCTGCTGTTAGCATGGAGGGGGAGCAACCTTAACATCTGGAGTCCCAGAAGATGTGTGATATAAATATGTATCTACCTGTTCCTTCCTTCTTCCATCGTCAAAGGCTGATGAAGCCGTGTGCTGTTCTGTTCTCATTAAAATGCCCTAGGAGGGTGCAGCATAGGTGGGAAGCAAAGATGAAACACTGGAGCCCAGAATGTGGATCTTGGTGCTTCTGCTCAGGGAGGGTGAATTTGTTAGCCTGTGTTCAAAGAGCACAAGAGGCTTCCACAGACCGAGGGCTGCCAGAGAGGGAGAGGGACAGTGACCAATGGCACAGAGCTGCTCCTGCCTGCACCGGAGCTGGTGGGTCATCTTCTCCCTGTCGCCCTTCAGGGAAGGACACTACAAGCTGAACGAGGAGAACCATGCAGCTACCYAGCAATACCCACCTTGTGCATTAAGGGAGGGGAGGGCAGGTTAGGAAAAGGGTCCCAACCCGTGTAGTGCTGGATGTCTGATATCTGCACTTCATGCCATGCTTCCTTTCAGCCTGGTGGAGCTGGACAGACCGATTCCTGGCAGCGGGCAGTTCCTTGGGAGCCTACAGGTCAGGTGTAAGGAAGGCCTACAGCTTAAAAACAGCAAAGGTGATAGCAACAGCTGGTGTGCTCCATCGAATTCCTGCTCATGAAACCTCTTTCCAGATGCTCTGGGTTTTCTGCTGAATTAAACTCAATTGAATTGACCATCCATTATAACCACTTAAACCATTAACTTTTGCTCTAGCAGTAAAGGAAAACTTAACAGTAGAATCCCCCCCTCCTTTTTTTAACAGAGGTAATTTGCTTTTCTGGGAAATCTTAGTGATCTGTATTGGAAAAAAAAACAAGAGCAAATTGTGCAAGACATCCCAAAGGAACACCAATCCAAGCTTTCTGACGCACCATGTGCTCAGTGGCTGCAACATATTTTACACAAAATCTATTAGAAAAATACTCAGAGTCTTTTTAAAAATAGCATTTGCCCACTATTTTTTTCATGTGCCTTACTTTCTAAGAGCCAAACATTTTTCCCCCTCAGGCTAACTATCTCAATCTGGCAGGGAATAATAGTTTATGGCCAGTAAAAATGTTAGCTCAAAATATCTACCAAAGCTTTATATGTATATAATAAGATTACAGTTTTAAGGTCTACTAGATTGGTCACCTGAAAAAGTGTCTTCCATTCTGAAAGGCATTACTGATTTGTGAGAGATTCCTTCTCATTAAAATAGACTCATAATTCCTTTAAAGAATGTCCATTGTATTTTGGGAATTTCTATGGGGAAAATGAGTTGTAAAGTAAAGAATTTGCATCTTTCACTCACGTCTGATCTCAGCTCTGAGTAAGATCTCAGATTCATCCTAATGCCGATTAGCAACTTGTGCGTAGTGGATTACTGGATATTGAGTACTGCCTGACTTCTGTGGCATTGCGAGATCCTGAAATGGAAAAAAGGAAGTCGTGGCAGGTGGTTATTTTGCTCTATATCTGTATTAAATATCAGTGATGTAAAGCTGTCCAGACTGAATTTTAGTACAAATGCTGTGTAAGTGGATTACTGTAGAAACAGCAGGTGAGGCAGTCAAAATCAAGTGGCTTACCACATGTGCTGCATTACTGTGCAGTGTCTGCCTTTTGCCTCCATAACCTTAAAGCGTGTACCTAGAATTCAATTAATCCGCACAAATATTTCTGTTGATATGAAATATATGTTTATATATGCATATATCAACATGTAAACACATATGTCTCTATAATTAGAAATGTATGTGTAGGTGTTTACCTATAAATGTACACAACACACATCTATAATATGAATTAAACATATGAACTTCATAACTAGTAATATGTTTACCTATGCCATCACTGTTGCTTCAGCTCAGCATACTTGCTTTTTCATGAGACAGTGCATACTTTTTAATAAACTTACCTTTCTCTACCATTTCTACTTTAAAAACCCTCAAAAAACATGTTTGGGAAGTTCTGTTGAAGCACAGCCCATTGCATAAGAGAAAAGCACAGCTCCTGGCTGAAACCAAGTTTCTGGTGCGTGTTGTTGAACTGGGAATTATATCGCAGTGAGTGGTGACCAAACTTCGCATTCCAGGCATAGCAAACCTTCCCATTGGTGGCAAAGAGGCTGAGGAAAAAACCAAGAGGGAATCGGGGGAAATAGCTTCAAACTAGAACAAATTGCTGGATGACTCTGTTGTCAAAAGGTCACATTCTTTCTTTAGGCAAACCTGCGCAGCTCTGCCGAGGTCAGAAGAAGGAGTATGAGGAAGAGGAAGGCATACCGAGGAAATAATCCTTCCTGTATGACCTCTGGGAGCTGCTGTTTGACCTAAGTGGAGCACAGAAGAAGGGAAAAACTCGAAGGGAGCACACACAGCACTCTCAAGTGGTGAATTTTCTGAGAAACTTTCAGCTTCTCATAGAAATGCTGGTTGGAAGGGATTTCTCAAGCTCGTTCAGTCCAGCTGCCTGCTTAAAGCAGGACTATCACTGGTACTAGATTAGGTTGGCTGTGGCTTCCTCCAGCCAAGCCTTGAAGACTGCCTGACGTGGAGACCCCATAACCTGTCTCGATAGCCTGTTCCAGTGCCGCATGCCTTTCCTGGTTGATGAAGCTTTCCTAATGTCCTAACTGAACCTCCCAAGCTGCGATTTTTGGTTGTGGGCCCTTGCTATACAATCTGCCACTACTAAAAATAGTTTGGTCCATCATCTTGGTAGCTATCCGTCAAGTAGGCTGCTATTATATTGCCCCTTAGCCCTCTCTTGAAAATGACTGTTGTAGGTGACTGCAGACGGCAGTCATGGGACTGCTCTTAGCTGTCAGCTATGTGGTAATCTTTCCTCCCAGCAGGCAGTTGCTGCAGCTGAACCTTTCTGAGGTGGTGCTCATAAGTCAAAGCTGAATGGCTGGGAGGTTACAAACGTAAAGAGAAAAGTCATAAAATGGAAGACAATGGAAAATGAATCTGTTGTATGAGCGCTGAGAAAAGCTTTGCTGCTGTATATCAAAATACATGTGCCACAAGTATGGAAATACCAACTTCAGCGTGGAATATTATGTCTACTGTCTAACATCATAGACTGCATTTTGTTAGTGTACTTTGGGCTACACCTATATCTAATCTTCTCAGGACCATTCTCTTGCATTTGGGTAAGCTGGCACACAGCCAGAACCTATGTCCATGCTGTTCAGCTTTCTTACCCTCCAGTTAGCGATTGCATGCAAATTCCCTGCTGAGAATGGATCTTGGCTTATCTTAACTCCCACAGTCAGGCCATGGAGAAAGTTATTTGGCAGGGGCATGAGCCGTGCCAGGGACTGTTTTAGCAGCAAAGATGAATAAGTTCTGACCCTCATGAGCTCCCTGGCACTGTTCAGGCACTTAAGCCTAGACATAGCCTCAGCATCTAGTTTGCTTGACAGCAACGTTCTTTGACTTTTGTGCTGTGGTTGTCTTAACATAGGGATTTTTTTCATAAAAGCTTAAAGTCTCCTTCTTGGCCCTATTAAAAGCCAAGGTCTGACAGGATGGCTGGTGATTTGAATGTGGATCCTTGTTAGTGGAGATCTCTCCTTTGTGTTATGAAGAACTTTATGTCCTGACCACAGCAGAATTGCAATTAAACTGGGCCCATCTGCCTCATGGGTGTGCATGCAAATGGAAGAGAAGGGTGGCTGGCCTCAATAAAAGGGACAACAGCAGATGATTTCTTCCATGAAATCCTATCAAAGGCATGTTAGTTGGCAAAAAGGTAAGTCATTAATGACAGTAATCTGACTCAGCAGTGTGTTCTCCAAACTAATTGTCTGCACTCCCTCTGCAATCAAGAGATACATGTATCTCCAGGGGGTGGTTCATCATCCTCTAAGGGATGTCTAATAGAGACAGAATGAATTTTCCTCTGAAAGGGCCTATTTCTCTCATCATCTACAAAAAGGTGTTTTAAATGACATGATTAAACTAGCTACTTAACTTTTAGAATGCTAGCATTAGGTGAAGCAGATCTCTCCCAGTAGAGCTGGATGAATACCAAAGAAAATATTTGCAAACAAAGATTTGCAAACTTTCTTTGGCTTTCAGAACCCCTTTTATCTGGTTTCCATAAACAGTATTTCAAGTACTGTTTTATATGGGAATATTTTACAAGCAAATGCATTATTGTGGTGCAAATACTTGTGTGATACCTGCCAAACTGCAGGTGAAAGCTTGGCAGCTGGTGAAGTTTGCAAACCCTGCTGCTGGCTCTAGAAATTGRTTTCAATCCTACCCCCTGAAGAACTCTGGAATTTTTACCATCGAAGTCAGGGAGGAGGAAAACCATCATGTGTCTCTGAAGGCCAGTCACTCTCTGCATCTTGCCCATGGTGAATTCTTAAGTCACTACCCACAGTGAACAGGCTGACATTTGTTTATGGAAAATATTTTCTGGATCATTATGGATAACATGCTATTTTTGAAAAAGCTACTCCCTCTTTCTGATTGCTATTCAAGCAGAAGAAGGGGCTAGCTTAGTTAGATAGCATGCAAGTGGCTCACCTTGCTCTTGTTCTTGCTAACCTTGATTCTGTCTGAATTAGTTACTGGAAAAAGATGACTGTTTCCTTGTCTTCTAAGCCATCTGTCCTTACTCCTCCAGCTAGTATTTTTATTAACACTTTTATTTTATTCTATTTTATTGCATTTTATTTTATTGCATTTTATTGCATTTCAAAGCTAGTGAGTCTAAATCTGTCAAAGAGATTGTTCTCTTTGTAAAATGGATCATTACATTTTCAAAATTTAGTATCTCTGCCATCCAAACACAGTCTGGAATTTAAAGCAGCCCTCTATACTTTGGATTAATAAATACAATTTTCATCATTTCTGAATGGATGTCGGTGCTGAGATAAACTAGGAAATATGACTGCTTCTAGTACTACTACTACCATTGCTTATGTACRCTGCTGAATCTAGCTCACATTAATATCTATCTCTGTTTTCATTATGTCTTTATTGCATTGATGCAAATAGCTCATGCACAGAGAACTCTGCTTGTAAATGACATTACAATCATCAGTATCAGAATCAGTTTGGAAAAGAGATTTCATTTCCCTTGTGAAAAAACAGAAAAAACTGTAGTCACTGGACTTCTGAACAATTTTAAGCTGCTGTTGAAGTTTTATTCCAGTGAAAATTAATGTAAAAAAACCCCTTAGCACCAGTACTTGAAAAGAAGTACTACTATTTTATAAGACCTAATGAGGTGCTGATCTTGCTTCCCATTTGTTCTTAAGCTGTCCATACTGAAAGCTGTTTTCTAGCAAATGGAAATTGTGTTAACTTCCTCAGCCACATATTTCTTCCATGTCCTTATTTCCCTTCTGGTTAACTTGCCTCCTGGTCATTTCAGATGACCAGTGTATTCCCATTAATAAGTGGGAATAAAGAGGTAAGTTCTCAAAAGCAGATGAAAAATCTCAGGTTTACCAGTCTCCTAGTAAGCGTAGCACATGGAGCTCCTGGATCTCATCAACTTCAGTGTCACCTGCCAGCTAACCCTGGCTATGACTGTTCTCTCTCCCAGGACCTCCAGCTGTGAGGAGGTCCCTTCCCTACCAGGTCCCAGCAGCCCAATGCTCCTTGCCTCCTGAGCTGAGGCCTGTCTGGGGTCCTTTCTCCCTGGCCCCATCCCTTCCATGTCCACCTCCTTGTCGGTCCTGCTTCCTCTCTCCCCCAGGGCTTTGTCCACAATGTGTGCACCAAAGGCTTGTTCTGTGGAGCCATGTGCTTAGTGTTCAAACTGCCACAGCAGTAGTTCTCAAACCATGGGATGAGAAAGTTAGTGGTTGAGCATATCCCATGGATTAAAATAAACCCTAAACATGTCAGAGAACTGTTGACAGAGGGCATTGTAGTCTTCCAACAACTAATCTGCACTTGAGGCAGATAAAAAGACATGAGAGCCTCATGCTTTTATTTTTTGCCAACTTTTTCCTCCTACTTAGTATGCATGATCTCTGCTTTGGAAAAAAAAAAACCCAAACACCAACAAGCCAGGTTCAGAATAGCAGTTTCACAATGTTGAAGGCTTTATTGGCAATCCCTGTTCAGACAGTTCCCTCCCCAGCCACTCCTTCTTTCACCAAAGTTTACCTCCCCTTTCGCCATTTTTCTCTCTAAAAGCAAAAAGCAGAAAAAAAAAATAAAAAGAAGGCAGTTTAACCTGGATTATGTCATTCATCCAGGGCATCACACTGTTTTACAAACAGTTGTGTTGGCACAACCAAGAGGTCAGTGAACTGCAGTGCAAAGGCAGGAGAAGGGAGAGGGGAATTTCTTAAGCTGATACTGCTGCCAAAACCAAATTATTGTGAAACTGCACTGTCACATTCCATAAACACTTTCTTCCAAACCTTATAAGACTATAGCAAATGGTGAAAATCAGTGGAGAAGGCCCCTTCGGACCAGGCTGAATGCTTTTAAAGTCCTGACGGTAGCTGTATGTATGTAAGCCATGGGTAGTCATTCAGTGCTGTATTAAGAGAACATGAATTCTGATCCCTTTAGAGCAAAGCCATGGCTCACACAAACCAGTTCAACTCCTACAAAACTGAAAAGAGTGAACTATATTCTTAAATACACACACGACCACCCAAGTGAGGTAATCCCACTGGTTGGAACTGTGCAAATGAGGCCAACATCTGACCACAAGGGCGTAAGAACTGCCAGCATATCCAATTAGCAGGATAAAAGTAACTGCCCTCCTGGCTCACTAATTATTTTCAGTACACACGGCGTGATGAAAACCCTTCCAAAAATCAAATCTGTCTTACAGCAGTTTGACTTACAGGCGGTGCAGAATGGAACGTTACTAAGTGCATTGCAATTAATTATGCTTTCAAATGCACCGACTAAATTTGGCTATGCAATTAGATAAATAATAACCGAAGGGAAAGGTTATATTTTGGAATTACACATTAGAATAGATGAATATGCCTTTTGCCTTAGCTGCTTGTTCCTGTGTCATGGCAGGCATCTTGTTATGAAGCCCTGCCTGTTGCTGATAAAATGCTTGTACAAATGCAGCTTCCACATCCATTTAAATGCACAAGTGCCATTTTCATGCACTCAGCCTAAGCTCTTCCTTTAATTTATTTGCATATCTGCCTTGAATATCAAAGAGGATGACATTTCAACAAAACAACGACCAAACAGTAACATCAAAGAGCCTGGCTTGACAACCTCCACTCTTTTCAGGGAATATTGACTCAAGCAGTGGATGTCACTGACTTCAGTCCAGGTGCGCTAAAGTGACCCCTCCATGCTGAGCAAGTGGGTAAGGGTGACTGACACATTCACAAAACATTGCCTTTTCTTTTTCTGGCTTCAAATTACCCTTCCATTTACTCTGCAATTCCTGAATATAGCCAATATTAAAAAATGGCCCACAGATGTTCAACAAATGACTTTGAAAATACAAATGGAAATTATTGGCTTAGCTCAGACAGGTTAAAGCACTCAGAGAAGGAGGGTATCCTTGGGTAAAGCGGAAACCGCAGTGATGGGAAATTATGTCCCTATCGCTAGAACTTTTGTTGGTGGATTCCCACAAGAACCATTCCTTTTCTTACCTCTTTTTAATATTCAGAAGGTGAGCAGCTTTGTTAACTTTAATCCAAGTGCTAGCAGCAGGGGACTGACACACATGCTAGTTGCATTTGCTGTCACCCTTGTAACCTTGTGTCTTGGAAGGGCAGAGCTGCAAGTGAAGACCAGGTGGCTGAAGGTGAATTTGAGCAAGGCAAGAGTATTGGTGAGCAGAGCATTCTGTAGCCTTGGTGAAGGTTCAGCTGGAGGAAGGGACATGTTGGGGACTGATCAGATCTGCCCGTAGTTAAAGAATGCACTTGAATTCCTGCCTGCACAAAATCGCACCAGTGAATAACACTTCCCATGGGCTTGAGCTGGCTCAGAGCCTGCATCCCACCCTTGTCAATAATAAACTCACTTCAGTTATCCATGCTTTCACTACGTCTTGGGTGGACTGTGGTAATTCAGATGGTCTGGGAATGAAGCCTTCTGCACCTAGCCCTTTGCAGAACAGAGCAGTGGGTCTCTGCAGCAGCACAGGCTTTGCAGAGCAGCTCAAACCTGCTCTCCACATTCCCCACTGGCTTTGCGTAGATCATCAAATCGAAGTCAAAATCTCCTGCTGAGGCCCAGAAGAGTACTGAGATCCCTGACTCCTGCAGAGTTCCTAATTCCCACTGCCTCCAAGCATGGGGTTTATTGTTCCTCCCTTTAGCTGCCAAGCAGCTGGGCATCTTGTGTAAGTCAATTCTCTGTAGTCAGTGGATAGAGGAAGAGGCATCTCCTCTCTTCGTTCCCTAAAGAAGCCTGTCTCTCTCTACAGGCAGCTAGAAAAGCTTAGACCCTAAGCTCAGATGAGGTACCAAGCTTCCAGATGGATCAAGTGAGGTGAGAGGACTGAATCCCAACTGAAGTCAGTGTGAATGAGGTGCCTAAACTTGTCCTTTCTGGATGTTCTTGAAGGCTGTTTGAATGGCTGAAGTTCCCAGGTCGTCACCCTTGTCACAGATTTCACTCTCCTGGAATAATGAAATTCCTGGCCATTGAAACAAGCTTCAGCCTGTTATCTGAACATCTGGAATGAACTCCTCCAGGAATTAAGGCACGTCACAAATCGCACCTCCTTCTGCTCCAAGTGTAAGGTCCATTTCTTCGCTAGGTCATTTCTTTGGCCATCACTATCATAAATGCACAGCAGCATGTCTATTGAAAAATTAAATAGCTCAAAAAATGCCTGTGTAACAACCAAACAACAACAAGACAAAAAGCTTCAAGCCCAACAAACAAAAAATCACAGGTTACCAATGTGAGACACTCCGCTGCATGTATTTCACCTGCAGAGGAGATGAAAGAGAAGATACTTCAGGACTGGTGCTAGTGACACTGCTGAAGGTCTGATGGGGAGTTGTTGTATATGTGCAAGGGAAGAACCCATAAAAATGGAAGAGGTACTGAAGATGGGAAGAGGCTTGATATCTTTCCAAGAACTATGAACTGACCTGGAATGCATTTGAATTTGCACAGGTAGTTGCAGAGAATGGTTTTCTCTACTTCCAGGACTAGGAGCTGTCTCAAGATCTTATACTTACGTCAGTTCTGACTGAAATGGGTAACTCTCTTTTTTCTGAATATTCCATCTTTATTCTGAACCTTAAAGGAGGTCTGTCTGATTCCGTATCTGTGGAACACATTTGCAGGATGAAAGACCTGGAAATGCATGAAAAAATCCTTTCAGATGCTATGGTAGAGTTCACTGTTCTCAACCCAACTGCAAAGAAACCTGAATGTTTCTAATGTTATGATGAGCAGAAAGCTCTGGCTGTTTAACTGCCGCTGAGCACTTCACTTTTTAAAAATGCATAGATTTGGACCATTTCCCAGATGTCGCATTGTCACTTCTGAATGACACATTGGAAGAGGAAGTCAAATGAGGAAGCAGGTTCAGGAGTGGTGAGTGTGTAGTGGGTCCCTCTCGCTTGTGGGGACCAGCCAGGAATCTAGCAGCTGGCTGGGGGTGGGAGTGTGTGTGGGTGTAGTCAGCATGTTGATTTTAGATGCCTAACTTAGATGCCTACTTCTCTCCATTGCCTATATAAGGAATAGAGTCTGGCAGCCATGGAGCGTGGGGAGCCTGAATTGCCCATCACTGTCTTACCAGTTGTCATGGCAACGAAGGCAGGCACCTAGAGGAGATGGTCTGAACATGGTCCTGACTGACTTGCAAATACATGTCACAGCTTGTGTGCAAGTGAGACAGATGTACTGTACGTATCCCAACTCGGAGTTCACACTCTGCACGCTGATGACTGGAAGGAACTCTGGTTTGAAGCTGCCCTTTGAGAGCCTCAGACAACAAATTTTTGTCTCTCCATCTGGTTTTGCTCTCTGTGTTTTGGGCAAACTTGGGCACAGAGGACACATGGTGCTGCAGGGGCCAAACTCTCAATCCACACTCCTCTGAAGCTGCATCACTGATGGGAGGGAAATGAAACTGCTTTATTCGTGGGACACACTCCTACATGGGTAGATACCCTTGTGAAGCCAGCACAGCATCCCACACCTTCCTTTGTAAATTACAAGATATGCTTTAAGCTCCTTATGGAATTGATCAGTTAATTAATCAGTTTATCTGCCTCTGCCCTACATTTAAATTTAAATCTTTGTGGCAATTCCATTCAAATCTCTTAAGCTCTGCTCAAAAAATCAGTAAGTGGAAGAACCAGTAGCCTGTAAATTACTTCTCCCACAGATAAAGTCCATTTCAGTTATTGAACCATTTGTGTTATTTGGAGATGCCTTTGCACCTGCAGAGGCTAAGTCCACTCTTGATTATTGGAACAATTGTGCAAGCGAAGGAATTGGGTAATCTCGTAGTGATGCAAACTATGTAGTTTTCTATGAAGGCATTAGCAAAGAGTTGCAGGCATTCAGAATTAATTTCAATAATGACCTGGGATTTCAAATCTAAATACTTGGTTTCTAGCTGCATTGCAAATTCATCCCCAGCATCCACGCTGTATTACTCACCACCTTTTGCAGCCTTTAACAATAGTAATAGATTTTTTAATATACTCAGAAAAAAAGCAACATAATTAGATTTCAAGCACAGCTAGCAATGTGCTTGAGCTCAGCTAGGATCCTAACATATGCTGCTAAAATCCAAGATTTTTGTTTTGTGCAATTGTATATTCAAGGAACAGCTCCGAAATTCAGAACAGAGGCTCAGGTCTGGGCAGAATTGTTGGGGTAGGTATTGAGCTCTGAGCTGTGCTTGTAGCTGCTGAGGAGCCTGCACGGTTCTAGCGGAGGCTGTAGACTTTGCCTTGCTGTTTGCTTTGGATCTGACTGTCTTCTCACCTTGATTTAAGCCTGTGCTAGAACTACATCCACCTGAACCAAAAACCTAGTCTCTGGTTACAAAGGCTGAAATGCAGTGGGTCAGTCTTTCAGAATAGTTTTTCAGCTATTAATGTGCAGATCATAGCTTCCAAAGCCCTACAATACTGTGCGTGGATCAGGTGGAGGTATTACTGTAGAATGAGATGCAGTTGTTCAACAGTATTTGCAGCAAATGATGTCTCTCAATTCAGGAAACAGGGAATAAAATTGTTCAGGCTAGTACATGTAGAACTTCATAAGCCTGTGAAAGATTTTTGTCTCTTTCTTGCGTATAGATACCAGGTTTGATGTTAGCAATTTGGCTCATTAATAACTGATTTACATTTCCCAGACAGCAAATTGCTATCTGACACAAATTTATAAAAGAACTTCGCATTGTGAAATTCTCTAGCACAGTGAATCCTTTGTGATTTTAACGTAAGGAGTTTGTGATTAAAATTTTAATATAATCATTGTAGTCTCCTGGGATGCTTAAGAAAAAGAAAATGTTATTTCCTGCGTCTTAGAGTTCATCGTGGTGGACGCATTTAAATGCCATCAATGGGATTCTATCTGCTCTGAAAATYAGACAAAATAGAAAGTCCCTCAAAGCAAGTAAAGAAGCTGAAGGATTTTTGATCTCTGCTGAAGCATGAAGACTAACCTACTGCACAGTATTGTCTCAGTTTAGCTCTGTGAGCAGAATTGTCAGAGCAGGCTCTGCAGTTCACTGCAGAAACTAAAGATAGGAGGGGTAAGAAAAAGGCAGGTGTAAAGCTCCATTCTGCTCCCTGAAAAAGCAAGGTTTGCTGGATATTGCCCAGCTCACCTGAATAAATTAGATCAGTTGGTTTGCTGCTTACATCTCTAGCAGCTGCTATCTCAGAGCAGGGCTTATGCCAGTAGCTGGGGCTAATGGGTGGCCTTGCTGCATTGCCTCCCTCCCAGCCCTGATCTCTGTAGGTGGGTTAAGAGGGCTGGCATGTGAGCTGTCACTGGAGGTGATCCTTCCTAAAGGAAATTCACCAGCAGGCAGATCTGAAGATCTAGCCATGCCTTTGCATTGCTGAAGCCATCCTAGTGCTCTGAGGAATTGGGAATAAAGACCAATTTAAGAAACTGAGTGCTATTATTTAATTATGATGCCTTTTTTCTACTCATCCATAGCTCTGTATGAGTCCTGTTGTGACTGGCTCAAATTTGTCCTTACTGGGAAACTGTAGGAGGGTTTCCTGTCCACAGCTTATTCTCTGTAAGTACGTGACATCCAAAAGCTCAAATGACATAGAATCATAGAATCATTTAGGTTGGAAAAGACCTTTAAGATCATCAACTCCAACCGTTAACCTAGCACTGCCAAGTCCACCACTAAACCACGTCCCTAAGCACCCCATCTACACGTCTTTTAAATACCTCCAGGCATGGTGACTCAACCACTTCCCTGGGCAGCCTGTTCCAATGCTTGACAACCCTTTGGGTGAAGAAATTTTTCCTAAKRTCCAATCTAAACCTCCCCGGTGCAACCTGAGGCCATTTCCTCTCGTCCTATCCCTTGTTACTTGGGAGAAGAGACCGACACCCACCTCGCTACAACCTCCTTTCAGGTAGCTGTAGAGAGCGATAAGGTCTCCCCTCAGCCTCCTTTTCTCCAGGCTAAACAACCCCAGTTCCCTCAGCCGCTCCTCACAAGACTTGTGCTCTAGACCCTTCACCAGCTTCGTTGCCCTTCTTTGGACACGCTCCAACGCCTCAATGTCTTTCTTGCAGTGAGGGGCCCAAAACAGTATTCGAGGTGTGGTCTCACGAGTGCCGAGTAGAGTGGGACGATCACTTCCCTAGTCCTGCTGGCCACACTCTTTCTGATACAAGCCAGGATGCTATTGGCCTTCTTGGCCACCTGGGCACACTGCTGGCTCATATTCAGCCAGCTGTCAACCAACACTCCCAGGTAATTTTCTGCTGGACAGCTTTCCAGCCACTCTTAGAATCATAGAATCATAGAATCATAAAATCATAGAATAGTTTGGGTTGAAAGGGACCTTTAAAGGTCATCTAGTTCAACACCCCTGCCATGGGCAGGGACAATCTTCAACTAGATCAGGTTGCTCAGAGCCCTGTCCAACCTGACCTTGAATGTTTCCAGGGATGGGGCATCTAACACCTCTCTGGGCAAACTGTTCCAGTGTTTCACCACCTTCAGCRTAAAAAATGTCTTCCTTATATCTAGTCTAAAACTACACTCTTTTAGTTTAAAACCATTCCCCCTTGTCCTGTCGCAACAGGCCCCRCTAAAAATGGATGGATTTGTCCCCATCTTTCTTATAAGCCCCCGTTAAGTACTGATAGGCTGCAATAAGGTGTCCCTGAAGTCTTCTCTTCTCCAGGCTGAATAACCCCGACTCTCTCAGCCTTTCTTCATAGGAGAAGCATTCCATCCCCCTGATCATTTTCGTGGCCCTCCTCTGGACCCGCTCCAACAGGTCCATGTCTTTCTTGTGCCAAGGCCTCCAGAGCTGGACGGAGTACTCCAGGTGGGGTCTCACCAGAGCAGAGTAGAGGGGCAGAATCACCCCCCTCAACCTGCTGGCCACGCTTCTTTTGATGCAGCCCAGGATATGGTTGGCCTTCTGGGCTGTGAGCACACATCGCTGGCTCACATCCAGCTTGTCATCCACCAATACCCCCAAGTCCTTCTTGACGGGGCTGCTTCCCCAAGGCTTCTTCCCCAAGCCTGTAGTGTTGCATGGGGTTGTTGTGACCTAAGTGCAGGACCTGACACTTAGCCTTGTTGAACCTCATAAAATTGGCCTCGGCCCATCGATCCAGCCTGTCCAGATCCCCCTGTAGAGCCTTCCTACCCTCAAGCAGATCAACACTCCCGCCCAACTTGGTGTCGTCTGCAAACTTACTGAGGGTGCACTTGATCCCCTCATCCAGATCATTGATAAAGATATTAAACAGAACTGGCCCCATTACTGAGCCCTGGGGAACACCGCCTGTGACCAGCTGCCAACTGGATTTGACTCCATTCACCACAACTCTTTGGGCTTGGCCAGTTTTTTACCCAGCGAAGCGTACACCCGTCCAAGCAATGAGCAGCCAGTTTCTCTGGGAGAATGCTGTGAAAAATGGTGTCAAAGGCCTGTTAGGGAAATGGGTGAATGTAACTATTCAAATACTTTTTTGAGTGCATGATCAGTGTTATTATTAGCTATGGCAGTGCCTACAGGTGTTGGTCAGGACTGTCGCTTGCAAAGTCAGTGTTGCATGTATATGTGCATATACGTACACGCAAACTGACCAGACTCCTGTTGCCCTGTCTGGCCAGGTCAACGCTACTAAACCAAACAGGGTGAAGGCACAGGCTTTAGCATGGTCTCGTGACTGTCCATGCTGTTGAGTTATTGGCATGTTCCCTGGCACAGGTTTAGCTGGCTCTCACTAGTGGGGTCCCTGCCAATGCCTGGGCATGGCTCATGGGACAGCAGAGACTGCTAGGGTGAAGACCTTGGGGAAGGGTGTTTAGCTTGATGAAAGAGAGCTCTGCTCTGTCATTTGCTTTTAGAGCCACAGACGAATCCTGGGCCCTTTTCTTCACTAGTAGAGTTGTGGTCTTTGAGTCCAAGTCCTTCAGGATAGTTTTAAAGCTGCATTTAGACAACTGTGGCCACTGTTGAGTCCCTGCTCCTGTGCAACAGCTATAACCAGCTCAAATCTTTTGATAAAACTGGTCTTGTAGGAAATGTATTGCTTTTTCTTTCCCTTTTCCCAAATAAAAAATACCTGTCATGTTTCAGTGGAAAATGCCTCTTCCTGAAGTTCAAAATCCCTTCTTTCCACACTTTTCCCCATCCTTTCTGCAGTGGCAGATGGCAACAGGATAAGGGGAGATGTAACCACAAAGGCTTTTCAGGTTTYGCCTCTTGGTGAAAACAGTGTGACCCGCACTGCAGTCCTCTAAGATTTTTGACTAGTTCTCCAAGTAATGACTATTGTAGGACCATCTCGCAGAGCTGTAGAGTCATCCCGAGGAAGGCCAGGAGAAACGCTGCTCAGACATAGAAGTAACTAATGTGGACAGGGGAGGGACTGCCCTGCCCCGTTCTCTCATCACGTGAACTGCAGCAGAGTGGTGCATAGGATAAAGCTAAGCTGCCCCGATTGCTGATTAGCTAAGCACCRAATACCTAAAGCGTCATTTCCAAACGCTTGTGGACTTTATACCATAAGATGAACTTAAAAAAATTTTTTACTTGAAAAAGCAAAAGATGAAATATTTTTATGTGGCTGCTTACACATGTAAATGTTGGTGTTTTCATCAGAGGGGGCTTTTTAACAGAGTTGTTAAGACATCGTAATGAACTAAAATGGAAAAAACAATAATCTTCAGTTTGGAAGCTGGTGGCATCTACTCTGCAAAATGGTACCACATTTTATCTATTGATCACATTTGAAGATCCCAGACACGGTTCTAGTTAAGTTTCAAGTATGCTGAAACCAAGCCAAGAACATCATTTTCAAGTTGCATTATCATGGTCATGTCACTTTCCAAAGTATCACTAAATTGTTCCTTTATTTTTTCCTTTGCCAAAGAGGTAGGAGACTGTTTTGCTGTCTGGAAAAATGCCTGCCTAGAAGTAGAGGTCCAGATCTTTAACAAGGGTAAATTGGCAAAACCCCACTGATTGTAATGGAGCAACGCCGATTTTTGTCAGTTCAGTATCTGGCCCATCAGATTTTCAACTGTTATCACCACAGGCAGAATTCAAATTGACACAGCGTGGGCTAATGTGATTGAATGCAGAGCAGGCTGCCTGGTTTCCTAAATTATTTTAATAACAGAAAGAATGTAGCTGGAATGCCAGGCTAAGATCTCTACCTGGATAAGGGCCCAGTTTTTATTTAATCTCTAAAAGTGGTTTGTTTTCTTTTTTTTTTTTTTTTAAATAAGCCCGTTCCAAAGTCATTACTTTTCCATTATGGAGTTTGTCATGACATGGTCCCCAGGAACAAAAGTCTCAGATTCCCTTCAGAGCTGCAAAATCCCGCAGCTTCAGGTAGAAAGTATTGCCTTGAATAGGTCTCGTAGGATAAGTGAATTATGGAAACAGAGGAGGAACCTACCCCTCTCCAGAACCCATATTAGATCAGCTGCTAAACCCAGCTCTGAGACTTATCTGCACCAGGTATTGCATTTCGAGGGGCTTTGGTGGGTCACCGCTGCTGTGAACCGCCCAAAGCCATGTGGCATCCTGGAGCCCACCGACTCCCAGGGATCGTGCTGGTCTCAGGCTGCAACACGTCCGTGCAGGCATGTTTCGAAGCATTTGCCATGCAGCCACGGCTGCCTGCCGGTGTCCGGGAGAGCCAGGAGCATGCAGCTCTGCCCGCGGGAGCTAAGCCACGGCGCTGCTGAAAACCTGCTGCAGGAGGCCTGACGCAGCGTGAGGTGGATGGCACAAGGAAGGTGGGATCTCCTTGGAGATGGGTGTATGCTCAGATAGTGTTGTCCTGGTAGGACAGAAGGTGTAAGTGTCATCTCCTCTGAGCATTAGTGGCTGTCAGAGATCCTATGGCAGAGCGACCATGAGCCAGGCCCCTGTCCTCCAGCGTGGGCTTCAGACAGCGTTGGCTGAAATGTCTATAGGAACAGTGATAATCTGTACATAAATAATTTTGCCCATCGAAGGAGCCAAATTAAAAACAAAAACATAACAATTTGATTTCTCCCCTTAGGAAAAAGAGTTGTGTTTTTCCTCACTTGAAAGAATTCAGATATTTTACTTTCATCTGCCCTTGTTGTGTCTGAACAAAGCTAGCCGATTACTCGATATCTCAGCTCTGATTTGGGGTTTATTTTTTATTCCTCTTAGAGATTCAGAGGGTGGTAAAAAGCCTCATTGTAATTCAGTAATTAGTATGTCTCCTTCTTCTTTTGACCAGGAATGCAAGGGTATCCTTTTCTGTGAATGTCATTTTCTCTCTGGGCTCTTTTACTTTAATTTCCTAGATGTGAAAACAGGAACAGAAGATGAATTAGGTATTGAAATGAGAGGATATGAACATGACTGTCTTCTTCTACAGAAGTTTTTCTTTCAAAGAGAAAAAAACTTTTGTAGTTAAGCAAAACAGAATAAAGGGCTTTATAAATCCATTGTAATGAATAGAATGTTTTTATCCTTCAAAAACTTTATTCAGGAGAACAAACTTAGTTTAAAGAAAATTCAAAGCTTTAGTGCACTTACTGTTCCTGTGTATTTTCTCTTCTCCCACCTACCATCCCAGCAATCTGGCTTTACTTCTGGAGTTATTAATCTAGATTTTGTGGTTTTGGTGGGTAAATAACTATTTTATTATGCTTAACACAGCAGTGCCTTAATGCTTAATATGTTACTGATACACAAATATTAAGCTACAAAGGCCATGTTTGGTATCTGGATGAAGGGGTCTTAGGTGAGATGAGCTTGTCTACCTCTGCTTTCAAATACACAGGGATTAGTTTGAAAAAAATGAAATAGCTCTTCTTGATGAAGGAGGGCACTCATACATTGCTAACATTTGTTTTCTTGGATATATGTTTTTCTCTTAAAGGCATATTTGTATTCTGCCTTGCCTGATGGCACAGGGGGTTCTGTCTCATCCGAGCTTTGTTAGTATATTGCTTTTTTACCTCCTGGCCAATGATGGTTGAGCTGTTCCAAGGTTAAAAGCACCAGTGCTAAAATGCTACCAGCGCTGTGGGTGAGGGACAGATACCTCCCTCGGCACCGCTCGCCTGTCCTCTGCTCCTTCCACTGGCCTCTTACACTACGGTGCAGATGGGAGGACTTCACCTTGCTCAAAGAGTTGGTGTTGGGATTTCTAAAGGATCGTGTCATTTCTAAGTAATTATTCACTTCCCTGAATCATGATGAGTCCTTTCTGGGGATGATAGTGTTGCCTGTTATGGCAGAGATCATCTTTGTGAAAGAGTCGGGCTATTCTTGGGGGTACCCCAAAGAATGTGGAACTCAGCCCAGAATGACCGCAAACCTTGCTGCTTTCTGGCACATACAAATGATATGTCTTTGCCCTCCCATCCTCCAGGAGCAACAGAGGTTTATATTTTTTCTTCCCAAGGACTGGGCTGGGGCCTGATAGACRTTCATCAGTTCTCTATTTTTCTCCTTTGGAAGGTGCTCATATATGGCATGAAGACCTGAGCAGACGATGGGAAAAGGTATGATCATCACTTTCCTCAGCTGCCAAGTCCCTTGGATGTCTCTGTGAATGCTGGACGCCTGGATGCCAAGAGCTGTGCTACTCATCCCAAGTCCAGTGTTTGTCCTGCTCATCCGTGAGCTTCCTGTGACGTCCTCCTTGGTAGTCAGAGCAGGGAGTATTCACAGCAATGCTGCTCAGTAAACACTCATTTCATGGAAAAAACCTGAGACTTTTTCTTTTGTTGGAAATTTTTCATGAATTATTTTTGTTTAGGAAAACATGATATCATTCTGATGGTAAGAAAACAAACTGGCAGGCCAGCTTTCTGTTACTCCTAAAATATCAACTCCTATTTTTCATTTAGGAACATAAAAGAAGAAAGTGGAGAAATAAAATAGCCAAGACCAAACCCTGTGTCTGCTTCTTAGCTTTTGCTTCTTTTTCTGCCTTTGGCCAGTGCTTGAAAGAAAAAAAGAAGAGAAAGAAGGTGTGCAAAAGAGCATGTTTTCCCCTTGCAACATGAAAACTTAAAAATTGAAAAAGGATAGATTTTTTTTAATGATTTTAAAATTACTTTTTTTGGGGGAAATTTCTTTTAAATCTAACCCCTATTTTTCAGTGAAGACATTCAAACCAGTTTGGCTCAYCACATTTCATGGCTCAGCCTTCTCAGACCACAAATTATAGATGTCATAACAAATGTCAAAAATACAGCAGAACATAATAAATTATATATGCACAGACACAAGCGCAGTCAGTCATATATACACACACACATTCATGTGTGTATATAGTCATCTCTGTGTGTATGAATATGTGTGTATAAATATATCTCTGCATGTGYATGTGTATGTGTGTGTGTGCGCAGAGATGTAAAGTAGACCTGTCCATGCTTGCAAGCCAAGGAAGTCCTTGAGAGGTCCTGCTTCAGGAGGGTCTCTTTTGTCTATTGGGAAGATCCCTTTCCATGCAATTTTTACCTGTGGTCTGCCCTGTTTTTACTGGTGCTATCAAATGCTCTGACCAGCATAAATCTACCCAGCAGCACTGTGAGGCTGTGTTTCAACTGGCTGTTTGGCACATTTGTTATCTGTGCAAGGAAAGCTCGAAAGCTTTGCCTGTGTCACAAGAGAGTGGCAATACAGCCTAGAAATCAGAATTGGGGTATGATGCAAAAACTCAGTCCTTAGAAGAGACCCTTTCAGGCAAGAGTGGGAACACTTTAAGCTTGCAGTGCATTTCATCAGGCCACGTGGCGACCATACGAAGGAGGGAGGATATGTAAGAAGCAAGTTCCTCCCCTTGGGAAATGCCACAAAAGTTGGAGTRGTGTTTTGTACAACGTTGCACAGCAGTCAAGCAGAGACAGTAAAGAGGAACTGTTTATTTAGTGGGAAAATAGATTTAAGTGAGTTGAATTGTCCAGATTTATGTTTTGGCTGTGTTAGCAGAGTTAACTAGCGCCCATACAATGCCTCTTGAAAAAAGATTTAAGTTTAAGTCTTGCGTATAAGCTGATCCCTTGCGCTGCTCCCAATACCAGAGCAGTGGTTCAGCATTAATTCAGACACCTTTCTCACTTTGCTCGCGGCTGGGGAGAGCTCGGGTGGTGGCCCCCAACCTCCCTGCCAGCTCCTCTCTGTGCAGCACACATCTGAGCTCCTTACCTCCCAGACGTGCTCTGGATGCTGTCACACGCTAGTAAAAGCTCTGCATTTTATAAAATGTCTCTGTGGGTTTTGCTGCAGGCGGGTAGCTCCTTGTCAAATGGGCAGGGGATTTTCTTCAGCCTGCAGCCCCCATGTGTGAGAGGTGTCCCGAGGAGCAAGTTTCTCTGCACCTCTGCCTGACGGCCGTGCTAACTGCAAATGCCACATCCCCTTCATCGCCCATGTTTTCCTACCTCCTCCGTGGGACAGCCAAGCAGAGTGTGATGTAGAAATCTTTGGCTGCACACYGAGTGACCCAGTGTGTCCTCCCAGCACGACTCTAGGCTCACGGGTCTCTTGGCAGGGCTCTTTCTCTCTGGTGCAACTTTGAACTGACGTGTTTATACTGCCTACAGTTTCAGTGCTACCTCGATGGCAGTTAGTCCTGGGATGTCTGCTCTGCATTGCCCTGTGTCTTCAATCCCATCCCATTTCTTTGCAGCCACTGTTTAAATTCAGGCTAGTTACAATCCCAAAGCACTGCTGATAATCCAGCTCTTAAGACAGCTGCTGCACCTCCCTTTATCACTGTGGGGATGTCTTACTCCTAAGGTAATGCCTTCCTACATGGCTTTCAAAGAGGCAGCTCAAGGATCAAGAGATGACTTGATGAGACACTGCCCTCAAACAGTGTGGCTTCAGTCTTCCATACTACTCCAAACTTTGCAACCRTTCCTCTGGTTTTCAGCACAGGGCTGTGATGGCAGACCCACTTCCCACACTGCCATCATCTCGGGCTAACACAAGTCCTGCAGATAACAACAGATGAAGAGTGCCGGTCTTCCACCCAGCAGCCTTTACACCTTGATCCTCCCTTAGTACCCAGCAAAAGGGGAGATGGGCTTTGCAGCATGATCTGAAGGTGAATGTGTCTGGCCTCTGATGGCTTAAACGGAAGGGGAGGGATGAATGTAGCCCTAGAATGAATGGCCTCCATGCACAGCCTGGTCTGCAGCACTGTTATGGTCCAGAATGTTCCTGTGCCAAAAAAAGGCTCCCTTGGTTAATGATATTTCTGCATGACATTTATTTTGTATTTTGTTATGCAACCCTCCATTGACAGATGTGCTCACAGCATTTAGGGTCCCCACACCAAGAGGAGTGCAAGCCCAGTACTTTTTATCCCTGTTAAATATCAAAGAGGGATGTGAAATGCTATCTGTTTTTAAAAGACATTCATTGAAACCTATTTTTGTTGCTGCTAAAAATATGTATTTATGTGTGGCTAGGAAAGAACTTCTTGGTCTGGCTGAGCAGCTGCTCCAAGTGATCTGTAAATGTGCTCTCAGCCTCAGGTACAAAGCAGTGTCCCATGGTCTTTGGTTTGACCATGCAGAAGTCAGTAGTGAAACTGCTCTTGGCAAGTCTGGCATACAGTTACGGCACTTTCCCTCCCAGTGAGTTGTTTTAGCTACTGAAAAGGAATTCCTGCTGCCAGGCAGATGCTACGGTCACCAGTCTGCCCTCCTATGTGTAAGATAGGTACAAACCCACTGGAATAAATTGGGCTGGCCTAGGAGCAGCAAGGCAGGTTCATCCCAGTCTCAGGACTGAGGCAGCTGTGTGGGTCAGGAAAACAAGTTCACAGATTCAGGAAAAAAAGAAAAGAATATTTATCCTTATCTGACATGCAAAGTTAACCCCCCTCAGAAACACAGATAAGCCAAGCTTCCAGGAGAGTCTCTGCAGGAATGACGTCCTCATGAAGCAGCTGAGAAGGGCTCTCCCCGACATGCAGCACACGGTGCAGCTCGTGTGCTGCGCCAGACCAGGCTCTCTAGAGAAAGGGGAATCTGACTATTTCTACCTTTCCGACTCTTATTTTTGGGAGCTGGCATCTACCCTAGCTTCTGTCTGTCCCCCACACTTCACAGAGCAGGTACATCTGCAGAGACACCAGCGCACGCAGACACCCGTGACAGCCCCGTGCTTTGGAGGGACTCTCACAGAGATGTGCAGTTTTCCTTGTTTCCCAACTATGCTTCAGGATTACCCAGAGATCCAGCCCAGGCAGGTAATATACAGGTCCTATGAGAGCACTTTTCATCCCCTGTTCTTAATATAACAAAACCCCAGAGTACAGACTATCAGGTACTGGCAAAGAGGCAATGTTGGTACTTACCCACAATCATACATGACATAGTAATCTTGTTAGGTCAATAGGGAGAGTTTTCATTTTATCTAAAGGTACTTTATTAATATTACTGGCTGGCAGACCATTTATTTTAGTTTTTGTAGTGGAATAATCAGCTTGCAGAGTCTCACAAAACTAGCAAAAATACTTAGAGCGCTTTGCACTGAGGACCAGTTTGGGGCTTGACGTAAGTGCTGGGTCACACTTGGGATTCACTCGTTTTATCACAGGTAACTTGCTGGATGTGCAGGATTTGCAAAGGTAGCTGGAATGGGTAGTGCTTCTAACTAACTTAATGCTACACTTCTGTCCAACACAAAAGGTAGTTTTACTCAATTGAAAGGGGTCCTGAGTAGCTTAGGTTAAGTAAAGCTACCTGTTGTAAATATTCCTTTGCTGAATAATCTCTAAGCAGCTCCCTGCTCCATTTATATTGCCTTGAGGTCAGGCAGGAAGCATTGCTTGTGGTGCTGAAAATTAGTTTGTAAGATTTCTCATAAGGTCTCTAATACTTATATTTTTAGAGATTTAAAACAGATTGCTATTTTCAGTTTTGCATTCTGAAGGGGATGAGTCTGCATGGGAATGTCATTTGTGTTGTGATGTGGCTGGACCATGAACCTTATAACACATAGTTTGCTCCACATTTCACTGACAGCTCTGATGCAATAGAAAAGTCAGAGGGCAAGACACACATTGTATGCAAACAGGAAAATCGTTTCTGCTGGGATCTGTTAATAAATGGTAAATGGTTTCACACCTTTGCTGTAGCGTGTTGTCAGCGACAACAGGGTGCTAAAACAAGAACTGTACACAGAGAAAGATTCTTGGATAAATTAAGTCTTTGTGAGCAGGAGACACCCAAGACTCTACCTGGCTGCTCAAAGACTATCGAAGAGGAAAACTTGAAAATGAAGAGCATGCATAAGCAACTTATGTTGGCTAAGATTAAGCAGTGGTGTGACAAGCCTGGCCAAACGGATTTTGAAGGGATAATGGAGAACAAAAGCTATTTAGGTTTATGTCTGTTTATAAATTAAACTAGTTACAAACTATTTTCGGGAGAGAGGGAAAAGTAAACTAAAACCTGGCTTAAGAAAATCTCAGTGCTTCAGTGTCAGAGTTTCTTATCTTTGAATGTTGGGAAGATTTTTATTGTTGACAGTGTTGTCTTTGCTTCTGGACAGCCATGCTTAGTGGCATTTAAGGTGGTACACAATCCCTGAAGGTGCTCCTGCATCCCAAAATAAAAGGCAGCCAGGGAGAAAACTGAACATCAGTCCTGACTGCCCACACTGCAGGGAACAAGCTGGGGATGACTCGCCCTAGGACTGCTTCCAGTCAGCCCCACAAATGAACCAGCACCAGGTGAGATTCCCTCCAGCCCTCCCATCCCATCCCATCCCATCCCATCCCATCCCATCCCATCCCAGCCAACATCATGCCTTCAGCATCTGCAGCACCTGCCCCACCTCAGGGCATGCAACACCCCCTATCCCCCAGGACTGTGCTATAGAAACACCACTCTGCTGTGATTCAGGACAGTCCTTCGGTTATTACACAGAAATAATAGTTGCATCTTCGGGCCAGTGGGGCACCAGATAGGGCCCAGGAGAAACCCATGGCCAAGCACTCGGTGGGGTGGTCACAGGCAGGCTGTTGAGGGGGCTGTGGCTGTTAGCAGCCTGTATGTGAGCCAGGCTGTGCCCCTTGGCCTGGCAGGAGGGAGAGAGGTTCCTCATGCTTTTTAATTTATTGGTATAGACATAGCCTGTCTGCTCAGTGGTGGCTCTCACCTGTCATTCTTGTGTCTCATTTAAGCTCCTATAAGTCAAAATTATCTGTCATCTGCTGCACAGGCAAGGGCAAACCCGGCTTCATTCCACACATCAGAGGGTTGAATCAGAAAGGAAAGGATTAATGTTGCTCAAGCAAAGGTAAATCTGGCATTTCTTAATTTTGCAAGTGAAACACTGTTCTACTGGTGCAAGCATTATTGTTACAAGTGCTTTGCTGTGCAAGCGCTGAGTATGAGACCAGATCCTACCATACAGCTTGACCAGGCAATGCTTTGTCTTTGATGAGTGAGTGCTGTTGCTTGAGTCATTCTGAAACAGATAAAGGAAGCAAGAGAGAAATCACAAGGGAGGATGCTAATAAGGAGCATGGGTCACTGTTAGGTTCCCACAGACTCTGCGCTGTTGGGAAGGTGTTTTTTGGTGCCTGTATCTAGAAATGTACCTTTGATGCCTGCTGCAGCTTACCTGGGGATTTGGGGCCCAAATAACACCGAAGTGGCACCTCTTTTCCATGGAAACTGTAGTTTGGGAAGGCAGAAGGGACTTACTGCACACTGCAGTCTTGCCCCACTATAGGGTGAGGATGTAGCTGGAGTATATGCTTGAATCTAGGTACTGGGGAGAGAAAAGTCTGGTGTGATGGGGGGAAGCTGGAAGAATAGTAAGCTGTTGTTTTTGCTGAGTCTCTAGCTTTGTGGTACAGCAAAGCCCAGCCTTCCTTAGACAAGTTCAGTGTCAGTGCTGGTCACGAACTTGGGAAAATTAGCTTTAGTTTAAAACAACACTAATGGCAATCTGTCCCTTTCGCTTCCTTCCTTTACTGCTGTGTTAAAAGGTCAAGGACAAAAGTTAAAGCCCTGAAGAGTTTTCAGCAAGTGTTTCCTTCTCTCAATTTCACCCCTTCAGTGTGTTTAGACCTCTTTGTGTTAGTTAACCTGATTGACTTGCCAGAAGATGCTGCAGTTTCTGTGAGTAACAGGAGAGCTGCTTAGAATTAGTTTGTGCAGAAGATTTTGGTTTTTGATTGAAACCAACTGAACAAACGGAAGTAACACAAATTAGTGTGGACTTTTTCTGAGTTTTGGCAAAAATGAAAGCAAAATTTTCAGTATTTTTTGGCTAAAGAAGTTCTGGGTTTGGACCAAGGACTGTTTGGGTTTGGCAGTTTTGGGGTGGCAGTTTTGGGGTTGCAGTTTTTCTGTTCTTGAAACCTTCAGTTTTGCATTGGGAAAGTAGATGTCTTCTGTGCAAGTTTTTGTTAGGCTGAAAAATCCCCTTTCCTGGGGTGGCAATTTCTTGAATGGTCCTCCTCAGAGGGGATCTGCTGGCAGGTGCTCTGACATGGGGCAGGAGGATGGGAAACCCTGAAGGAAACATTTGTGTCTCAGATGCCGGCAAATGACAAAACCCTAAAATGTCATAGAATCATAGAATAGTTTGGGTTGGAAGAGATCTTTAAAGGTCATCTAGTCCAACCCCCCTGCCATGGGCAGGGATATCTTCAACTAGATCAGGTTGCTCAGAGCCCCGTCCAACCTGACCTTGAATGTTTCCAGGGATGGGACATCTACCACCTCTCCGGGCAACCTGTGCCAGTGTTTCACCACCCTCAGTGTAAAAAATGTCTCCTTATATCTAGTCTAAATCTACCCTCTTTTAGTTTAAAACCATTCCCCCTTGTCCTATTGCAACAAGCCCTGCTAAAAAGTTTGTCCCCATCTTTCTTATAAGCCCCCTTTAAGCATTGAAAGGATGTCCATTGCTTCCATCTTTTCATCTGACATAGAGTCCATTATTCTGTTCCCAGCTCTTCAGCTGATCCACCAAGGCATGTAGGTAAATGCAACCCAACAATTTATTTAAGGCTACAATCTGCTTTCAGGCTCTTCACGCATGATGTATTTGAAACCATTCTCCAAAAATTCTGATACTTAAGAGGTTGTCCTCCAAATAGATCCAGAAATAGTACTTTCTACTGGCCCCTGCTAGCAGTTCATTTCTTTCCTTCAGTGTTAGCTCACCTTGGCCACCAAATGGTAGCATTGTTCTGGATGTTGCCTGCCACCCATCTGCACTGGGAAAGCAATAGTGACATGAGAACAGGTATTTAATCCTGCATTCTTGAAACTARGCTCTAGGTAGCTTGTTTAGGTGCATTGACACATCTGGATCCTCTGCGTTGAACTCTGTTCTCTGCTTTTACTCCCTGTTATTCACATAAAGTGCAGATATTCAACCTATGGAGTAAGTTATTGTGATGGCGGACAGGTTAGCCAGGGATTAAATAACATAATGTGCCATCTTTGTTCCTCCTAGCTGCTCAAAGCAAGTATGACTAGGACAGCATATGGAAATTGAGCCAGGAATCATGAAAAGATGTAGAACTTGAACTACTGACATCCCGTGTGGACCTGTATTGTAGTCATCAGAAGCATGATCTCACACAGCCAACACCTTTCTCCTCTCTGCATGCCCTTTCCTTTGTAAGGAACTCCACCAACAGACTATGTCATCCCCTGGGTGTTGCCCTTGGTCATGTTTGATTTTTAAAGAAAGTTTGCTAGGCTAGCAGAAATCAGAAAGGTGGAAGTTCATTATGACCGACTCGCCTCTTGTCATGGGAGCATAATGTCATAACTTGTCAGAAAACTTGTGCTAATGGACTTTGCTGGAGATGGAGAGGTCTATCATTAGATGTTCACATAGCTTTAGCTTGAGTTAGGAACTGATGAGAGTAATGACCTGGAGACAATGTAATGGGGAGTTATCAGAAAGAAGGAAGAAGCCTTCTGGCTTCTAGACTACTGTTAACTCTATGCAGGCCTGGTCAAAGGGAAAAGAACAAGATCAGGCACTCCAACTTGTCTGCTAAGCTTGCCTGTACTCACTTTTTCCATGATCCTTTCAGCTATTCAACATAATCCATTGCAATGAGGGTGATCTGTCTTTCGCCTCTTTTTATGTCCTCTGCCCTAACTCCATTTCATCCCTGTGATTCCTCTTTGGGGCTCTGTTGTCCCACGTGTCCAAGGTGTGGAACAACAGAGACGCAAAGATGATCTGGAAGGCCTTGACCGCTGTGAGAGATGAGCCCAGACGGAGCACGACTAAAATATGATGGAAAAGTAAAAGACAGGGGCAGGGCTGAAAACCATGCCTGCAACCAAGGAGCTATTCCAGTGAAGATGAATGGCTGATCCCTCTCTCGGTGAGGTCTGCATGGATTTCCACTTTTTTCTCCTACTTTTTTCAGTTCGTGGTATCTATTTGGATGGAGCTACATCCTAACATTCAGATCCCAGTTCTATTTTCCTGTGCTGCCTCAGATTCACCACTGCCTGCGTGGGCGCTCCTTCTCTGTCAACAAAAGACTGTTGCTGGTGGGATTTTGGGTTAGCCTTAGTGGTCAAGAAACCAATGTCCTCCCTGGTTTTCATAGAATCATAGAATGGTTTGGGTTGGAAGGGACGTTAAAGATCATCTAGTTCCAACCCCCCTGCCATGGTCAGGGACACCTTTCACTAGATCAGGTTGCTCAAAGCCCCATCCAACCAGGCCTTGAACACTTCCAGGGGTGGGGCATCCACAACTTCTCTGGGCAACCTGTTCCAGTGCCTCACCACCCTCATAGTGAAAAATTTCTTCCTTGTATCTCATCCAAATCTACCCTCTTTCAGTTTAAAGCCATTACCCCTTGTCCTTTCACTGCATGCCCTTGTAAAAAGTCCCTCTCCAGCTTTCTTGTAGGCCCCCTTCAGGTACTGGAAGGCTGCTATAAGGTGTCCCCGGAGCCTTCTCTTCTCCAGGCTGAACAACCCCAACTCTCTCAGCCTGTCTTCATAGGAGAGGTGCTCCAGCCTTCTGATCATCTTTGTGGCCCTCCTCTGGACCCGCTCCAACAGGTCCATGTCCTTCTTATGTTGGGGGCCCCAGAGCTGAACGCAGTACTCCAGGTGGGGTCTCACGAGAGTGGAGTAGAGGGGGAGAATCACTTCCCTCGACTTGCTGTCCACGTTTCTTTTGATGCAGTCCAGGATACGGTTGGCTTTCTGGGCTGCAAGTGCACATTGTTGGGTCATGTTGAGCTTCTCATCCACCAACACCCCCAAGTTCTTCTTCTCAGGGCTGCTCTCAATCCATTCTCCACCCAGCCTGTATTTGTGTTTGGGATTGCCCTGATCCATGTGCAGGATCTTGCACTTGGCCTTGTTGAACTTCATGAGGTTCACACGGGCCCACCTCTCAAGCCTGTCAAGGTAGCTCTGGATGGCATCCCTTCCCTCCAGTATGTTGACCACACCACACAGCTTGGTGTCGTCGGCAAACTTGCTAAGTGTGCACTCAATCCCACTGTCCATGTCACTGACAAAGATGTTAAACAGTGCCGGTCCCAATATCGATCCCTGAGGAACGCCACTCATCACTGGTCTCCACTTGGACATTGAGCCATTGACCGCAATCCTTTGAGTGTGACCATCCAGCCCATTCCTTATCCACTGAGTGCTCCATCTGTCAAATTCACATGTCTCCAGTTTAGAGACAAGGATGTCATGCGGGACAGTGTCAAATGCTTTGCACAAGTCCAGGCAGAGGACGTCATTTGCTCTTCTCTTATCTACCAACGCTGTAACCCCATCGTAGAAGGCCACCAGATTTTTCAGGCATGATTTGCCCTTAGTGAAGCCATGTGGGCTGTCACCAATCACTTCCTTATTTTCCATGTGCCTTAGCATTTTGTTTAGATGCCTTCTGTTGCTTCTTTGGTACTGACCTCAGAGGTGATTGTGGCATATGACTCAGACAGCAGGGTCAGTATCCTCTTGCTCAAGTGGTTTTGGGAATAAAGAGGTGGCAGGTTTAGAGAAAGAACTGATAATTATTTTTATCTACACTACACTTTTTCTACTTTCTCTCCCTTTCTTATTTTTTAGTAATTTCCAGCTCCCTGTTTTTTTCCCTGGGGATGTCTGATCTTGCATTTACTCTAAAGCCAAGCAGACACTTACTGACAGAGAGTTGCATCCTCTGGATGTCTCTTATCAACCAGCACAAACAGGCAGTAATGCAAATCCACATGCCCTGAGGGAGGAGTCTCCTCACTTGGATGATCACAAGTGCAAAGGGGCATTCTCAGCTGGTACACATCGCTTCTCAGGAGGACAGGGGAACGTGCRATGTTGTCTTGTACCTTGCACATTATGCCAGCTGAGCCATCACGCGTTGTGTTCCCACGTGCAGCTTGTTGCTTTGTCAGCCTGTGGAAACACACTGTCTTCAAGTGTATTTAGGACACTGGTGGTTACTTCCAGGTCCTGACTACTGCCTGAGCTCCTTGATACGTTTGGGAGCAATAAATTGCCTGGATTTTTCTGCTGTCTGCTGGATGGCAATCAACTGATATTGCACTTTGATCATGTCGGATATGATTCTTCCCACTTGACTTTGAATGTAATTACAGACATAGGTTTCATCTATGGCTGGTGTGGCATTGGCACTTCTGATTTTTCTGATTTTGATATGACAAAGCTAAATGTCTCTTTTGCCTAAGAAGGGGTCTGGGCCTGACTCCCGGTCTTACCACACAGATAGCCCTGTTAACTGCAGCAGAAAAATGCACAGAGGAAAGCGTAGGGTAGGAAGGAGGATGAGGGCAGCAGGTCGAAGTCCTTAGTGACTCACGCTGAGGTGAAATTGAGCCTGAATCTATGTGCAAGGCAAACGGTGCAGACCTGTGCCATGCTCTTGAGGCTCACATAACTGGCTCCTGCCTTCTGTACCTCAGTCTGAAGTTCATGCGTTTGCAGCACAGCCTCTCCATCATCACTTCATGCTGATGCAGCTGTTGTCTTGACTCATCATCTACCATTTTAGGTCAATTGACGGAGTCCATCTAGGGATATGTTTTAAAGGGACTGTGGTACCAGTCTGCAGGTGAGGATCCGTAGCCTGTCTGCCAGTCCTCACCAGCCATCTTCTGCCACTTAGCCCTGTTGCATGATCTGAAGCATAGAGAATGCATCCACTGTGCTCTGTGGAGTACATGGTCCAGGGGTCTCAGACACGATGAAATTTGGGAGGTCTGGAGAATGAGACAGACTGTAGGGAGCCTTCTCCATCTTCCTACCCAGGTCTTTTGCTCTACTTGGTTGCTGCTCCAGCACCAATGCCTGGAAAAGAGTGAGTTTGATTCAACCAAAATGTCTTCCTAGACACCCTTTGCAGTGCAACCCTTGTGTCTGCCAACAGGGTGTAGTTAATGAGGGGAGAGAGAAATTATTTAGGGTAATTTTTTGCAGAAAAAAACAGTTGAACTATAGTAAAAGAGAAGACAATGCAGGCTGAATATCACAGGGAGAAAAAATCTTGGCTGTGAGACATCTCTGATCTTCCAAGGGAAGTGGTGGAAACCTTATCACTTAGGACATTAAAATAAGCAACACAGAGCACTAGAAAAAATGTTGTGTGAAATACCCTTAATTGGCAAGTAGGTGGACTGATACGGCTTCATGTATCTTTTACATTTATCAATCCTTCTCAGAGCTATCCTCTGCATCCTAAAGAAATATCCTTTGGCTGTGAGCACTTTGGCTCACAAGTAATTAAGTAGAAATGAGTATATCACTAAGTACATTTCAATGTGTGTCCTCAACTGGCTGGAACTCAACCCGGGGATTCAGGATCTGCTTGTAATTAACATTCCATAGTAAGACTCCACACCCTCTATTTGTCTCTTCCTAATTATGTGTTGGAAATGCACATTTCTCCTACCATTAGAGATTTCAGCAGAGGAGTTTTAGCTGGGCTTTAAATTGCCTTCTACCTCAATTTAAATATTCCCTGTTAATTTAGGTTTGTAGACATTACACAAGTAAACCTTTTCTCAAGGCGTCATAGGGAAACAAGACACTGACTCAAAAAAAAAAAAAAAAAAACAAAACTGCTGAGATGCCTCCTGGGTTGACAATATCACAGATTTAGGCTGCGATCTGTTAGCTCTTGTGGGTTTCAATACTGGCAATTAAAGGTATCACTCCTAATTAGCACCAGAGCCTGTGGATGCAAGGGGCAATTGTGAATGGGGCTGCTCAAGGATCTTCTTTCTGTGAAACTGTTTTTCCCGCCAGTTCATTAGAGCAACTTTTTCATGGCAATATGTCTGCTGGGGGTACTTTTCATCAGGAAGGTTTGACTGCATTAGGAGATGGAGAAACAAAATGCTTCAGCTTAGGATGAATGGGGGCTTTAACTGTGGTCTGTCAGCAAGGGACTGAATGGCTGCAGCTCCAGGTGTGATAACAAAGTAGTGCCCGTTGTAGACTAGCCTTTAACAAATTCATCAGTGACTTGTATCATGCTTCTTGCTTGTTCTCTCTGTCTTTCCTTCAGCCTGTCCAAAGGCTCATGTTCCCTGAGCCTACTGTGCCCAAGGTATGTGCTGAGGGGACATGTGGCTGGGTCACAGCTGGCACAGCTGGCTAGGGACCGACAGCAATAGCATTCAGCCTGAACTTAGAAAAGAGCCTGAACAAGCACCCCTGGATCTGCAGGGAGATAAATCACCCCCTGTCCGGGTCCTAGGAGGGTGCCCAGGGATATGGGAGGAGCAGAGGCGTCAGTCCCCCATTTGGTAGGAAATGGATGAGGCCCCCCCAGTGGAGCTTCTCCGGCTGGGTACCGCTACCGCACCGCTGCCAGGGCTGTGCTGGGATAATGTGTGTCTGAGGGCAACCAAAACAGTTTGTTCCCAGACTCCACACAGCTTTTAGTGCCCTTGCCTGTAATGGTAATTAAAAGCAAACAAATCTGGATGAGTTCTGTGAGGCTGCCAGATCCCCACAGAGACACCTCAGCTTTCCTTTATGTTTTATATGGTAATGGGAGGCCCGGTGGTGAACTCTTTGCTGCTACTAGTAAATGGTGACATATGAGATGTCGCTCTGGAGCCAGTGGACGAAATTGTGGCTCTGCTGAAGCCAGTGGCAAAACTCCCATTGACTTCAATAGAGCCAGAGCATTTTGTGCAGTTATTTTCCATATATAATTCACTCAGGGGGACGTCCACCCCCCCAACACTTCTCTTTTTCTCTAATGATTAATAAGTTAACAATAAGAAAAAGACTTTTTTCTGGAATGGTTCATATTTGGGAAATCCAATTCTGACCTACTAAGCCTGCTCTGGCTGTTTTAGCCGTGAGGCAAATTTGCAAACTGGCCTAGGGAAGCTGGTACTTGTTATTGTTGCTTCAAAGACAGTCTATGTGGGAGAGGGAATGAGATGTGTTGGGATTAAAATACCCTAGCCGTAAAAAGCAGTAATAATTACCGTCTACATGTGGGCAAGTCAAAAGGGGTTATTACCAAAAGAAATTTAAACTTCTGTTTGCAGAGAAAACTGCCTGAAATCCAGCATTATTCATCTGTGCAGCATGGATTGTTGTTAAATGCAGTTTTCTTCAACCACTTTTATAAGGCCAATTCTAAATGGATCGAGACAACGTTAAGAGGTTTGGCATCAGGTAAGTGAGGGTATAATGGGAATTACAGAAGGCAGGTCTGCTCCCAGGAGCCCTGGAAGCTGGTGTGCCAGCGGAGCTGCCTCCCGTGAGAGTGCACAGCACACCCCCAGAGTCAGGCTGTGGGCTACTAATCTGGTCAAGATCCTGGGTCTTGACAGTGTCAGTGTGCTCGCTGAGCAGCTGATCTTTTAATAGAATATTTTGCTGTCCTCTCCTGAAACTGAGTCAGGCAATTAACAGATTCATAGATTTGAAAAGGGCTATCAGATCATCTGGTGTGACTTCATATAGATACTGTGCACTTCCATGTATCTCCACCTGCATTCCAGTAACTTATGATTGACTAATTCATGTTTTCCCAAAATGCGTCTGTCCTTGTGAGAATACCGTTGTTCAGTACATTACATAATTTCATGCTAATTATTTTGCACTCAGTCTATTCTCATTGACTTATTCATAGAAATGGGAGGAGAATCAGATCCCAGTCCTCCCTGATGTCTGTGAGGATACCTTCTAATGGAGAGCACTTGGCTTGGTGCTCTCAGGTCTTCTGCATGGACTTTTCAGAGACACATAACAGAGATCTGTAATTTTTGTGGGGTTTGGGTGGCTCTGCTTTTTTATAAAGTCACCAGGTCAATCCCAAACACAAAGACTGTCCTGTGTGGTTGAAAATATTAACTGAAAATTTTCAGAGTATGAAGAGAAGTGCTTCTCCATCAGCCATTATTAATAGGACAGTTTCCTAACCCACAGTTGGTTGTGTGAGAAAATTCCTTATGCCTGAAAAATCTTGGCTGATGATGCCACATGCCATTCCTCCAGCCTCCAGTTTTGTGTTAGAAGTTGAAAGAGAGTGTGTGTGTGTGTGTGTGTAATACTACTGCTTCATTATAACTTCTACTCACAAAATGCCATGCCACAATTCTGTCAGCTCCAAGATTAAGGTATTTAATAGCGTCATTTGGGTTGTGTCTTATAGCAAGATTCAATCAGTTCTTTGTTGCATACATTGTTGGCTATCATTTGATTGGGCAATGCCTGGATGTACATTTGGTTTGGAAAAGCTGTTGCACAATGCTGTATTCCCTGTTGCTTCATGGAAACTTGGACTTCCTCTTAGCTTCACTTTCTGTGAGTTATACGCTGCTGGGGAGCTCTCTTTGAACAAGAAACCAGTCATGATGAGAGCATCTGTTTTATTTGTGTTTATTTTTTCTATTCCAGGTCCACAAACTCAATCCAGTGACACATGGCTTTCATTTATATGGTTATCAAAGCCTATTTCTTCATTTGCTTCCTGGCTGTACGCAGGGCAGAAGCAAGAACATTTTCCTTCTTTAAGGTCCTTGTGCACAAGTTTGGCAAATATCTGCCTTTTATTTTACTGTTAGATATTTCTTTTTCTCACCATCTGTTGAAAAGATTTAGCTTATATAACAACTGTTTTCACCACTTATATGACCACAAAGTAAAAATCACCTATAGACACAGAGATTTTCTTACGCTCGCTATCTATTTCACACCCACCTGTTTATGAAGTGGTTTGAGTATGCATATCCTCAGCAGCTCATGGATCCAAAAATATCCAGCTGCTTTACAGATCTAATGAGAGTTGTACTTGTAGACATGAAGAAATACTGCCCATGAATTTTGTTACATTTTCATGAGATCTGCTGATTCATGCTGGGGTGACCCAAGAGGTTTCTGAGAGCGGTCGCCTTCCTCACCCTCTCCCTCTGGCACTGGGGGATGGATGGGCAGTGCTCCTGTGCTTTCCATTCCCATGAGTATTACTGCCTTCTGTGCTACTGTCCACGGAAAGAAATAGCACCTCTTGGGTACAATTTATCACATCCTCATGCAGATGTCCAAAGCAGCCCAGATGATTACTTGCATGCTAAAAATTATCTGTTTCTCTACCAGTAATTATAAAGGGATGCTAGGACATTGCCTTATGTATAGATGTCTTTGGTGTTGGCATGTTAAGCAGAATGAGACAAATGCTGCCCAGCATCCCAGCTGAGCAGGCAGCTCTGTAACCTCTTCCAAGTGCCTGTTTATTCTTTACGCTACTGCTAGCAAACTCATGGGCGGCCCCAGTCCTGTGGAACCACAGAGCCTATGGTGTCCACAGTTTAACTCACAGCAACTGATGAACAGCAAGGGTTGAACCGGGAGGCCAGGAGCATGCAAAGAAGGTAATTTCACTTGGTAACTGAGGCAGTCTTCATGCAGTGCTGACTCCAAACCAGCTGAAGGAGATTTTGCTGAAAGCAAACTAGACAGGTGTCCTTCTGAGCTTCTGCTGACCAGATTTTGTCTCTGAGCTGGCTCTGTTTTGCACTGGGCCCTGCTCTGAATGGTCTTGTACTTCCACCCCATTCCTCTCCCAGGGGCCAACTGGCCAGTCATGGCAGTCCGGTTGGTCTGTAAAATAACGCAGTCAGTGGTTTAGCTCGGGGTGTAAGTTGTAGGTACCAGTTCTCCCATACAGGCTTGGCCTTCTGAGGTTTTTCTTTCCTCTCGTGAGTGCCATAGCGTATGTGAACATGGTGAACTGGCATTTTGGTTGCCCCAACGTCCTTGTCCTGGGTCTCTATCCCTTTTGCCATCTGACTGTGCTCTGCAAAGACTTTCCTCTGGTTGTCACTTGCAATGTCTCTTGTTCCAGTAAGTGATTCCTTACAATACAGGAAAGCTGTCAGTAGGTCCCCAAGGCAATTGATATGTTTGTGTCATGATCTGAAAATTGCTTAAATGGCCCAAATATCAACACTTGCTGCCAGCTGGTCACTTTGAAATCAGTGGGACCTTTAAATCAACAAGCATTTACTGCTTCTTGTGTTTTCCCCATGCCATGAACTGAGGAGCAGCTGTCTGTTTTTCCTGTTTTCTTCCCCAGCTTTCGTTTGCTCCCTCACTGAGCAGTTGTCAAGGCACTTGCACTACACCTGTATGAGCTTTTTCATTGTCACAATGTGGCAGCTCTCCTGGACACTGATGGCTGAGCTGTAGTAGTTGACAGGTTGGAGAGTACCTTCTGCTGTAGGCAGGAGGCAATTCTGCATGTAAGACAGAAGTGGGGTATTTGTAGGTGTCCACCCCTGGGGTGTTAATATGTTCTTGAACTAGAGAGAAATCTGCTGGGAATGGGCAATATATACAAGATCTTATACTGGGATAAGGGTGATGGACCAGATGATTTTTCTCAAACTGCTTATCCATCCTGTGGTTCAGTACCATGTTGATGAATATATTATGTGTGATCTTGACTTACTGATCGTCTACTGAATGTTAACCTTAGAGCAGAGGTGGAAGAAAACAGCCATTACTTTAATATTGAGTACTCCTAACTTGAATCCTTTGGCTGATGAAAACAAAAGCATATGCTGTAGCTCTTGCTCTGCACATTCTGCAGAGTCAGGGTATCCCTGGCGTAGATTGCTGAAGGCCAGGATATTTTAGTTAAAAATAAACCCAGAGCAATCATGACAGGCTTGTAAATTAATGTGATGCATTCTCTGAGCACCAGCTCCCATCAGGGTTACTCTGGTGATCTGTCAGTGTCGTCCATCACCAGGGCCCTATTGCTCTAATGATGCATTTCATATTAAAGTGGCTCCAGTTGCTGGGAAGAGATTCTGCATGCTGAAATTGTAAAAAGTATTACTGTTGTTAACCTCAAGTGTTCTCCTTTTACCTATGGTGCCCTGGAGAATAAGGCAAATAGCTTCCACAGACAGCAATCCTATCTAATTCTTTGGCTGCATTCAAAGCAAAATGTTTTCCTTCACTGCAGCCTTTCAAACACTGTCAAGAACTTCTGATGATGTTTAAATGATGAACTGTTTTATAAAGCTGGCATTGTCATCCAGATTAACCTTTATTAAAAGGCTTTTAGGCTGGACTGAAATAATGCAATCTGCCCTTGAGGCGGGGGTAATTGTGTGATTGCCTCGGCCAGCAGCACCATGGGAAACGAGCTGTGACTCAGAGTCTTGCTTTGGTGGCTGGTTCCCCTTTGGTCCAAGGGGAATTCCTATATATGAGCTCCTTCCCAGCTGTACGTTACTTCCCTCTTTGCACTGGGTCAGCACTGCCCCCTCGCAGAGTTCGCTGTGTTTCCCCTCCGCTTCCCCCTCACTGGCTGTAGCTCTCCTGGGGTCTTTGCTCCTCTGCCCCGGTGCACGAGGCTTTATATCAGCATAAGCTGTTTCCACTCCTTTAGACAAAAACATCTTCTCTGTACATGCAGAAGCAGGAAGTCAGACGTCTGAATAGTCTTCCCACAAATTTCAAGAATTACTCACATTCATTGTCATCCTCCCTGGACTGCGCTGCCTGGGGCAGCCTCGGGCTCTGACGAGAGCGGGGGGCACACCCATTCACTTGAGGAAGAGCTGAAACCTGTTTGTGCCAGGGCAGACACTAGCCACTAGTCATTCGCATGCCCCAGATTTTGTCCTGCCTCCGATGCCCCACGACGCACACCGGATCAGTGTGCCAGGGGCCTGAGCTTCCTCCCAGCCCACCTTTCACACCTATCTTCTCCCTGGGGTGAAGAGCCTGAGGGCAGGCTTAGACGTGTTTAAACGTATTGCCCTCGTGTTTTCTGCCTGCATTGCTTGCGTTGGATTGGCCACAGCTTGTCTGCCTTCATGGCTTAGCTGCGTAGCGTTCCCCTTCGTCTTGGGAAAGACCCACTCTGCCTTGCTGCAGAGGACACAAAGCCCTTCTCAAAATGGTCACTTGGGGTGCGATTCTTCCTGCATTGCCTGGGTTTGATCCCTGCAGGCTAACTGAATGGGAGAACGTGGACCCACGTATGGAGTGGACATGCTCTGTCTCCTCACCTCCCACGAACTGTTAACAGCATGAGTTGTGCGTGGGTCTGGTCCTCAGAGCAGGCTTGGACCAGAACCTGTGGTTTTTGTGGTACCCACTCGACAGTGTGGGCTTAACTGTAAACAACTGCCTGTCCTGATCAGTTCAAATCACGCCTGCCCTCTTACCTCTGAATCCTCTGGGCCACCAACCCCGATCACCCTCTTCTGAATGCACCTGTGATGCTTCAGGAACAATAAATGGCTCAAACAGTTATTGCAGATCTTCCAGGTGCCCTCACTGGCTCCCTACTAGTTGGGATAGGTCCAGACTTGAAGAAATGTGAGGTGGATGTAGCCTGAGTTTCCACTGTGGTCTGCACCACAGACCTTGGTAACACGCAGCTGATCATGGTTCTGCATACCAAAGGCATGTTCCCTGTAGGAAGATCATCTTCCAGAGAGAAGGTTAGCTTCAGACCTGCCATGGATAAGGTAGCAGACATGTGCTGACTAGTGTGTGCTGCAGTTCAACAGCAGTTTGTCTTATATGTCACAGAATTAAGGCAAGAAACTTCTCAGCTCTGTTTTTCAGGCTGCTTTCCCAGAGCAATCCTGTATTTCAAACTTCTGATAAACACAGTGATGGTGAAAGTGGATGGTGGCTCAAGCTGTCTCTGAACCTCATGCTGTCCCTCTGCTACCTTTTGCTTGAGAAACCCTTATAATATATATTGTTTGGGATGCAAAGCATCTTTGTTCTCTGTTTGCCCAGCGCAATGACCCTGCCTGGGGCCAGCTCATGGGCACTGACCCATGTTGTTAGAGTAATATAAGTAATAATCATTCAAAGTTTCTGAACCCGCGGGACAAAAACCACATTCAGTATTCGCTATACAACTGTTTTGGTTTGAGAGATTCAGTTAAATACTGACTCAGTGGTTAGGATATGTAGGTTGGGATTATGGTGATAAACAGTTCAGCATTACATCAGTTAGTCATAAGCAGCAATGAAAAAGGGCCCACACTATTTCTAATGCTTCCCTGATGTCATTTAATTGGAAGGAACGGGGTTGCCAGAATGCATGTTGAGATGGTCCATGCATAATCTCTGGCGGGTGGGGGGCAGACTTCTACTTTCATGCCATTGTTTTTGCCACAAGTAATGTTACAAGTGACTCCTTTATTCTTGCCTATCAGTTATGTTTTGTATAATTAAGGCTAATTACTAGGTATGAATAAATCTGATTCTGGTGGGAGTAAATTGTACTTACCATATTAATTCTCTCCATGACTGACCTTTTCTGTGAAAGGCTTTATAAATCCACACTTCTGAGACGTGGGGAAAAGTGTGCTTGCTCCTGTGCTGAATAGTTTGCAGTGCAGTCCAACACTACTTAAACATGTATAGCCTTCGCGACTCCAAATCGCAGTCACTAGAACGTAAAAAGCTCCTGTTGACTTCAGGCCTTAGAAGAGAAGAAAGGTAAAAGAGACACACAGTTCTGGTTTAAAGGCTGCCCATCACCTCACTGCTTGGTATAGAAGAAGGGCTCTTAGATGCTAGCCTAGGAAGTAAAGCTGGTCTGCCAAAGACATTCTGATTGTTCATGTGTCTGCTTTCCATTTCCAGCTATTAAACAACATGAAAAGACAGCTGTCAACAGTGCAAATATTTTCCTTGTTTAGTGTTGCATGTGGTCTGGGGCTGTTGGCGTCACTGGCATGTTATCCCTTCACTGGGGAGACTGTGGATGGAAGAAGCTGGGGTAGGGGAAGAGAAGAGAAGAACTCCCCATGAGATGCTGTCTTTTTAAAAAGACATTTTGACACCTGATGGCTGTGAAAAAAATGTAGATATGTGGGCTACTTGTCACCAGCTCATGGCTGCCTGAGTCTGCAGGCAGTCTGAGACAGTAGCATTTGCCTCTCAATGAAATGAATATGTTGGCTATGGCTATTCTAGTAAATGGCCCAGATCCACTCTGAGTCTGAGGGCAAGTAGTAACGCATGGCTTACATATGGCTATCTAGATGGCTAAACTTCCTTGCCGCCAGAAACTGGGTGGTCTCATCCATGTTCCCTGTTAGGAAGGATCCCTAGCCTGTGCCTGAATCATGCCCAGGCACTGCCTGGGAGAGCACTAGTTGGCAAGCAAACAAACTGCACCAGGGAGCATGGAAACCATTAAACTGTTTTGATGATTTCATGCCCATGTTTGAGCTATGCCCTGGCCTGGGTTAGCTTCCCAACACAAGTGTAGCCTCTGAGATTCAGGATGGTCTCTTTCCCAATGCCACCTTGCAGAATATTGCAAAGGGTTTGAAGGAGAGGGTGTTGGGTCTGCTCTGCCAGCTAATCAGACCTCATCTTACTGGGACAAGTTTTGGAGGGGACGCCTTTCTGGGAAGAAGGTGCTCTGTGATGCCTGACCTATTCCTGCCTGGTCACCAAGGGGTGAAGACTTTGCTGTATCCCGTTAATGACGAGGGGTGTGTGTGAAGGAGGAGAGGGAAGGACCATACGGCTATGGCTTTAAGCTAAATCCTTGGCTTCTCTGCACATATATATTTTTACAGACTTTGGTCACAGAATATCCCCAAAGTCTCTTGAAATAGAGAGTCTGGAGTGATACAGAAATTTCTGGAGCTTCATTGCTTAGCGTTTGGCATTTTTTCTGTACTAGACACCTCCATTTCCTAGTGCTTTCTGAACATGGTAAATAATCCTCGGGTGGAAGTGACAGCTGTACCCAGGAAAGACTGAGAAATTCTGGCTGGGCAAGCAAACTCCCTGTCCTCTCACCCACTCAGTTCACACTGTCTTCGAGGTGGCCTTTTCCCCTTCACACATCCACTCTCACGTGCGTTCTCCACGTGCTCAAGGACAAGACCCACGCTGACTTTTGCTCTCTCCTGATCTAAACTGAGGTGCTGTGGGATGCAAGCCTACATTTGCTTAGGCATTGGAGATGGAAATGTGACATACTCAAGCTACCCGACAGCCTGGCGGGCATGGATGCACCCCAGGAGGTAGAGGCAGTGTTAGGGCTAGTGGGCGAAATCTTGACCGGTCTCAACACTAGCACTGCCTGTCCTGGGAGGGGGTCTCCTTGCAGCCCCCTGCACTGTGGCCATGGCTGCATTTGGCTTTGCAGCTCTGCCGGCCTCAGAGTGGGTCCAAGGACCACTGGGCTGCACCCTGGGGCTGAGTGCACCTGTGAAAGTCCTGAGCAGGCAGATCGATGCTCCTCCAGCCTGTTTCATTTACCATAATGAAGATCACTCCGTAGGAAGAGAAGGAAGCCTCTTGCCTATTCAGGAGTTTCACAAGCGTGGTGCACTCAAGTTTCTGGTGGTGGGAAAGCCCCAGAACGTGGGTTGGGCTGAAGGGACAGCGCAGGTGATTTCACAGAAGTCCTGCCTAAGTCTTGGGTAAACCTCAGTTGAATGAAAATCTCATTTCACTTGAAGGCTTGTACCTGCAGCATTCAGATATGCAGTGACTACGAGGAGTGACTCAGCACTTTTGTCCCTAAAAGCACTGCCCCACGCGTTATCTGGAAAACTGTCTGAACCGGGAGGAGATCCTGGGTACCATTTCCTGAGAAACACGCCAAAACCAGGCAGGAAACGGGGGTGGTCAGAGCTGGGTGCAGCCRCAGTGCCAGTGGCAGTGCTACGCAGACCCTTCACCTTCCTCCTCTGCCCGGCTGCTGCAGCGAGCCTGCCTCTGACACACGGCGTACACTGACCACACTACTCCAGTGCGAGCCAGCAGGACAGCTGGGGGAGAGGCAGGAGCTGGAGAAATAAAGATTTCCTTTGAACRCCTAGAAGCTGCATTGCACTGGGCTGTGTAGCAATATGACACATGACGCACAATCTGTTACTTACCTGTCCAAAGGAAACTGGCATACGCAGAACCATGCTCAGCAGTTATTCCCGCTGATGTGTTCATAACTGTCCATCCCTAGCACAGCCCACTGTGGGCTGGATTTGGGGCCTGAGGTATTCCTACGGGCTAACGTAGCGGATGTAAATAAGTATCTGAGGCTGCTATTCATAAAGAGTATATCTGATCCAGGGATGTCGTTCTCCCTCACCTCCCTCTTTGAACAGTCTGGGGAGAAAGGCAACTCTGAGCAGGAGCTGTTCAGAGCTATTAGGTGCTATGAAATTCCTGCCAAAGCTGCCCCTCACCCTCCATTGACTACAAAGGAAACCTGTGGAGACTAGCCTTCTCAGGCTAATGTTAGCCTTTGTGATTATTGCCCTAGGATCCCTCTGTAGTCATTGAAGAAAGACAGCAACCCACCCATGAGTTACTCCTGCTTGACCTTTGGAGACTTYGTGTCTTTTGGTTGAGTATAGAGGGGAATGCTTAGTGAAGGCACCTAAGCAGGATCCTCTAAGTTGGTGGTGTGAATCCTCCCTCTGATCTGTTGTGGTTCCTTTGGATCTGTTTGGTTCTGTAGATCATCCTCCAGCCCAATTAAAGTCACTAATGGCTTTTTGTCTAAGTGGGCCTTCTGATGGTTTCAGGCCACTAGAGCAACGCAGGTACCACCATGAGGAAGAGTGGTCAGAGAAAGAAGACTTTGCCTGGACATGTTCTTATTTTAGCTTTCAGTGCAGAAACAACTTTTGGGTCATATCTTCTGGAAGAAAAATTGGAGATGTTCAAGTTTCTCTAATCCATCACCCTGACAAGCAAAGCTCAGTTGTTTCATCAATCAGGTCACTTTTCAGCCACTGAGGGATGATTTCAGGCTCCAAAGTACGGAACAGATTGTTCTGGCTGTGTGTGTAGGGCAAAGTTACACTCACCCTTGGGGATAGTCCTGGAAGACCTCTGAAGGATTCCCGGGAGGAAATGAGACACCGAGTGTCTCTGCCTTGATCCAGGTCACGTGCCGGGTCTGAAGGACATGGCGGTTGGTGTTACATCAGTGTGCTTTTCCCCCAGTTTTGGGAGGTTGGTGCTGTTGCAAGCTGTGGGGACAGCAGTATTCCTGTGCCCTGGAGGTCAGCAGGGCCTGGTGAAGGGCGAGGAAGATTTCCTGGGATGACCCTTCACACCTTGCATGTATTAAGTCTGAGTCCACAACATAGTCTGCTCCATAAATCTTGTGTTTATTTTCTGGTACAGCTCATCCCCAGCAGCCCACGTGCTCGATAATGTACTGCTGCAGAGGGCAGCTCACAGATAACAGAGGAAATATCTCTTAGGCATGTCTTTCCCATCTCATTCCCATCCCAAAACATTTCCCTAGTTTTGATCCCTGTGGTCTGGATTCCTTAAAGGTCTCTAGAAAACCTCACCCTCCAGTGCCTCCCAAGACTTCTCTCCCAGGACTCCAGGGGTTAATATCCTTGGAGCATCACATTGGGAAGCAGCGCAAGTCTGTTCATGCAGTTGACAGTGCCCTTTTATTATTGCTTCTATCTCTCCTATCAGATGTCTCACTCTTAACAGGGTTGTTATTAAGATAATTAGTTAATGTGGGTTATTTTATTATTGTAGTCTTATTTGGTTTGATTGCACGCTCAGCTGACACATGTCATAAAAGCAACAAAAGCATTAAGAAGTTGCATAATTGGCAAAACTGAACTGTCAGTATTGTGGAGTTCAGAGAATCGGGGAGGGAAGAAATGTACAGACTCCATAGAGACACGGGTCCTTCCGTGAACCTTGGATTTCTCCTCCTAGCATTTATTAGTCAGGAAAATGATTGGCATTTCCTTTTCTGTGTTTTAATTTTCTCCGCTTGTGCTGTATTTTCTGATCTTTGCTTTAGCCCTCAGAGGAAGGCAGCTCAGTCTTGTTTATCTTTGCCAGAGATTCTTTCGTTTTGGGAACCGCATCGGAAATAACTTTGGATGAAGGCAGACAAGAGGCTTTAAAAAGCATCTATCAAGTAATCAAGTGGGTCCGTGTGTCATATTTCCTGACCATCTATTGCCTTGGTATCTGTCATTGGCACAGGTCCCAGTGCTGTCAGAGTAGTACAATCCTATTTTTATTTACATCCAGCATTCCTCTATTCAAATACTTTATCCAGCTTCGTCAGTGCAAAATCCTGGCAATTTTCATCTTCTTAACCTTGTGAGTTTTACTTGTGCACCCTCCTGACACATAAGCTGGGGAAAAATGTTACTTTCTTCAGCCCTGGTCTGAGAAGCTGCATTTCAGCCCATCCCAGMAAAACTCTGTTCTGAGATCTGACCAGTGCAACCACGTCTTTGTTTGTGTTGGTCTTCTCCAGGCTCGGATTGAAGCTGTGAGTGGAACACTCCCCAGGCTGCTAAACTCTGACCAATTTGCAGCCATGTCGACCTGCAAATATTTCCTCCGGAGTTTGAGATTTTTGGCATCCCAGGTTTCCTGGATGTGCTTACATCATCCCTGTGCGGAGGAGGACTTGGCTGTATGGTTTAGAATGCGCTCTGTGTAATTGAACAAGTTCCCTCAAAAATACCCCAGCAATTTTACCAGTTCTTGTCCAGGGTTATGAGGCATGTGATCTAGCCCTGTGGGCAGGAGAGGAAAAAGCCCTCCCAAGAGGCATTTCCTGAGCTAATTTGATAACTTTGGGGTTTGAAATGGTGGGGAAAGAAAAATCTTAAGCAAGAAACAAGCTGGTAAAGCAGAGACATGCACAGACATTTAAAAAACGATACATCTTGATTTTTCAGAGCGCGGCCAGAGGAAACCAATCCCTAATGCAGTAAACAAACTCCAGTGGGTTACAAGCAGTCTATCTCCAGAGTAACTCAGTTCCAACCATGGGCGCTGCTGGAGTGAGGATTTGGCCTTTGAAATCTCCTTTTGCAGTTGCTGCTCTGAAAGAGGAATTTTAGAGACAAGCCTTGCTGCATGCAAAGAAAGCCTGAAAGTCCCTTCACACGCACTGCCCTTTCAAGGTGTGCTGCTAAGGCACAAAGCACCAGAGAGGAAGGCTCCCGACAGCTTTCCAAGGCTCTGAACTTTGGGCATTACGTTTTTAGGTCATTGCTTAAAAGCCAAGAGTAGCAAGAAGGGCAGACAAAGGCGTATTAGCTGGAGCTCCTCTCAGTCTCCTGGGAGGGACAATGGGTGCAGTTCACAAGCAGAGGCGCACAGCTGCGGTTTGCTGGTTGGGAGGCTGCACATAGAGTAGAGATCAGAATTCAGAACAATTAAGCAAGTCGCCTGATTGTTACTGACAGATTAAAAAAAACCCTCTGCCAGCTTTACACATTTGCGGCCTCTTGTCTTTGTGAGTCAGGAGGCAGTTCCCGTCGTGAGACACACACACTCTGTAGTACAGGATGATTTTTGGCAAAGTCTGGATGATCACGAGCCAGACAGGGCGGGGACAGCATTCCAGTTTTATAACACAATTCCATAATAGGAGACAGCATTCTTTTCATATTAATGTTCATACAATAGGAATTTTAAACTCCAGCTTTTGGGTTATGTGGGAAAAAAAAGTCTCTTTTAAATGCCATAACAATGTTATTCTATAATTCAATGGACAGGCCTGCTGGTGGACCAACCACTTGGAGTGCAGCGGGTGTTTTGCAGGATGCTTTCATCTCAAGAAACAGCAAACTGGAAAGCACTGGTGTACTTATATGCTTTCTGATGCCACCATGACCTCCTCCTTGGATGGGTTACAGGTGTTCAATCCACCTGCTCTGGCCCCAGGGGAAATCTATGTCACCACTCTCTGCACACTCCTTGTGAGCACCATGAAGTATCTTTCTTTGCTTCTCCAGAGTTATCAGGCCACAAGATGTGTAGGCATTTCCACATCTTCTGGTAGTGAGGGTTTTGCAGAGTGCAATGTGTGGCTACTTCAGGACCACTCTTGCCATACACGCCACCAGGGACTCTTTCTACCTCACCTGTTCTGGTGGCCCAGAGAGGAACCTGAGGCTTTCAAGATGTTACTCATGCCCTGACTTACATCTCGCAGTGCCTTGCTGGTAAGGTAGAAGGTTTAAGGATAAACTTCTCCTCTTGGGGTTTTGACCAGTCTTTGAATTTCACACCAAAAATAATCCTGTGCTTTCAAGAGCCCTTGCTGCTCTTAACTCAATGTTGCAGTTTGGYCCCTCACTGTAGCTCAGATAGATACCTCACTGCTGGCATCAGTGTTAAAGGGTGAGGAGGGTGAAGAGACTCTCCATGTTTTTCTCTCTTGGACTGTGTAGTAAAGAGAAAACATGTTAAGGCATCCAGAAATACTTTGGACCCTCTACTGAGCTCACGGTGAAAAGGGAAACTTCATTAAAACCTGCTTTTGGCCAGCAGTCTGAAACCCCTTAAGCTAGCATTTGCCAGGCTGCCCAGTTTCCAGCAGTACAGAGAGATGGATTATATGAAGTATGTTTTCTCACTTGTGGCACCTATAAGTGAGACTTCACAGAGGGCTTAACTGAACCAGGCTGTCCAGAGCAGCTACAGGGACTGCCGCTACTAGTCACTAGAAGTTCACATTGTCCTAACCTAAGCTATTAAATTCAACTCTGTTTTAGATGAGCAAAGACATGTGCTCTGAAAAGGGCAGAAGCGTCAGTACTATTTAGAGACRTATTGGCACACCCGAAAGAGCAGCAGAGGGCTTGGCCTCCTGAGAGGTTGTTCTGCTCCTTGCCTGAGCAGCCATGGGGCTGTCTATATCAGTAAGGGTATGCGGGTGTTGGGGATGAAGTGACTCCGGGTTGTAAGTGAGGTCTGACCCTTGCAAGAGTGGTGGAATGGCATTTGGAAACAGGAGAGGGAAAGCCTCATTAAGCACATGCAGGCAAACTTGGTAAGTGCCAAGAGTGCTCTGATGTGTGTTTCCACACACAATGCTGATTTGAAGGGGAATGTTCAGTAACGACCATTTTATAATGCTGTTATGGTATCTGGATAGTGCTAAGTGATAGAGAAAACAGAAGTCCTCAGGATGTATGTTCATGCAAGAGAGTGCACCTGTAGGGTCTGGCAGGTGCAGTTTTTGGTTTTGCGGCTAGATGCTACGGTGTACACCACTATGGTGTAATTACAAGTATTGCTTTGGGTAGCTGTGATTTTGAAGTGTGGTAATAGAGAGGCTAATCTGCATGCACGGTTCTCCACTTAGCCTTAGTGAGTTCACGAGGAATTTCTGCTCAAAGAAGAGTTTGCAGAGCAAGGGCTGTGTGAGAATATTTCTTCCTGACAGCTTGGCTGGTGTCCTTCAGAGCAAGCCTGGCCGTGGCGGCGCTGAGCTTCACCGAAGGCGCTGCATTCTCTGAGCCGAAGGTGGTAGCCTTGTCCTGGGGGACAGCCTTGTCCTGGGGATGGCCAGCTGGGGAAAGAGGTGGCTCAGGGGACTGATGTGAGCACAACCCAACCTTTAAATAAGAGACTTCCTGCCTCAGTAGAAGTGTTGAAACATCTCGGTGTGTTTCCCTGCCTTCAAACAAGAGCCCTGCGTGCCTGACGTCACTTCCCCGGGCTGCCGGGCCGATAACAGGATGAACCTGCACTGCCTCTGAACCAGACATTCCACTGTGTCACTGGTTATTGTGCTCTACGGTGGGGCAGGAGACTTCACTACCAACATTGTTTTTGTAGTTTATGCTTCATGCACACTTTCCCCCCCCTCCTCCCCAGCAGTTCGAAAGGAAACGGCATAGGAACTTGTGCGATGTGCTTACAGGCACACACAAGCAATGTGACTCATCAATAGACCAGGCTTTGGGAGCTGGTGCCTGTTACAGCGTGAAGCCAGCCTGCTTCTTCACAGAGCTCTGAAAGGCAGCTGGCTGTGTCAAAAGGGCAGAGAATAAAGAATGTAGTGTAAAATGGAGACACAATTAAGCAAAGATAAAAAGAAAAGCTATAAAATTTTTAATCTCTTTACTGAAAGTTCCCTCGGGTGGTGTTTGCTGAAACAAATAGTTCTGCAGCTTGTTGCTGTAAATAATGGCACATAGATCTTGCAATAGTGCTAGTTTATTTTTAAACATCTGAATGAGCAGTCATATAACATCTACCTTGGCACGCACCAAGTTCATCATAGGATACGTCTTTATCACTMGGTAGCACTGAGGAAACGGCATTTAAGTGATATCTCTATGAATCTGTTCCCTCTCAAACCTTCAAATGTTTCAACCTCATCTCAGATCTTGTACTAAACACTAGCCAGTGAGGAGGGAGTGGATAATTTATTGAAATTCATTAATACACTCTCAGGAGCCTTGATATAGTTCTTTATGTTTCAGAGCATTTTAGAGGGAACCTGGTTTAGCACTGTCTACATTTTGGAACTGGGAAAATTGAGGTGCTTTTTCTGGAAAGGCCAGTGAATTTTAGATGCCTCCATTTGGTTTCAGGCATATAACCTCAGAGAAGGTGCTAAGCTTCGGCATTTACACCATTGCTTCTGCTTATCTAACAGGCGATACTGCAGTAAGCCCCAGTAATTTGACTGTGTTGGATTGTGTGGCTGTGCCTGTTGCTGTGGGTTGCTTTTACACCACTGGAAATCTGTGCTGTTTCCACTCACCAATGGAACTTGGAAGAAATGGAGAAAAATGTATGCCAAACATTTGAAAACAAATACTATCCTCTAATTTGACATTGCTTTAAACATTAAGATTAGTCTGAAATGACCACAAGAGTCAGAAAGATGTAAATTTTGACATTTCTGACAGTAGTCAGTTTTTTTGCATATATGATTGTATTATMTGATTTCTTTACATTTCTAGAGAAATAAAATTTCTACATCTACGAAGATGGCAAATTCATAAAAGCAAGTGCCCTTATTATGTTCCTAGTTACTACCTGTGCTGTCCTAGTTACCACAGCTGTATTTGCATGTCATGGCATGGCAAGGTCAAGTATTAAATATATCTTACAGTGGTGCCCAAGGTTATCACTATTTGGTTATCACTCAAGGTCATCATCTGTTTGTCATTCATCATATAACAATACTAAGCAAAATAGGCTCTCTAAGCATAAATAAGAATAACATTAATACTAATAATTCACCACACTGCAGAACTAATTGCACATTTTTCCACATTTTCAAGTATCCATTTAAAAAAAAAAAAAAGATAACCTGCTTTCTGTTCACTTGAGAGGACAAGTGTCAGGCTGCTCTATTTCTGGACATCCTAGACAGTTTGCCAGCCCAGTGCCTTAGTGTGGTTAGTGGTCCTGTGCCTTTGGTACTGAGACTCACTAGAGAAACCCCTTCAAAGTATCCAGAAATATTCTCTTGTGAGTTGCACTGAGGCTTGGCGCTACCACATAATAAAAAGAGTAAGTCAACTGCTAGGAGAAAATATTGCTCATGAATAGTTAGTTACCTGATATGACAAATGACAAGGTTTGAGACAGATTAGTCAAGCAGTTCCAGTCATCACCTTGCTTTCTCCTTCTGACAATTTTCAGAGTGTTTCTGTGGTTATCTAAAATTATATTTTGTCCACGAGCAATATTTGGTTGAGGCTTGTATCCTCAAGATTTTTTTTTCTCCTTTTCTTCCCCAGAGCGTAGTTAATCTTCAGTCAGCATTCACTATGGAGGACATACCCTTTGAATAAGCCTATCTATCTTGCATGTACTTCACAGCTTTTACTTCAGTTTTATCTTYCTTGAAGGATACCTTTTTTCAATATCTTCTTGTCACTGGAATTGGAGAAAATTTACATTGACAAGAGCTGTAAAATTCCACTGGTAAGCAACTTAAACCTAGATGCTTTCCCTGGAGAGAGTGAAATGATATGATTATACTGTATATTTGTGTACCCTTGTAATTTATCTCCTTTTATAGTCTCCTGAAATTCCCTCTTGTTCCCTTGAGATAACTTAATGTTACCCACAAAGGAGCATGTCCCAGGCGCATCTGCATGTGGAGTGTGACAATGATATGCCGCTGAACGCTGTGTTTAGTGAGTTGGGGCCCAAGGAGTCACTGTAACCCTCACAGTCTTGGTATTTATTCCAGATTAATCTGTGTCAGTCCTACATTGGTTAGTTGCCTTCCCAATGGAGGACAAGGCGGGGAGACATTCCTGAGCTTGTGAATTTTCTGAGGATGTTCACAATAGTCTGACAAAAGAAATGAAGATCTCTTTTACAAGAATGAAGTCCTCAAAATGTTTGAAAAGACAGGTGCAGAAAGTTTTCCTTGGGCAGGTATTTTCCTTTTAATTATCATGTAATTAATTTAGGCAATTTATTAAGGATGTGTTGGAAGGCAATTCAGAAGCGGAATTATTTTCCTAGYTTAAAAAACAGCTTGTTTAACATTTATTCATGCTGGGCTGTGTCTCCAGATGGTATAAATTGGCATAGCTCCATTTAATTTCAGTGGATCTATGCCATTTTCCAGCAGCTGAGAATCTTGTCCAGTAAGTCACTTTTGGTCTCACGACTTCAGTTCAGTGCTAGTAAGATCTAAAGAGTCAGTCCCTGGGATGATGACCAAAAATTCTTAACTTTACCAAAATGAACCATTCTTTTTCAATGATCATCAAAGAGCTGAGTGAGCATATGCATGATCTACTCTGAACAGACACAACGCCTTTTTCCCCCAACTACCTTTCATTACTGTTGGTGTTATATCTAAATGTGTGCTTCTCTTCAGCAAGATCCAAACGAGAAAAGGTCAACGTGATTAGTTTTATTATAATAGCAGAGCTTTGTATGGTGAGCCTGAGAGTACAGAGCTTGTGAACTGTGCCCCCACTGGTAGATAAATTAGAAGGTACCAATGGAATTATGCCATTTAGTCCATACGTGGATCTGGCCCATACAATGCTGCTGCTTTAGGAACTCACCCAACCATCACAGTAATACTTGATCATATCAGTTATTAATGTATTTATCTTTAGATACTGGTTGTGTGGTAGAGATCTATTCAGATCACAAATGCCAGACTCTTCTGTGATAAAAGCAGGACCCAGCATAACACTTTGGTATCTGAAATGAAACTTTGGAAGAGCAGAAGAGACAAAAGACTCAACTGCTATAGAGTAATCAATAAAATCACACTTAGACTTTTGAAACAATGTGTTTCCTCATTAAAACCTACTGCTGCTGAGTGTGTGGTGGGTGACCCTGGCTGGCAGCTAAGCGCCCATCCAGCTGCTCCCTCAGTCCCCTCCAAGTGGGATGGGGGAAGAAAATAGGAAGAAGAGAAGCAAGAAAACTCGTGGGTCTAAATAAAGACACTGCTTCAGGTATTGAGAAACAAAGATTACAAACATTCAAACACTTAGGGAAGGCACCTTTCCTCTCCCCTTCCTAGTCTCTTGCCCTTGTTATCACCACAGGTTACTCTCAGTCCCTTTGGCAAGGCAATGGGCAGCACAGGACATTAGGGTCAGGGTGTAGCGGTTTCTGTCTGCCACTCCTTGTTCCTTACTCTTTTCTTCTGCTCCTCCTTCCTTCTTACTCTTTTCCTGTGCTCTGGTGTGGGTCCTCCATGGGCCACAGTCTGCTCAGGGAGTACCTGAGCTCTGGTGTGGGTCCTCCAGGGGCTGCAGTCCCTTTGGGGGACTGTTGTGGAGTCAGCTAGAACTGGCTGTGACTGGCATAGGGCAGCTCCTGACCTCCTCCCGTAGAGGTGACCCCTGCAGCACCGCCTCTCTCCTCCCCCCTGCTACCAAAATCTTGCCAAAGGCACCCAATACAATGTATAAGCTTTCTTCTTAGCTGAGCAGAACACCTGAGACATAGGTCATTGCGTGGTAAATTCACACTTTATTTATGCACTTCATTAAAGGTCCGTTGTTGGGTATCTTAAGAGACAGGATATGGGGCCACTTACATCCTTAGTGTGACTCAGTATGTTATTTTACTTAATGTCATGTTATCCTACCTTATTTCAGTCTTCCACTGAAGATTAGGGGGAGGCCAAAGGTTTTGTAGCACCAAGCAGAGGAACACACAGCTGTCTTTGGAAGTGGAGGGGCAGTAACTTGTCTGGGACCACGGAAAAGGCAGTGTTCAAACTGAGCAGCTCCAGGGTAAGGCTATATCGACACATAATTTTCATTCTTTAACATGAATGCTGGAATGAAAAAAAAAAATCTTAAAAAACTTTTGCCATCTTCATCCCCATGATCAAAAATTGCCACCATTTCAATAACATTAATCTGCTCAGATATTAAGCCATTGAATGAGTAGTTTTGATTTAATGAATTTCTCTCATCTCGGCTTATTTTCTACTTCTCTTCTAGCTTTAATAGCTAGCTGCTTAAGATGAGAGCTGTTCCATTTCATTACCTTTCTCCTGTTTTTTTCTTGAGGTGGAACTAATGCAATGCAAATTGTGATGCCTGTCTCTGATTTCTCTATTAGGCAACTTAGGATTCCATACAGCCTGTGTTATTGAGTGCAGAGCTAGAAATATATTTGAATTTATGATGAAATCCTGGAGTTTGCAGTATCTCAAGTTTGGGGAATTTTTTTCAAACAAGTAATGATATTCAATGATATTCAAGTTTTTGATGGAGGCCTTTTCTGCAAATTGTGTTACACGCACATTTCAGTTCTGTTCTTTCCACCTGATGCAATTCCATAGCAGCTGCCATATAAAACTTCTGACATACAGCTAAGCATAGCATGAGCTCAACGGGGCACTAAAGCTGCAGCAGTGCAATGTGAACAAGTTCACAGACACTGTTGAACTGCTGGTTGGGGGTGGCAAAACCAAATGTAGGAAATGGTTGAATGAGTTGTATCATGCCAGAAGGACTGGGAAGGTATATATTAACATACATTGGTGCCTGGAGAGCTAGAGTTACCTTAGCAATCAGAGCAATTTCCTCTTTGAGTAAAGAGGAAATAATTTTTGGATTAAGCTCTGCAACATGTGTGTATGCTTTTTTGAATATGTAGTCTGTGCAGAAGATGCTGCAAATTGCTGCTTTTGTAAACCATGGATGTGATGTGCATCTCAACTAACGCTTCTGCTTTATTTGTTCCTCACTTTTGCTTTCATTTCACAGCATAAAACTTGAAGGAATTTGCTGGGCTGTTGTGCTCAATGCCCTGGTCAGTCATATCAAAGAGAAACCCTTTCACTTCTGTCTTAAAAACCGTGAGTTTCTTTACCCCAGTATTTTGAAAGAGGGGATGTTCTGCAGCCTTGTTTTTCTGATGGTTAGAGACTTTATTCCCGAGTCACATTTTCAATGTGTGCATAGCCAGCCTCTCTCCATTTATAAATCAGTTGTTCTTTTCCTGCAACAAATGTAAGATATTTTCTCTTGATAACTTTTTTTCAATTTTTGTAGAAAGCTGTACTACCCCTTGTCCGCTTTTGGTTTAATGCTAAGTGAGCCAAACTCTTTTCATAGAATCATAGAATCATAGAATAGTTTGGGTTGGAAGGGACATTTAAAGGTCATTGTCCTGGTTTCGGCTGGGATAGGGTTAATTTTCCTCCTAGTGCTGTGTTTTGGATTTGGTATGAGAAAAATGTTGATAACACACTGATGTCTTTAATTGTTGCTAAGTAGTCTACTAGTCAAGGACTTTTCAGCTTCCCATGCTCTGCCAAGTGCACAAGAAGCTGGGAGGGATCATAGCCAGGACAGCTAACCCAACTGGCCAATGGGGTATTCCATACCATATGATGTCATGCTAAGTATATAAATAGGACGCATGGTCCAGGAAGTAACGATCACTGCTTGGGTATCAGTCGGCAGGTAGTGAGCAATTGCATTGTGCATCACTCATTTTGTATATTCTACCATCATCATTATTATTATTATTATTATTATTATTATTATTCCCTTCCTTTTCTGTTCTATTAAACTGTCTTTATCTCAATCCACAAATTTTACTTTTTTTTTCTGATTCTCTCCCCCATCCCACGGTGAACGTGGTGAGTGAGCGAGTGGCTGTGTGGTGTTTGGCTGTCTGCTGGGTTAAACCACAACAGCCATCTAGTCCAACCCCCCCGCCATGGGCAGGGACATCATCAACTAGGTCAGGTTGCTCAGAGCCCCATCCAACCTGACCTTGAATGTTTCCAGGGATGGGGCACCTCTCTGGGCAACCTGTTCCAGTGTTTCACCACCCTCAGCATAAAAAATTTCTTCCTTATATCTAGTCTAAATCTACCCTCTTTTAGTTTAAAACCATTTCCCTTTGTCCTGTCGCAAGAGGCCCTGCTAAAAGGTTTGCTGCCATCTTTCTTATAAGCCCCCTTTAAGTACTGATAGGATGCAACAAGGTCTCCCCAAAGCCTTCTCTTCTCCAGGCTGAACAACCCCAACTCTCTCAGCCTTTCTTCAAAGAAGAGATGTTCCACCCCCCCTGCTTTGCCCAATCTACAATAGTGATGGTCTTCCTGATAGTAACAGAAGTGATCGGTGTAGTTCCATAGTCACATCCGGATTACCTACAGTGCCTCTGTCTCCTCCCAAATGAAGAGCTGTCTGACCTTTTTTGCAGCATGTTTTAATTTCCTTTGCTGGCCTAGATCAGCTCGAAACTTGGCAATTCCTATCCTTTCCCTGCACTCTCTGTCTGCTGAGAAACAGCTTGCTTTGCTGATCGATCCTTTTTGTTCCATTCCCTGTAGCCTTCTCCTTATATGTTGCAGAGGAATGTATTCATCAATTTAGGTGTCTAAACCTCTCCTAAAGGCTTATTTCCTTTCTTGGAATTTGGGCATCTTTGCCTGGATTAAACCTTAATCCTCCTTTGCTAGAATGTTCCTCTCATCCCTACATGAAGATGCCTGTGAGAAAATGACGAACTTGCTGAAATGGATAGCAGTTACCCTTTTATTGGCCAGGAAAGGGAAACTCTAAGGAGGCTTGGAAATCCAGAAGAAACAAAACATGTGTAGAATACAGGAATTTGCAACACAACAAAAAGAGTTATTCCGGTTACTATTTCCAGGAAGTAAATTTTTGGCTTAGTGACAAGGCCAGTAGGAAATCCTATAGAAGTGTTAGACCATGAACATATTTGGTAACTACGCCTGAAAGGAAACCCTCAAGGCAAACTTGGCTTGTGAATAGCATATGAAATTGGAGAGAACCTCAAATAACCCTCATGATTCAGGAAATATCAGAGGATACAGATGTTGCATGAATGAATTGGTCGAGGGCCTGGAAGGAGGATGAGCCTGATTCTTGAATGGGACAATCCACTTCATTAGGAGAGAAATAATTATGAGGAAAGCTCTTAAGAAAACATATCTATTCTCATGCTGAGGTCAGGAAAGATTTTTTTTTATATATATATATCTGTATCTATATATATATATATCTTGATTTAAAGGATCCCACTCTCATATGTCAATGACATAATCAAGTTCCAGAGAAACTGACAGCAATTCTATAAGAAGAACTGAGATGGTCAAACTCATCATCTTAAAACAGTATCACAATGCGATTCTTTCTTCAGAAGAACATCTGGAGGGCTTTTTGTTAGGGTAAATGAATGGATAGTTTGGGAAAGCTGAATTTTTTTCATCCTGGAGTTGTGTTAGAGATCATTGCATGTTTCTTTGTTGTGAGAATGAAAAGGGTGTGCAACATAGGAAATTCAAAGGTGTGTAAGCAGGTAAAGTGGGAGAGGAAAGGTATCAGTGGACTATTTTCCTATTTGGATCATCTATTTCTTCGGTCTTATTTCAACACTTAAGAGACAATCCAGATGCAAACTTTGGCTGAGAAAGTCCATATACCGACTGATGTGGAAAGGATTTCTATTCTGAAGCTGTTTGTTTACTCTTTCTCTTAGTGTCCACCGCTGGGTATTCTCAGAAGATATTTGCCAAATCGACTCTTTGTCTGGCCAAGTACAGCTGTTCTGATACTGCATTCTCAAAAGTATGTGAGGATACATGTCTGCAGACTTGGTCTATGTGATAAGTTATAATGTCTCTTAGAAGGAGCATCTTCAGTATCTGCAGGAAGTCAACTGAGCCATGAGTTGGGGTGCTTATGGGTCCCAAACAACAGGATTATGTTTTGGGAGTGGAGCTTGAAAGATGGGAATGTGGAAGCTGTTCTACAGAGTCCAAACCCAAGACTCAGACAGCTATTAAGAAACAGTGGGGTAAAATACTAGCAAAACAGAGGAGATCTGAGAAGTGCACGTGACATCTTCCAAGCTATATACAGTGCTTTGTGATCCAGATTTTTTGGCTGAAGTTGCAGGCCAACTTTGTGGCTTGTCCTGAGAGGACTTTTAATGCAAGAGTTTTAAAGCAGTACCATATGTTGTGGCAATGAGTGTAGGAAGCTACACCTGAGAGAGAACTTTTGTGCAGGAGTGATTAGTTTGACAAGCTCTGACTCATGCTGAAACCACTGGGAATACTTGGAGAAGTAACAGGTTGCTGACATGAGCAAGGACTCTGAAATTTGCACCTACTGCCCCATAACTTCATACTTATCTGGGATCATTTTTATGAGTCATTGGTGGTTTTACCACTCATGAATAATGTGACCTCCCCAAACTCATAGTGAGAAATTCTTGCCACTTGATTGTTGTGTCAATAATTTGTAATTCAGTTATCACATACTTATATATATTTGATGTAATTTAACATGTGTTTAGGACATCTGTTTAAAATAAATGATTACTGAGGCATCCTGAGCTACAAAAAATAAGCTAACATTTTTGTTAACTTTCCACATATTCCATGATTTTAATGCTTTTTGAAAATCTGTCCAGGATTTCTGATCCATATTGATTGAAAAACATGCTAGCAAAGTAAGTAAAAAAGCCCTGCTGAAATTTTGTCAAGGCAAAACACATAACTCTTCTTCAGTTCTAGCAAACTTCATAATGTGTTTTTAACCAGATTCTGAAGAGTGGTTTTTTTCCAGCTGAACCACAGAGGTGTCAGAGATGCTGCATACCTGACATGGAAGTCAGACACCAGACCCCTAACAACACCAGTGCTCTGAATCTCCAGCCCAGGTATCTCATTGATGTTTCCCTTGAGTTTGGAATAAAGCTGGTTTTCAAAATCTGGCTCTGGTATGAAAATGATCCTCTCTGGTGCTTGGTGTTGAAAGAATATAATGAAGCCTGCCAATTTATACTACAGTGAAAAAATAGAGATTATTTGGGGTTCAAAACAGTGGAGATAAAAATATGGTTCATATGTTGATGTTTCCATGACTTTTGACCTGAACACCTGGTCACACCTCGTAAGAAATGCCAGGGCAAAATTACAGCCCTAATTAAATGATGCTGGTTTACCTTCAGAGAAAACTTTTTTCTTTTTTTTTTTTTTTTTCAATTTCCAAAAAACAGAGAAGACAGAGGAAATTGCTAGAGGCAGGTTATGATTTTAATCATGTAAGGCATGTATATTTGTACCAAACTATGACCAAGTGACCTATGTAACGTATGAAGCATGTTATAGGATACTTTACTCACTGGAGATGGTGCAACAGTATTACAATGCTGTTTCCTTGGCAAGTGTCTGAAGTGGAGGTATCTTGCTGTACAGAGAGATTTCAGACCCAAGTCTTTAAAGCTATAGAGACACTTGGCTCCCATTAAAATAATCCTTGGCTTCGGAGGGCATTAAGCCACCTGAATACCTCTCAGAATTTGGATCCAAGTGATCTATCCAGAGTCACAAAGGAAAGCAGAGGCAAAGCAAGGGCCTCCTACGTCACTGTTTTGTGCCCTAAGTAGCACTCACCCTCTTGTTCAATAACAAGACCATCTCTACTCTTAGGAGTTCAGTCCCAACACCATGAAGGATTTGACAAGTAAGTTGTTTGATGGGAACAAACAACTCTAAAAAAACAGAAATAAGCAAAAAAGCAGAACATAAGGGTAAACATAAATTAATTTGCAAGACTAGGAATCTTAGACATAAATCATGGGCCATTACAGTTTATCCATCTACTTCATTTTGAACCTGTTAACTTCAACTGTTATCACACAGAAGGGTATCCAGGAAAGAGAGAAGCAATCACTGCTCTTGCTAGTTGTCATCATTTTTTCACCTCTACTTTTCCTGTTGAAAAAGAAGGAACGATAGAAGGTGAGTTGTGTCTCATAAGTACAATCTCCCTGGTTTCAGTTTGCAGGTACTGGTTCTCATTCTCCCTTTCTCTGCTTCAGAGTTCTTCTCTATGTGGTATTTTCTTCTCGTGAATGTGATCACCAATCAAATCACCTCTCAGTCTTCTTTTTGAGAAGCTAAACAGATTGATCTTGTTAAGACTCATGCTGTAAGGCACTTTCTCCAGCCCTTGAATAATTTTTTCTATTCCAGGGATTACTTTTGTGAGGACCACCTCCTTACTTCTAATTGTTGTCCCACCCTTCTCCTCCCCTTCCTTCCAGGTTTTCTAGCTGCACCTCTGGTCACAAAATTACAAAGGCAGTTTCTGCAGCAGTGCTTGCACACTTTGACTTTGAGGTCCTTTCCAACCTTACTGCTGTCCATGTTATGGTCCCCAATTCTGCCAGTCCAGCCTGCAATCATTGTTGCTACACGTATAATTTTGTTCTTGACTGTACTAGAGTGTCTTAAAAAATAAGCTACACGGATTCTCCTAACAGTTCTGTCTGCATCATTATCTGCCCTTTCTCCCATCAGTATAATCTACAAATTTTGCTAGCAGTAGTTCTGTATTAGATCTTAGGTCATTGTTAAAACATTGCAGAACATTTTGCCTGTCATCCACCCCTGTAGGAACCTTTATTCAATGATCAGCATTCATCTCCATTCATGACTTCTTGAGATTTTCCCTCCACTAATCTTTTGCCCATTTATCATCACTCTGTTCATATTAGCATAGAATAATTTAGCTTGGAAGAGATCTCTGGAGCTCATCTGATCTAACCCCCACTCAGAAGAAAGCCAGCTTTAAAGTTAGAGCCAGCTATTGTGTAGTGCTGCTCTTCAATGAGTGTGTTGTGCTAAGTTAAACACATTATGATCTATCCTATGTACTGAATTACCTTCACCAACCGAACAATGCTTCAGTGAGGATATGAATCCTAAAGTTCCTTCCATACCTATTTTTCTGTGTTTCTAATGACCTGAAAGGTGTTTGACAAAACCTATTTTCCATCATCTAGAGGACTGACATTTATTGTATTTCCCATTAACTGAATCTCATAGCAACAAGTAAACAGGAAACTATTTGGTGGGAAAATGGACACTCATTTAGAAACAAAGGAGTTTTTGCTCTGCATCACCCTTTGTCTGTTTCTCTCCTTTTCCCCTGATATTTGTGATTTTTCTATTCTTTTCTCAGCATTTCCTTCCCCTGGTAACTCTTAATTTTCTTACCCTTTGTATTTCATCTGCTCTCTCTTTGGAGACATCAGGAGTGAGCTGACATGAGCTGACTTCTGTTCACAATGCATAGTCTATACTATGTATTAGCTCTACAGCCGTAGGTGTTTTACCTATATCCATATACCACATACTGGTGTATATGTCACTTTCTGTTTTTGAGAAGTGACACTTAGTTTTGGGGGGGAAGGCCATGCACCATCATTTTCATGATCAGAGTCCAAAGAAAGTCACGAAGTGAGAAGTGATGATGAAAAGGTTTGCTCCATACACCTGGATGTATTAATTTTGTGCTCCATCCCATAAACACTGTTTTCAGACTTCAAGTTTTTCTTAAATATGTGTAAACTGAACTTGTGTTTAATAGACCAGGAGACAACTACTGTTGTGACTCACAGTGAGAGAGAGTCCAGAAGGCCAGAAATATGTGGGGGCCTTGCAGAGTTACGCCTGTTAACAACTCAGGACATGGTCCTTCCTATAGAAACAGGCTGTACTATCTAACTTAGAATAAGCTACAATAAGCGAGGTACCACAAAGTGGAAGAGAAAGCATCAGAGCGGGAAGAGGGACCCATGATTCCATGGGGCAACTGGTCTGAAATCTTCGGCTGTACCTGTGCTAGTAAACTACACAGGACTAGGGCCTGTCCTCTGGCTAGAGCAAGTGGCACAGCATGGCTCACCTCTCCTCAGCTCCCTTCTTTCCAGCTGGGAACAGGTTGGTCTTGTCCATACTGCATGGTGGGCACAGAACCAGTCCTCTAGTCCTACATTTCTGTCTTATTAAACTATTAGTTAACCAGCATCATATTTCTCCTCAGTGGCTCACCCAGACACTAGGTTATCCTGATCCTTATCGTTCTTACCCTCAGCTTTTGGTGCTGGAAATGCCACCTGGTAGCCCTCCTTTCAATCCTGCATCAATTAGTGACAGATTTGTGATCCAGCTGAGGTGTGAACTTCTGTGGCCATCGGTTCTTCAGAAATCGTCTCTCAGGAGAATGTCCTTTATGTAATGTGTATAAAGGACACATTATTACCCATGAATGTATTAAGTGGATTAATTTATACAAGTACACATAGAACACATCCTATACAAGGTGTATTTTGCCCTTTCCAGTTCTGTTTCTGGTCTGCAATAAAGCACACACACACACAAGAAAACAGAATTGTGTGGTTTKAATGAATCTTTTCCGTGCACCCTTTTCTAAAAGGCTTCTTCCTTTTGCTGTCCTCCCCATCTTCTTTCATTCCAGATGATCAGTGAGAAAAAAAAAATAGGTAATTGCCTAACTGTCATGTTAGACAATTGTAAATATCATTCTCTTCAGTAATATTCCTTAATTACATTGAAAGAACTCAAAGAGAAGCATGGAGGTAGATGAGTTTGGAGCAGAGAGGCCGAGAAGATGGCAAGCTGGAGTTGTTCTTTGATGAAAGTTGTTGGTGACCATTGCAGTTCCAACTTCCTTTCCAATGATGGTTGCAAATTTTATTCTTTTTTAAGTGCTAGGTCTGGACTGTGCTATTTGCTTGATTCAGAGAATATGGAAAGGTTGAGTAGATTCTCATCAGCTGTCTCTTCTGACATGAAGGCAACTTGGTTAACATCCCATAGCTTTCCAGCAGTGTTGGTACAGAGTATTCTGGCTCCAGCTTGTGTCTTTAACTTTGCAACAGGGTCCAAGATGTTCTTACAGCCTTTTGAATATCTGTGGTAAGGACAAAAGCTCGTCATCATGGTACACCATGAAAGTAGCTGGTAGGTTCTGTGCCTGGTAACGATCAGAAAAAAGAATAATTAGGCAGCTAAAGGGGAAAAATGCTTGTTGCTCAGAAGTGGTAGACATTCTCCTTGTGGTTATAGAGCAGAATTCCTATTAGCACAGCAGGGTGCGTTTATTACCTCCGAAAGCAAGAGCAGGCAAGTTTAGACTTGAATTTCTTTCATTTTACATAGGCCAGAGGCACAATATTACTGGAAGCTTTTTCAATGCTAGGTGTGTCACAAGGATGGGAGGCATGAGAAAGGGTGTGTTTTGGAAGACTGTAGCTGAGTTGGGTAAGGGCTACTGGCCAGCTTCCTTTTCACACCAAAAGTGTAGCTGGCTTGTCCTACAGACCTATGGCCAGCTCTGGATTCAAGCTGCTAATAATATGTTCTTTCTCTCCTTCAGGCCCCTTCACAGCTTTAATTAAATCGTACTTGCACTCGCAAAGTTTCGCTTCCTGGCATGTGCAGTTTTGTCTGTTCAAATTCTTTTATGCAAGTAGAAAAATTACAAGCCTGCCTTACTACACTTGTTAAGGCATGGGCCCAAAGCTCATCTCAGGCAAGTACTGGGAGTTAGTGCAACCACAGAAGTCTTCAACCGAGAGATGGATTTACCAACAGAGAAAGACAGGGAGGAATAAAGAAAAGGGGACTAAGGTGATGATAGTTTCTCTATCAGCACTGGGTCACAAGAGAAAGGAGTAATGGACCATAAGAGGAAGGATTAATGGACCGCCTACTACAATACTCTTCAGTCTCTATGCAGTCACATTCTACCCTACAGAGCTTCTAACAGCTTCACCTCTGTCAAAATACTTCTATCGCTTATAGGAGCGATGCTGAGTTTCCATTTACATGATCATTCAAGCCTTGGTCACACTGATAAAGCCTTTAAGAATTAGTTGGAGCAAAGTAAGGTGACCAAATCGTTTACCTTTGGATGTACACAGAGCATCATTAGATTATAATGAATTTCAGGAACCGGCAACCAGAGTGTATTTGAGGTAAGTGACCTACAAACAAACTCTGTATCTCATTACTGTGAGCCATCCAGTATGATTTCCTTAGTGGGACAATTTGTGGCCTGCCCTGCTTTCCGAAACTGCCAAAATCTAATATTTTTTGACACCGACCTGTAAAGTGTGTAACTGATACTTTAAATGAGGAACATGACAAAAATAGCAGAGAAAGCTTTTAATTATATGGGATTATTCTTAACATGCAGTAAATTTTCCATAACCTCAGACTTAGGACTCAGCATTTCTGATTTCAGTAATTTGCAGTCAGATAATACTATGTCTGTGGGCAGGAGGGATAAATTTAGATCTGAAATGAATGACATACATTGTAATGAGGTGCAGGCAAGGTAAGGGATCATCAGCAATGAGTTATTTAGGTGGAGATGAACTGGAGGGCAAACCAGGAAAGATGAGGCAAAACACTGTATTTGAGGATAGATATTCCAGTCACTTTAGGAAATGACAAATAGGCGTTCTCTTCCAGATAATGTGAAAAATGGCTGGTAAGCCATTTTCAAAAGATGATTGTGTAAGTGGTAAGGAAAAGGCAGAGCTAGACATGTGGGATTAAGGAACCTGGCAGCTCCATGTTGAAGGAAGACAGTGGCAAAGCAAGGTATTACTTTGTAGCTCTACAGTTTAATAGAAGGATTATGCAAATATGCTTCCAGATAAGTTGAATTTTTTAGAAGTTTTTTTAAGTGTTCTCTGGGCCCAGTAACAAAAAGGACTATTATGAATCAAATGGCTGGCGCTCCTAAGAAAGGAACAAGTCAGTTTTGTTCATGAGATACCTGTCGTGTTCTTGAGTGCTGGASAAAGTGACCATCCAATGCAGGAGCCAGTGAAGAGGAAATCTTAGATTTAAGTAATTTTTAGAAATAGATTTCAGATTCACTTATTTTTCCTGCCTGTGTCTAGTATAATACTCAATTGTCTTAATACTCAATACTCATAAATTTCTGTTCTTTTAGCTCAGTGTTAAGGGCATATTGCATGTATCATATTGGGTGACATTTCTAATCTGGTCAAGAATCTATGTTGTCCCCTACCAGGTGAATTTTCAAGTAGTATGGAGGCAATCATTATTAATAAATCTGAGCTAAAAGGTCATGTCAAAAATGTTATTCTTCAGTGAAGTAATAATTTGACAACTTCTGGATCTGTAATGACTGTCGTCTCAGTTGAGTAACAAACCTGAAAACTGAGCAGCCAACCTCCCCCTTCCTTCTACGCCATGTAGTGTCATTAGCTGACTTTCAGTATTGACACAGAAAGTGAAGAACCACCGATCAATTACCAAAAGGTTTCCCTTCTGAGTGCTCATGCAAGAAGCACTCCAGGTGACTTTTAGATGATTCACCAGTTATCACTACCTGATTCACRTATCCCACTGAGTGGGTGAAGCTATGAACTTCTTTGTCTTCTGATATGCTGATTTGCTATGACAAAAAATTACCTCGTGGCATCCAGAGTTTTCACAAATCCATGTAAGGAAAGAACGTGGCAGCAGGTCTGAGAAACAAAGTCCATCRGAGATGGTTGACTGTTTAAAGACAGAGACCTGGAGGTGAATTTGCACTTTGTTGGGGTTGACTTGTTATTCGCCTGCAAGGCTCAGTGCCTCTGTGCATGCGTGGCTGTGGTGGTGGCAGTGAGGAGCCTGGTACAGGAGCGAGTCTTAGAACACCTGGTGTAGAGCTTCTTACAGCTAAACACAACAAAGCCAAGTTTTATTCTCAAAAAAGGAGAGAATATGATTATGCGGGGTGTGGGGGTGCTCTTTGGGATAGAAAGTGTGGGCCACAGGAGGACTTCAGAGACATAAAAGTGATGTAGGGACAACAGGCATTAGCCCAATGGCAGAGGCAGGGAAGTAGTTATGATCAAAACTAGCCTACACTGCTCAGGTTCTTGCCCTGTGCCATTAGATATATGTCAGAGCAAAGGAAAAGCTTGCTGAATAGCCTGCGGAATCCAAGAAATACACAGAACAGTGCAACAGGCAGGGAGGTGAGGCAGACATGTTAAGTCTGTGCTAGAAATACTGGAAGAATAGTAGCCTTCACTGTGTAGGCTGTCCTCCTGCTCACTTTTGGGCTGACCCTACAAAAACTGTCACCTGTCAACTGTCAAAAACTCCTATCTGGAGTAGGAAAAGCTCTTCCTATAAATGTCAACAAGAGCAACATTGTTCCACACATGAACTCCGTCTACAAAAACGTGCTGCAGAAGGTCCACAGCTGGAAACTTTTGCTTAACATCAATTTGCACTGTATACACTGACTAAAAATGAGAAAAAACCACAAATCGCAGTGAATATCATGAGCAATGGGTGAAGAGTATCCTTCACCTGCAGAGGTTGGCTGGGAGGGGTGGCATGAAGATGTGGCCAGTTTCTTTTTTGTTGGGCTTCTGTTTCTGGGTTTTTTGGGGGGTTTTTTTTGGTTGTTGGTTTTTTTTTTTGGGGGGGGGAGGGAAATGTTGTTTGTCTGTTTTGCTAAAAGAAACATTTATAATTTATCTCATACTTACCAGCCATAGTTTGTGGCTCCAAAGAGCTTCCCACAGCCACAGGATATGGCATCTTTCAACTAAACTAAGCCTTCTACCACTGAGGTTCCAGCTCTTTCTCTAAACTTTGAGAAAGCAACAAGATGTGTAGGTTTGTTTGTGTCTGTTTGTAACTATTTTGATGGTTTCTAAGTGGTAATAATTTGAAATATTATTGCTTTTCTCCGTATAATTTGCCTGTAATATAACAGCTAAATATATCCTTTCTCACCAATGTACAGGGGGGAAGGCTGCTGCTGCAAAAGACGTCAGCCCATGGAAGAGTTCTGGGGTGATTTTCCTGCCTCACAGAGCATTTTGCATGCAGCCTATGTTTCATCATTTTTATGAGAGGCCAGGTGTGTAGGAAGAGGTAATAGCTTGTACTAACTGATTGATGTGCTAGGGAAAATGACACATTTCTAGGCACACACATCCTTGACTTTCAATGTGACTAATGAGTACTAGATGTAATACCAAAAGAAAAGAGTGACCAAACACTGAAGGTTGGAAGCAAGGAATTTTAAATTTGACTCTTTTTTTGTCTTTATTCTGGAAATTTACTGTAATTACCTGGTTGGGGGGATACTGCATGCATAGAGCCAAAAGATGATTAATGTTAATTTTAGAGCAAACAGAGACAGGAAAGGCCAATGTGCTCCACAGCTAAAAATACACTTTCATTGAGGAACATGACATCTGTGGATTTACAACCCCAAAATTAGTTGTGAATAATGATTAGCTGCCCTCATATAATTAACTTGCTTCAGCGGTGGCAGGTTATCCTTAAAGGCACCAATTGGTGTTGACTTTCAGACCAGAAAAGCTAATCTAAAAACACCTGTAAACCCAGGTGAGCCTGCTTTCCTCACTGGGAATGTAGCTAGCTTCTCTAGGACATAGGACTAGAATTGTGCAGTAAAGCAAGGCTATTTTAAAACAATTTTTGCAAAGCTGTGAACACTTACCTTTGTGTCAGGGAAAATCCCCAAAACTAAGTTTTATTAGAAATGTATGGATTTTTCTCTGACAAAGTGTCCACTAGTTTATTTCATGCTTTGCCTATATCCATTGCTCTGAGGGGTATCATCTTGTAAACAGAATATCACTGTTCATGGATATGAGACAGAGCTAAAAGCTAGGATGGACTACTTCAGTCGTCTGGTCTGACCTCCATAATCTGGAGCATGTGATTTCACTGATGTATCCTGCATCACTTTCAGATTTTGCTGTTGAGTTAGAGCACATCTCTTAGTCTGGGGTTTTCACACAAGGGAGAACCCACCATGCCCTTCATTAAGATTCTTCCAAACCCTCATATCCCGTCAAGGTGGTATGTATAATCAGATCAACTGCAGACTCCTTTTGGTTAAATTAAATGCATGGGAGGAAAGTGTAGTCACTTGGGATGAGATGTATCTTCCGCTACCTAAACATGAGAAGCATCTAGTCTAAGGTAGTTTTCTACAGTTCTCCTGCAGTCAATGAGGAAAGATGATTCATTCAGAAGACTCATCCAACTTGTTTTAGACAGTTCTCTTAGAATGAGATGAATCATTCTCTGGAGACACCTATCTGCCTCCATGGATTGCATTTCTATTTTGGACTAGGTACCTAGCTTTTTGGTGGCTGAAATTAGGTGAGATGACTCTCACCATCGCTCTTATCCATAATGTTAGCTCTTGAGTGTTCCTTTCTCTAGTTTCATTATCCTTTTTGAAATATGTGTACCAAAACTGAATAGAATTTATAATTGTCTAGCACTAGAAAAAACTCCTAATATTGCTTCCCTACTTCTGCATAACCTTCCCCAGCTTATACACCCAAAGATAAAAGTAGATCCTTTAGGCACCACATTATGTTAAAAGCTCATGTTCAGTTAAACACTGGCCAAGATTCCTGGGTCCATGTTCCAGTCATTAGTCTCACAAAATGTTGATGTGTTATATATTCTCCATTTGTATTGAGGCTGTAGCATGCAAAAATAAAAAAGGCTGCGTTTTTGAAGGAGAAAGAGGGAGAGAGAAGGAAGCAGAGTGTGATCTTTAAATAAAAAGAATATAATTTAGCTTCGTCTTCCGTATAATATACACCATTCATTTGATCAATTTCTCTAATACAAAACATGCCACACTCGACCACAGGCTAGAATATGCTTTAGAAATACGTCTGATGTAACAATTCCTAGTGCTCTTTGCATCAAAGAATATGTGAGGAACAAATATGTGAGAATATGTGAGGAAGAAATAAGTTTTCTTATTCCCACTTTCAGGGATTAAATGACTGGCCTAGTGACTTGAACCAGCATCAGAATTAGAGTTCACCCACACTGTTGTTTTTTAACATGTTATCTTTGCTGTTGGGGAAAACTTGAGATTTTTTGTCCTGGTTGTAGTCAAGTGCAAAACAACCAGTACGAGATGACAGAGGTATGAATGCCCAAGCAGATTCAGCAGGAGCAAGAGTCAAATGTGGCAGAGAATTCAAAGAAAAGAGTAAATAAAAAGTAGATATCCTTTGGTTTAACTAAGTGAAGACTAGTAGAAGTTCATTAAAACCTATTGGATCTGAGCAAATTTAATATCTGGCTTTTCATGTTCATCTGCCGTTTATGTCACTTGAAATCATTTCTCCTTCCTGGTTGAGTAAGATTTATAGCATGAGAATGAATACTGAATAGTAATTCCTCTAATCTGGAGGCTAATTCCCTTGCTTATTGTAAATACTGATATTCAGCTAGTCCCAACACACATATGTGACACTAAAACCRGATTTCAGTTGTAATTTGAAAGCACATCTAAATATTCTTTGCAGTAACTTGACTGCCTATATGAAATCTGTGAAGTTGGCACATCCATTTTCATCTTGAAGCCAATGTTGTCTAAAACTTAATCATTTAGAGACAAAGAGCACTCATTCTGGCCTGTTATTCTGGCTTGTTCATAAATGTTTTATTACAGAGAAATGGTTCCAGTTGTCAAGTCCTAATCACCAGAGTGATAGAAGATCAAAAAATCTGTGGCATTTATTGCAAGTGTCTGAGCTGGGAAGCTGGATTAGGAAAGATAGGGCTACTTGCCTTCAGGAAGTCAAAATTTTAGCCTGATCTCTTTCCTCTGTTCCTCAAAGGAAGGAATTTACGTGTTTGCAGCTGCTTGGTTCACTGTCAGCCTTGTAGCCCTTCAGCGCACTCAGACATGAGCACAGTCCTCAGACACTTATGGTGTCAGGGCAATTGATGGAGAAAGGAAGCCAGTGGAGCTGGAAATTGAATGACAAGCCTCTGCCTACCAGAAATCTTCAGGGGGAGACCTTTGCCTAGAATTGAAGTCCTGCTATCTGACCCTTCAGAGCCGTGAAATTAGCTTTAGCATGCGTACTTTTGCTTCTGATTTTTTTAACTGCTAGCCCCAGGAAGAACAGAGCCAGTATTTTAGATCGAGAACACTGGGCTCTTTCTTCCACATCTGTTTTTGCTACTGTCAGATGTCAGCCCTTGCAGCTGAAGTCACCTGGTTAATCATTCCTGTGTGGCCAAATGCTCCCAGCTCTGCTCGACTTGTTGGGGTGCAGGACATATAGCAGAAAAATCTATTGGTTGAAATGCCTGTGATGTATATTAGAGAAGTGATCAAGGCAAAAGCTGCTATTTCTAAAGGTCCATTGCTATGTTTGATTTTTCAATGAGTTGTTTCCCCTGGGTTAGCATTCTCAAGTGCCGTACCCATATCCTGTGGTTTGGTTTCGTGCTGTTGGCACAGGATAGGCCACTGAGGTTTATGGATCGACATCTACAGCCTGACTCCAAGGTGCTGGCTGGGCCAGGGAGTACCAGCTTTGGTTTTTCAAATGGATGGATAGCTGAGACTTGGATGAAAACCTTCTGTCTTTCACACCTCTCACACTCCTGTCCCTCCACCCAGGGAAGAGACCTGCAGGGTGTTTTGCACCCCCTAGGGTGAAGGAATGTCTTACGTGATAGAAATCTGGTCAAGAGAAGTAAGGATTCAGCTGACTGAAAGATTGGGGCAGTTTCCAATTATGAACTCATTCTGCCCAGATAAAATCATATTGCAAAACCACTTGCAGCTGCTTTCTGAGGCTGGTCATTCTTGAACTGTGTCTGCAAATAGCCTTTTTCCTTAGGTTATCCAGCCCTAATTAGCAAATTCCTGTTAAGAATGGACATACACAATGCTAGCACCGTTGACATTTATGTCCAGGCGTGAACTTCCAGTACGTTTGCTGGGGCATTTTCTAAAGTCCTATCACACACTCAGAGCTGGTCCTTGCTCTCCCCAGCTCCCTTGGGGAGCCTGGCATGGATCCTCACTTCCACCCTTTGCTGCCTGGGTAAGCCACCAGCAACCACAGGAGGCTGAGTGGGGTATATTGCAGCTCTGTAGCTCATGGGTACGTAATATGGAAATACTGTGGGTTTTTTATGGTACAGTCGCTTCATTTTTCCTGCAGCTGCTCCTTAAAGTCAAGCCCCAGGCAAGTGATTGAAATGCTCTCCTCAGCCCGTGTGTAAAAAAAACAAAGTCCAAACAGCGCATGGGATTTGTGTTGGCTGCAGTTAGCAGTTGGTAAGTGTACGGGACCTGAGCATCTGGGTGTCAGGCCCACACAGTGCACTCCTTGTGTAGAAATGGTCTGGCTGGTGATACTTCATCTATTTTCTTATCTTAGAATATCCTTCAGAGAAGGTAACACTGGAAGATAGAAAATGCCTGATGCCTGCAGCAGTCTGCAGCGCAGGGAGTCTGATTTTTTTGGCTTCATATACAAGGTAAAAATCTGACATTAACCAGAATTTGTGTGACTTGCCCTCTGTGGAGGGGATGTTAACCCCAATGGCTCCTGCCCCAGCACCCAGGCAAGGAGGACGCAGTCCACCACACTTACACAGTGCTGCACTGGGCTTTCCCTCCTGCCCTGTGACCCCATGCACCCAGCACAGCTGTTTGGGGGATGCCTTGATCTGCCACCCACCCCATGGGGCAAGACCACCCACAGTAATAACTAAGTATGTGGAGGGCCTTGCAACTCCTTTGCTGCAATGGTGTCATACTCTACTGCCCAGCACTCTCCTCTGCCATGCCAGCATCTTCTTTACCTCCTCCTTCCTGCAATGTCTTGCAGACACCACCTTCTCAGGGTTTCCACAGTGAGCTACATATCATAGAAGAGGGAATCCAGAAGTGGARGTGTAGAGAGAGGAAGGACAGAGGGATGGAGAAAAGAGGAACCTTGAGAGTTAGAGAAAGGTGTGGGTTAGTTATATGGGATCACAGATCAGTAGAGATGTTCTTGGTCTCTGAGCTCAGAGGCGCCCAGCTTGGCTGGCATGTTCCCCAGCATCAGCCTTGGGCTGTGGTCCTTTCCCAGCCAAATCCCTTCCCACGTGTCAGCCCATCATGCCATGCACACAGGGAAAAGCAACCTGAGCACTCTGACTGAAATGTCAGCATAGATATTCAGAGGACCAGCCTGTCATTGAGGTGGGTTTTACCTTGCCCTGACTTACAGGAAGCCTAGAGTGTATTTTGTGTCTGAGTTGGTCATTTTGTCATTCCTCTTGTGGCTCACTGAGAGAAATAGGTTGTTGTAAGACAAAATTTGTCTCATGCTAATGAATACCACGTATTTTGCACCCTGTAAGTGCATATTGTCCTCTACTGACTATGAAGAAAGCCTGTTTGTTTTAGATATCTACAACTGGCCAGGTGAGTTCTACCTTGTTAGGTTACTGATTTCCTCTGCAAATGTTTCTGAGGTGTTTTGACTGTCTAGGCTGTGCTTTGGGAGGGAGCTGAGACACTCTGAGGTGAGAATTTGCAGTTCTTACGGAAAACTATCCAGGTAAGACACAAATGTCCATTTACCTCCAGGAGCTAAACACTTTAGCTCAAATCTCCAACTATGGTCTGGCGGTGCTTTAAAAGTTCACTCTCATTTTCCGAGAATCTGATACTGGCCTCTTATAATCAGCCCTAGCTGCTCAGAGGAGGCCCTTTAAAAACATCTTCATACTTCTGGACCAAAAGTGCATTTCTGGGCTGTGAAAGGTGCTGAGGACTACAACACAGAAGCACTTGCAGGGCCTTCAAGACTGTACAGTGGCATTATACAGCTAAGAGATGGTAGCCAACTGGCAATATAAATAGCCCTCTAACTCTAAGCCTAGCTAATGACTKTACAAATTAATTAACTCTTGGAGGAAGGGGGAATCATGCTGGGGAATGCTGCTAGTTGGAGGGAACTGAGACTCATAGCTACCTCATTAGACAGAGCAGATGTCAGTGGTCTCTGGAGTGCCAAGAAAGATTAACCAAGAAGCAGCTCATGTCCTTCTCATTTCCTTCTGCAACCTGGAAGGGATGTTATGCACATGGAGGGAGTTTGGTGGGGATGGAGACTTGACTTTTGTTCCCAGGGAGATGTTTGCAGAGAGAGGAGATGGAGCTGAAGCTGACAGGGCAGAGGACATCTGCTGTTAAAGACATCTAAAGACAAGAGGGCAGAATAGAAAATTTACAGGTGACCCAGAGAGGGGGAAAAACACAAGATTCTTTAGCATCATCTCATCACACATCACTGATCACCTATTTCTGAAAACTCAGGGGAAAAAAAGAGGTTAATTTTGTAAAATCTCTCAGGAAAATCAAGAACTGTTTTAGGACAGACCATTACATCTGGCAAGGAGATAGTTAAGATGTGGAAGCTTGTAAAAGGGAGGAAGATGAAAATGGATGTGTAGCAGGGCACCTTTGGGATTGTATACATCCAGACAGCATTCATTATGTAAAGAAAAGGTATAAGGTTGAGGTTTCAGATGAAGGAAATATTATGCTAGGTAGTCAGCACAACAGAATAGAGACTGGACAGCAGGGATATGAGAGGGGAAGAGAGTGTAAGAGCTTTGGGGTATCCAGATAGTTCTAATTGTTGGCATTTAACTCTCAAAAAAGATGCAGTCTTGTTATTTCTTGGACACAAGGCTTGCACTGAGATTTTGGAAGCTTGGGATTCTGGAACTGCAGATGGGACACATGGCAAGCTGCTATGGACACACACAACAAATCCATCTGAAAGCATCTTGCTGGCAGATTCTCTAATTTACACTACTCTTGAATAGCTGTGCATGTAAGTTGCCTTTCCTCCAGCCTGTCAAGTCCACAACATCCACTTAAATATCTGTGTATAATTGCTCTTGGATTTGTTGAGCTGAGGCCAGGCTAAATAGTCTTGTTTCTGAGAAAGTTACTCACAGTCCTGCTCTTAGGCTGCTTATGACTTGGGTGGTTTGGCACTACAGGAAACAGGACTTCTCATGTGTTGCGTCTGAAGTGTTTGTGGAGTTTCTTGACTGAGACTGAGAGGTTTTGTACGTGAAGAGGGGCATCATCTGGGCACACACTGGGGGTATGTGCAAATGCGTGCTTCTGTTTGCAGGCACGTGTACACAAGACGCCTTATGTAATTCTTCCCAGAACTCCACCGCTCATCTGCTCTGCACAGAGGCCTTTTATTGTGCTTCATAAATATGCGCTCTTGTTGTCTTATCCCTGTTGGTTCGGTTTCCAAGAACAGGATGGATAATAAACCTTCTATTCTCTCTCTCACTTTTTTTTTTTCCTTCTTGGATCTCTTGAGGTTTTCTCCCCCCTTCAGTTTTCCAAAGAATCTAAAGCATTTTTGTGGTTCTCCTGTAATGATACCATGTCTAAAGCAGAGTGCCTGGCAGACCACAAGATATAATATACATGCAACGGGTGCATTTGCTATAACAATCACAAAAACTTCAATGACATTTAACTAAATCAAAGCAATTTTTCCCAAGCTGATGTCCTATGTCAACAACTTCTTCAGCTGAAATATCTTCAATATGGCCAAGCCAAGGACCATCCCAATACTACCTGCTACATTGTAACCTACCCATAATCTTCACGCTTCCTGCTGCCTCCCCAGAAATTTGACGACCAACCAGTTAATTGGTGTTCCAAAATAAATGTATAAAGATCATCAGTTTAGGCTTCTGATTTTTTTTCTATACAATCAATATTGTTATCTGAGAACTACAGATCCTATGCTTGAAAAACATAATGACATTGGAAGTTTCCATTAAGCAACTAGTCTTCACTGTTGTTTTATGTCACCTCTCCTCCCTCAATGAAGAGACGTTCATTTAAATATATAAGTATCTTTTTTTTTTCCTCATAGTGGCAAGAAGTGTGGGAAAACCCATAGATGGGCACATGGGCCCTAGGAGAAACAGGAAGGTTGGCTAATCAGACAGTGGCACAAGGCAAAAGACAGACAAGGGATTGTCCTGCCTAACAGTGTCAGAACCAGGGGTAAGCTCAAGGTGGGCAGCCCACCTCAGATGAAGTTTGGTTGCTTGAGGAAAAGGTGGTGCCTCAGATACCCAGGAGCTGGGTGGGTAGGATCAGGTGGGAAGTCCTGTTTTTCTTAAATAAATCCTTACTTTGCCAAATTGGCTCAGCGACTATAGGGTCCATGAACTTATATCTCTGGTGCCTGTTCGTGGCTCAGCCCTGCACTGAGCCCTGTTCTGGTACCTGCAGCACTGCAAGGCTCTGGTCTCCAAACAGCTTTTGGCTCTTTGGGATGAGAGCAGTGAAGGATGGACAACTGAGCCACAAGCTTGTTTCCAGGACACTGTGCAACATATTTGGACCCTGCAAAGGTATGCAACATAGTTCACAGATCCTCAAATCCTGTTATTTCAGTTCTCCCTTGGGCTGGTATCTCACAAACCGCTGCAGAAAGCACGTGTTTGATGACTCAGAGGAATTTTCTTGCACAGAAGGAACTTAAATCCAGCTCTTGTGTGTCCCAGGGTGGTGCCTTAACAACAGCAGCTTACTTTTCCTTTCTTTTTTTGCTTAACAGGTTGTAACGTGCCTTTGGTTGTCCACAAAACTGGTTGCATCTGTGCCTATATAGTCCTTTTCCCCCGTTTTGTCAGTGTTCTGCCTTGGAACCAGCCCTGCCTTTACAGACAATCTTAGAATAAGTGTGTGACATACAAATCCCCTTGTTAGAGGGGGGAAAGATGTGGAGTAAAAAAAAAAAAAAAAGAGAAAGCTATGATTGTCTGAGTGTCTCATTTTGTTTTTGATATGATGGTGCATACGTGCAATCATCTAAATTACAATTTATTCATGCATTACAGTTGAATGATATTAATCAGGAAGTGGCATATTGTTAAGCAGAGCCTAGTAATACAGTTTCATAGACTTTTTTTTCCTTTGTGCTGTTTAAGTGCTCTTGTGTAAGTCTTGCAGAGGAGTTCACTTTTCTCTTTCTGTAGTTCAGATAAGTTTAACAAAGAGTTTAACTCTCCTTTGTGTTTCACTAGGTGAAAACGAACTCCATAGTTCTGGGATATCTAAAAAAATTTGTCAGACTTTAAGGAATCAAAGAAACTGAATGGAAATGGTAGGAGAAATTTAATTTTAAACTGGTTGAAAGTAGGACTCTCTAAGAAGTTGACAGAATTTCGTAGCATCAAGAAACCTACATATTTAAGCAAGCACAGAAATGTTACCAAACCCCCTTACAGTTTTTTTCTGTATGAAAAGCTTTCTAGTAAATAGATAAACCCAAGTATTGAAATATAGGAACATACATACATGTATATATAAATTTCAGACAATGTCTTAAATGGGATATCCTCTGCCTGAACTTTTAAGACACTTGTAGGAGATCCCTCAAAGGTTCTGTGGACTGTACTGGTTTGTGATTAGCCTATCTGTATGTTAGATATCCATCCAGTAATGCATCTTTGGTGAAGTTTATGGGGTACCACTGTATGAGATAACAGAGAAAAGGTAACACTKGTTGGGAGAGTGTAGTTATCAGTCACAAAGAGATGTGGAGAATATTGTCATCTGCTGCAAGCATCTTCTCATGTGACTTCTGATGTTCCAAAGTCAGCTTGACTCTCCTGGTGGCAGAGCCCTCGTCTTCTGGAAGAGATGCTCCAGCCATACTGACCAAGTTCTCCCATTTCTGGACAAGAGTCCCTGCCCATGTCTGCCCAGGAGTTCTCCCCAACCCAGTATCAACCTTCTTTTATTTTTTTGAAGGAAATTTATTATATCAGTTGAAGTAGTGTTTTGATGTCTTTCATTTGGAACTGGGAGGGTAAGAAAGGATGCTGGAAGGAAGTCATACGCTACCAGTAGCCGAACAAAGCTTTCCACAGAAAATCACAAGCTTTAGCATTAAAGAGAACTAAAGGACTTCTGTACATATTTATTTATTTAATTGTTACCAAAAAGGTTTTTTAATTGACATAATTTTACAGAATGGGAAGCACACTGTGGAACAATGAGAACTTTTCAAGACATTTTTTTCCTTGGTGCCTGAACTGTGTATTGTGTACATAGCATGCTGAACTGAAGCCATGGGTAGAGAAGTAATGTACAATGTTTGGGAGCGACTCCTTCCACAATTACAACAAAACAAAATAAAACAAACCCCTGAGAACACCAGGTTTGTCAATTTGCTCATCAGAAGAATGACCTGAGGCTGCGGGAAGTTCTTGGGCAGCAGCCAATTAGCAATAGCCACAGAGTTGGTATCTACACTGTTACACGAAAGAGGATCAGGGACTGATCCTGGCCCCAAAGCCAAATGGTACACACTGGTCTACATCCACATTAGCCAGGGTCAGCCCTCTCCATGGCAGATGTGTCTTGGGGGGAGCTAGCTGAAACTGTCCAAAGCAAAGCCAGGGTAAGAGCTAACAGCTGAACGGTATGACCAATAACTGACCCTTTTAAAATTTAGTATTACAGATGTATCCAGAAAATAACTGGCCTTTTTTTTATTTAGTCTTAGAGATGTATCCAGAGGTGGCATCACCATCAGCCTCAGGTAAATCACCTCAAACCTCAATTAGAGTTGGAAATTTCCTAAGGTATCTGGGAGATCACTTTCCTTACTATCTCGATTTAGACACTCAATCACTGAAGCATTAAAGTACCACAAATATGGCAAAATAAACTTCTCTGTAGCCCAGGTTATGTTCCTCTCAAGAGAGCAGCCTATCTTTCCTTTGTGGATGAAGTCCTTTATGGTGTGTGAACTCTGACAGAGTTCTCCATGCATTTGTGTCACCTTCATGAATGAGGTATCTCACAAGCCTTTAGAAAAGGCTGATGCTATAGCTGAATATCCTGCCCATGGTGACATTTGGTAGAGTGCTGGCTCCTTCTCTAAAAACCTGTGCCAAAGGACATCTTGATCTTCATAAGCCCATTCCCCTATTCAATATAGAACAATGTATTGAAAACATACAGTGTTACAATAGTTAATTAGAGTTTATGGCATTTTCATGAAGAGCAAGAAATGATGATAAATACATGAATAATGACCTGGGAATGGATCAGCTATTTTATCATAAATGAATGTCAATGAAGTGTAATTTTCTGCTTTAGGAGGATTCCTGCACCTGGTAATATCCTTAATAAACATTAATTAAAAGGTTAATCTGTTGTAGAAATTGCTTTTCTCTGAAGCCACCTGAAATCAATTTGAACCCAATTACAAGCAGTTATCTATTGTTTATGCGGTTAAAGATTAGAGAATACATTTCTGCTTGTCAGGAGCCATCAGAGCAGGTTTTGAATGTCATGATCAGAGGTGATTCTGAATATTTGAATGCACTTTAATGAGCATAGAAAAACCATTAGAAAATGTAATCAGTCATATTTGATGACTTGACCTTGGGACTTTGATAACAAGGGGTCTAATCATTTCTGTCTTAAGTGCCAACAGGATTTGCTCTTGAAATCAATTGACCATTGCTTGCTCACTGAGAGGTTAATCTTCCTTGGCAAAGGAGCATAAATTACAAAAATCCAGCAAGTTATGTAAGTAGGTTCAGAATACTGTCTCTCACAGACTCACAAAATATGAGATGCAGCTGAAAAGTGATCAAAGCATAATACTTTTCAAAGAATTTTGGAGACAAGCGGCGCTTAGTAATTCTAGCAAAGTTCTGTTCTGTACATGCTCATCTGCACTGAACATTGAGCTGCAAACCACTCTGCAGCAGCAAGGGTGTATATGTTGCCTTATTTTCATGGAAAAGTGTTTGAGGTTGATAAAATACGGCTCATGCATAATTTGCATCCCATTTGCATCCCATGTTGATTGGAACTTGCTCCTCCTGCTGTACAGGAAGGCCTGCACTTTCACGGATAACACATCTGTGTACAGGAGCCAGTAGAGGAAATAAAGGAGTGGGGTATTAATACCTTTTCCCACAAAGGATAGGTAGATATTTGTGCCTCTCATGTAAAAGTTATGTCCATATTCCTCATCATAGGTTTTGGCCCAGATCAAGCAGATGCTTGAGCTTGACTGTAGTTTCACCCACGCTGAAGCCAGAATATGCACTTGTTTAAGAACAGAACTTATCCCAAGTGACTTTGGATGTTTGAAAATTTAGGCATCTCTTCCATCATCAGTGGAGGGAGAGAGAGAAAGAGAGAGAGAGAGTTGCAACTCCAGAGAGCACTTCCCTTACCCAAAGATAGGTATTAAATACAACTGGAAGCAATTTCCCTCTGCAGGGATTGAATTTCCTCTTCATTAACTATGAAGGGAATCTAGAGGAAAGAGCTTAGGATTTGGCTGGCTATGGGTGAGATTTGTGGGACTTAGATTCATATGCACAGCAAATTTCAGCCTTTCTGTATTCACTGATTCTTTAGGATGACAATTTTTGAAAGCCAATAGAGTTAACTAAGGCGTATGAACATAAGCAAGAGATGATCTCAGGTATTTCCAGCAGACTGTCCTATGGGAATGAAAGTATCTCAAAATAAATGACTTTTCACTCTGAGTGAACAACGACATTTCAGTTTGTAATCAACAACAACATATTCAAACACACATATTAGAACTTCTTTAACGTTCTGGTGTACTCAGTGGTAAAAGATGCAGACATGCCATAACTGCTAAAGCATGTTTTCATCACGTTTGTGAGAAGGTGAAGAGGATTTCAAATTTAAAATCTATTTTTAAAGTCCTCCCATCCCATCTTAAAAGCCCCTCCCTCAAACCTCTGAACACATAGAAAGGCAGTTTTCTTTAAAGGCATCATGTCATATTTCTTGGCTATATCCAGCAGTGAATCCTGTGTCATTTGATAACATTTGTAAAATCCGATTAGATTCTTAACTGGAGAAGTGACAGCTAATAGCTTCAGACTAAGTGAAATTTTGCAAAATCATATTCAGCTTGTTGACAGTAAAATTTTCCATTCTGTAACCCAAAATGTTGAGTTTCTATTGAATCAGGCTGTATGAAATTTCCAATTTAGATAGTAGAAGACTGGAGTTGAATGGAATAATTATGAATTATCTGTTTCTTTTTTTTTTAAACATGGGAATGTTCTTTCAAATGAGCAGTCTGACAGACAACCTCAATGAGTACATCTCAACAACAAAAATAAGTACAGATTGTACTTTGTTCAAGCTGGGGAAGCACCAACAACACTATAGAGGAAGGGAAAAAAAAATCCCAACATTAGTTTCTCACAATGAGTTTCCAGTTCAAAGTCTCTGAAAGCTTTGCAATGATTTTACTGAAAAGTATTGGAATTCAGTTCACACAAGTCTCTGTAGGTGTAAAATGTTAGCTGCGCAGTTCCTGGGCAATTCACTGTTACGTTGTTATGATTACTGAACACATTGTCTTTCACATACTTGTATGCTATAGTGATGATCACAGTATAAACAAATAGCCAGATGGATTTGATAGCCTTTTGTTCCGTATTCAATGAATGGCTTAAATAATACAGTAGAGGGCTATTGGTCTGTGGTGTTAACTGGGGATGAGAAAAATTGAAGGGCATTTAAACTGTAGCCTAAAACTCAGCACATCCAAACTAGGTTTCAGGATCTTCCTCTCACCTATCAAAAATCCTAAATTCAAGACAGACCCTGGAAGGGGAGCCTAAAGGTGGCTAGCACTGGTACTGTGAGCACTTTCTCTGGTGACTCCTTTCGGGACAGTTTGTTGTAGCACAGTGTCACGGTGGGATGGTGTTAGGTAAACTTCTCGGGAGGCTGCTAGGGCCTGTCAGTGAATTACACTAGGAAAATTACACCAGAAACTCACCCTCTGGCATGTGCCTGTTCCTGGGAGCCACAGTGGTAGTACGTCCCTGGCTGTGGTCCAGCACAGGGACTGGGGGGACTGGTCGCTCTGGCAGTTCAGGGTTTTTGGTGAGAAAAGTGTCTCTTTTAGATTAAAACTTCAGTACATTACTTAGAGAATGAAAGTGAAATCTGGGGAGAAGTTACCTGCTCTCTTCATCAATATATTAACAGATCCATCCATCAAGCTCCATCACGTTTTAGACAGTTTACAATTGCCAGTTTCAATTCCACCTAATGCCTTTTAGTTTAATATGAATGAAGTTGGTAATATCTTGAGTGTTGGTACCTTGATATCAATGCCCAACTACCTTCACATTGCCCATTATAACGCGCGTTTTTATTTGATTTTGTAACATAGTTGGGCTTTTACAGTTTAAGTTGATATTTTCCATGCTGAGTGTCTGTCTGAGATATTGCCAGACTGTTCCAAGCACTTCTGAGAGTTTAAGGGAAAACTCTGTCTCTGTATTATATCCTGGTGAACTTTTTCTTTCTGAAGTGCTTGCATTCCCCCAAGAGAAGAGGAAAAGGTTTGAAATTTGCCAGGAGGAGGCCTCTGAAGCAGGAATATACCATTTGCTGCGTCCAGGAAAATCTGCCCAAATTTGGCCAAGTTATGAGCCTTTGAAAAATGGTTTGTAGGCTGCTGGCAGCAAAGGACTCTGACCACTCAGAGCACGTCCCCTCATGGAAGCAGGGGCTGAACACACATTTCCCTGCAATCACGGGCACAGGATATGCTGGGGTCATCATGGGTCTCTCTGGGTGTTTCCTGCTTTCTTTTGGTGCCCACTGTGCTCCTCTCCATTTGCTGATGCTTAGGCATTGAAGAAGAGGGATGTGTGGAGGGGAGAGCCAAGGAGACCTGGGGTGGAGAAGGGAGACAAAGAGCAAGTTGGCAGAGGGCTGAGAGAAACCAGCAGGGAGGAGAAGCAAGCCTGTGACAGTGACAGGCTGAAAGGGATGGGAAGGAAAGAACCAAGCCTGGACAAACTCAGGCAGAAGGTTGCTGCTCTGGAGCAGGTTCTGCTGCAGTGTTGGGAAGATACCCCCAAACTCTTGGTACTACCTTTCTTCTGCTATCAGGTACAGTCTGCAAAACAGACTGGACAGACATCATCTCTCCAGCAGCATGAGTTGTTGGAGGACGCAACAACCTGCTACCACTTTCTATCTGCCCTTGCAGCAGGGGTCTGGACAGGAGAGCTAGAAGTCCCACCTGTCCTGGCCAACGTGGACAGAGGGTGCCTTAGGGTACCATCTGCTCTGTCTGCTTCTTTCCTTTTTGGTTCAGGAATACTGATACACAAAATGGCCTGAAAGAACATTTATTCAGGCCGTAAAGTCAAGTATTTCGGTGCTAGAAAATGCTGCAAACACAGTTGCTGGGCAACCATAAGCCTGAACCTTAACTAGCTCACACACCTTAGGAGCCAACCATTAATTACATGATCACATGCCATTTTTTCCCCCCACAAGTTACAAAAGATTAATTGGCTGAGCAGCCCTGAGCATGTTTTATACAGATTCCTTGGACATCAGCCCAGCTGTTACCCAAGAGAGGTGTGCGCAACGCACTTGGCTATGGGCTTGTTCTACCAGCCTAATCTGCGCCGATCGCGCAGGTAAGGGTTCATCCCACCGCACTCATTTCGGTGCCAATCACCCAGTTTCTGCTAAAAGGCTGTGCGGTATAAAGGGTTGTCTTCAGTCATGTTTTCTGAGGGATCTGTGAGGTTGCTGGTAGATTTGTTGTCCCAACAAACCCCCCTAAAAGCAGTTGTTGTTTCTCTTGCTACAAGAAGACGCTGGAGCTGCAGCTGGGAGCTATCTGGCTGGCGTCCCTTGCTACTCCTGCTGCCATACCAGCAACAGGTAAGGGTTTGGTCAGAAGAGGGGCTGATCCCACAGTATTTCACTAAATCCTCAGCCAAGGGTTTTCCAGCAGCAGCTGAGTGAACTCAGTGTGACCTAAAGGGATGTCTGCAGAGCCAGGGGAGCTGTTACACCCATGGTGCAGTATGTACTGAAGCAGATCAGCGTCACAGTACTTAACACCCAACTAGGTCAATCCTTCATGTGCTGTAGTATACAGTGTAAGTGCACTTAGAGGTGAGTGAAAGCCTGGAACTGGCAGATAACAAGCTAAGATTTGATGTGCAGGGGGTAGGATGGGTCCTTCCCCATGGATACTAATCTAGCTTGGGCTCTCCAGTATTTGCATTACTAACCACAGTGACTTAATCCAGGTTTCCCTGAATCTTCTGAAGGCCTTTCCTCCTTGCAGCCCCATCCCATGTAAGAAACCCCAGTCTTGCTTGCTCACGGTTGAGAAGGACTTGTTATCAGACAGCATCCCTGCATGTAATGCAAGCGTGGTCACCAGCTCCTGCTCACTCAACAAGGGTATGTGCTGCGAAGATGCAAAACCATCAGCTCTCTGGCTGTGGGTTTTCCAGTAGTCAAATGCCCATGTTTCAGCCAGATTAAAATAAATAAATGCATATACTCACTTGCACCTCTCCTATAATCTCAGTCAGGTCCTGAGCTTCCTATTGCAATCCACCCTCGCATTGCTCCTGTTTCGTGGGAGGTAAACCTTGCTCTGCCCTTTCTCCCAGGAGCTGCTCTACCCATGTGTCCTGCTTCCTACTGCTGCTGTATCATCACCTACGAATCATGTTACCGATGCTTATCTTGGCCACAGGCTACATCCYTTTTCCTCCCCCCTTTTCAGCCTCACATCCAGAAGTAGGGGAAGAAGGACAGCCAGTGCTGCTCTCCATCCCAGGTCTTAACCCGACCTCCCACGCTCCTTGGCCCTTTCTTTACTCTACTCCTGAAGTAAATGGTGTACAAGAGATAAGTCTTCTTCCCTTTTGTCAAGGAAGCAAGAAAAAATATTTGCTACAGCTCAGTCTGGGGATGTCTTCTGTGTTTCACTCCCTCAGTAGCTTCTTCAGTGATAGACTGGTTTCATCCAGGCTTGGCAGTGGGATAGCTGCAAAGACAGTTAACTTCCCACAAAAGTTCCCCCAACACCCCAGCCCTGTAACTGGGGACAGGACTGACCACACTTCAAACGTCTGCAAGATTTTTTACTCCCGTTTGATCCTTTCAGCTGATACCTTTTTGGTTGAATGAAGTAACACCCAGTGTGCTGCCAAAACAACTTGAAGGAGAAAGACTCTATGGGGGAATGGAGAATTTTGAAGATATATGTGGAGGAAACAGAAAAACTTCACATAATGTAATTTTAAGCCCTTCAATGGTGAGGCACAAATCCTAAGGCACTGCGTTCTTCATTGTTCAGCTGGTGGTATTTCTGGATGGAAAGAGCCTGCACCTTTATTATCAGTGATGAGACAGATATCTCAAGTTTTTAAAATAAATCTCTCCTTCTCTCTGTCACATTCCTCTGAAATGGTGCATATCCTTGAAGCATTTGTTTCTCTGGGAACATGAGGTACCGCCAGAAAACTACTTAGATCATTTATTACTCCTGAATATTTAGAAATCGTTAACCTTTACATGCTCCACCCAGGGAAACACTGGGAAAGACTGTAGCATTTTTTTAACTCTTTCACTTCTGCTACTCCTTTTTAATCTCTCATTCTGTTGCACATCTGTTTGTGACCAGGCAGTTTAATGTGCGTTTTATGAACTGAGTGATTCTGCAGAGGTATAAGGATAAGGAAGCCACATCTTTGCTTAGAGGCAGAGAGATTTGTGTTGAGGGCTGTTTCCACTGTTTAAAGCATTAACGTATCCAGATGTTACCAGAAATGGTGAATAGGTCCAGCTAAAATGCAGAACAGATGGGATCTTTGCCCCAAACTCTTTTAGGGTCAAAGGCCAAATCTATTCCCTGTTCTGCTTTTTCATATGAAATTAGAAATGGAAATAATAAAACATCTCAAGAGGCTGTTTTCCCTCTATTTCTAATAGACAAAACCTGGAGACAGATTTAAACCCAGTAAACCCAATATACAGTTAAACTTTCCCACTGGCTGATGAGCAGTGGAAGACAAAAGCGGGCTGGGTGAGTAGCTCCTTATTTCCTGGACCTAAGTCTGGAGATCATTCCCAGACGCACCCAGTTCCCGGCACCACACAGCTGGATCCCACTTGCCACATGCCCAGTGTGAAGTGGCACTGCGTGCAGCTCAGCCGCGGGATCCCGGCTGCAGCCTGCAGTGCATTAGAGGTTGACATTTGCTCTTTGGTCCTGCCTTCAGGCCACGTAAGGACCAAACCAAAGGCAACACCCTTCTCTCTTTCATCCCCTGCATGAGGTATTAAGAAGAGAAGAGCAATATATTCTTGGGAAGGACTTGGTTTTGAGAGGGCATTGGTATGAAGAATATTGTTGGCAAAATAACATCATTATTTCAAATTTTTTCAGGCGTGTGATTTTAAACAATGGGTAAGCGGGGCCAGGTGAAATCCTTGGGAAGCTGTTTTGTGTTGTGCAAAACTTTTTGTGAGTTAAACCCGAAATCTAGCAGTTTCAGCCAAAGACAAAGAGGGTGATTCTGAGAAATTGCAGTCAATGCAGTGTGATGATTTCAAAGTGAAACAGCTCAACTTTTCAGTTTGAAACATTTGTTTTTGTTTTGAGGTTTTCCTGCCTGCAATAAATAAAAAGGGGTGAAAAGTTTAAACACAAAAATGAAGTGTTTTGTTTCAGGTCGAACCAAACACTTTGCTTGATCCAAAGTGGAATTTTGGGGTTTTATTGTTTTACCAAGAAAATACAGTTTCATTTCCTGTCAACCCAAAACATTTTTGGTAATTGTAGGCTTACTGTGCTGAATTCAAAAACCAGTTATTCCTACTGCTCTTTAGGAAAAAGTCTTGGGAATTAGTTTTTTCTGGTAAATGAGGTGAATTTTCACAGGACAGTGCATGTGTGGGGGGGAAGGTGATGAGGGAGCAGAGCTGAAGATGAAAACTGGCGATTGATGAAGGTCCAAATAGTGCTGTAAGTGTGGGATTATGGCTGATCAGGTCTTGAAGCCACCCTGGATAGTTATTGTTTTACAGCAGGGGCTGGGCTCCTTTTGCACAGCTCAGCTGTGGGCCAGCTGAGCACTGCGGCTCTTCTCAGGCCACTTGTGCCGTAACCCCTTTGGGAAGGACAGGGCTGTGCCCTGTGTGTGGGCAGCTGCCGGTGCTTGTGGCCCCACTGCCACCAGCACCCGGGCTGTGTCTCCGACCCGCTCCCGACTTTAGCTCTGCACCCAACAGAGCATGTTGTCTTACTGAGCATGTGGCTTTGGCCCCCAAAAAGCAGGATGGCTGCATTTGGGGTGCAGGCTATATGGTGTGCAGATGTGCGTGGATATGTGGGAAATAATTGTATATTGTGCTTAGTTGTTTTAGTTGGTCTGATCAGCAGCTATAAAGTTAACACTTTCACATTAATATCTATTGGGGCAGTCCCTCAGAAGTGCCTGCAGCCTGTGGCTTCTGCAGGTGTGGTAGAGTGAAATGCAACTCCATTCCTAAAAGAAAGTGTCACAATCTCTCCCCACAATTAATAAAGTGAGTAAATCCAACTGTAGCCGGATCCTCTGGCCAGCTGGGGAAAAATACCATTAAGCAAAAGCCTGGCTGTGGGACTGTGCTACAGCCCAGAAGTATCTCAAAGCTCTCTTTCAACAGATGAAGTATTTGGGATTATGCATTACCCTGTAGGGCACTGAGAATGGCATACTTCTCAAGTGAATTCAGCCGGTGGCATTGTAATTAAGCTAATTACACCGTAGCCTTCAGTTAGGGTAATGAGTTGCTGCTATGCTTGCATGGATTATGCAGCGCTGTAATACATGCCAYAGTATTTCAGCATGTGTGTAACCCATGCTTTCCTCTTGCTGTACTTCAACACGATGGTCCAACGGTAGGAATATTACTAACTCCATAAGCTCCTTCTCATTTATTTTACCCCTGCCAGACTGTCAGCCAAACCTGGGAAGGAAACAGACAATTTTTGGAGCCCTTCCTCTAGTAGCAAGAGTCCCTCTGTGTGTGTTACTCTGTGTGCGTGTGTGCGTGTGTCCCACACAAGATCCATGGGAGGAGCTGGAGTCATCATGGTCCATGGACAGTGTCCCCACCACATCAGCCAAGAGGAACCTTTACCCCAGACGAGCACAGTGCCGAGCTTGTCTCAACTGGAAGCCAGACTTTGGCTATCTCACAAATTACCATGTTAAAGAAATCTTTACGGAGCAAGATGTTGGTAAACAAGAGCTTGCTGCTCCTATGATTCACTACCTTCTTACGCACTTTAAGAGTAAATTTCTCCACCCTCCTACGGCTGTGGGGAACCGCAGACACGGTGGAACCGGTGCCCTCCCGCGGGCAGCCAGCGTCCCCCCGAAGTGTGCAATGCTGCGGACGGCATTTTACATGGCAGCAGAGGTCAGGGGAAAAATACAACGCGTGACTGTTCGTCAAGGCAGGGAAGGGATCCTCAGAAAGGCCTGAGAAGGGTCCAAGGCACGTTCCGGAGCTGTCCTCTGTGAGCCTTGCAGGAGCGGCCAAGGCTGTGGCACAGGGGAGGGGAAGGCAGCCAAGCACTGGTGGGCAGGCGGGCAGGGCGGTTTTGTGGGCAGGGAGGGGCGAGGCGGGCAGGCTGAGCTGCGAGATGAGCCTGGCTGCGGGTTCCCTCTGTGAACTCCAGCAAGTGGCTCACGTTTTGTACGCTCCGGTTTTCCTCTCCGGCAAAGGGGAAGATCTACTGCACTTCATTTCACCACAGGCGTCGTGAAGCTTAATTCACGGAGGTCCGGCTGTAAACCCCCTTACCACCCAAATGAACACTGGTGTGTGCAATTGGCTCTTACAACTTCAGCGTGCTCACGCTGGAGAGGGAAGCCCTGTGAATGTATACTCTSTCTGTTCAGCTTCACATTGGTTCTCCGTGCTGAAGTGAGCTGCACATGATGCTTGCTGGTTCTTGAAAGCAATATAGTCACATCAGTGTGGCACTGAGCCTAGCTAATTAGCCTTTCTTGGCAGGTCTAATTAGGCTGGGCAGGGAGCCATGCTGATAGAGCTATACTTTTGTGGGTTGAAGCTCTCGCTTGGTCCCAGTCAGCGCAGATATCTGCATCGTATCCCCGCCGTGCTGCAGACATACCACCAGTGCTTCCCAGGAGCCCAGGACCCTGGCAGCAAAACCCGTGGAGAGGCCAGCTGAGGACTGAGGAGAATAGCTGGAGCTGGCAGGCTGAAAGGCTGCTTCTTTCTCCTGAGACAGATTTCTGGCAAAAAAAAAAAAAAAAAATTAAAAAAAAAAAAAAAAGGTCATGCAGACTTTTCTCTGATTTTTTGACTTGCTGCAATGATTTCTGAAAATACCCCACACCCTGGGGTCCCAGATGAGGTCAGACACTTTTGTGCTCAGCTCAAACCCTTTGTGAGATGGAGGCAATGGCTCTGAGGGGAAAAGCCACAGGAAAGCCCCAGTCAGGGTCTCCTGGTGGATGGAAATCCTAATCATAAAGCGAGTCTGTGCATTCCCTTCCCATCCTTTATGATAGGCTGTGCCCCTTTTTGGACTGAGGGTTAATGGGTCTCAGTTCATTATCAGCTGAGGGTTAGTCTTGGTTTGGCTGTAACCGCCACTGTGGCACAGAGCCGAGATGGACCCCGTGTGCTCCTTGTGGTCAGCCTAACCCGAGGAGGGCAAAATGCAAGGGCGAGAAATGAAAGCTGGGTCCCCCTGGCCGTGGCGAGCCCCGCCACGGGGGGCAGCCGGAGGCAAACTTGTTAAAATCGGTTGGAAGAGAAGTGAGGAGGTGGAGACCAAGACGTGGCTAGCAGTGGAGGCAGGAATCCAGATGGCCACCCTCCTAGATCAACATTGCAGACATGAGAATCGAAAGGAGAAACTGTCACAAAAGTAAACAGCGTAAGAGAGAGGGCCATAATGCTTGGACTGGCTATCATCCAGGTGTCCACCCTCTTATCACACAACGCGCTGCGGTCAAACACAGGAGCGGGCCCTGAGCATCTGCGCCCGAAGCACCTAATGAGTGTTTGCACGGAGAGCAGAGCGGGAGGCAGCGGCGGYGCAGGGGAGAGGAGCGGAAAGGAGGCTTTCGAGCACGTGGCAGGCTGCCTGGCCGGCACAGYGTGCGGCGGGGGAGGAAAGACATGAAACAAAAGCCTTCCTGCAGGAGCGAAGAGAAAAGACCCACTGCTGACAGAAATGAAACAACACAGCCCGCTGCGGAGGCCAGAGCTCCTGGGGCAGGCGAGGCCAATAGTTGTAAAAACAGAGTTTTGAAGTAGGAAATGTAACATGACTACAAATTGCCTCACTTCCCTGCTCCGACCCCTGGCCCCCACCGCGCGTAACGGGTCGCCGAGTGGCAAGGCGGCGAGTTGGCAGCGGGACAGGCAGGCGCTCCTGCCTGCGCTGGCGAGGGGCACCCACCGGAGAGCTCGGCACCCCTGCCCCTCCGACCTTTTCCCAAAACACAGAACTGCCCCAAACAGAAATATTCCCAACACCAGTGTTTGAGGCCCAGAGGACAGAGGCGGGGAAGCTCTTTTTTTTGGAGGCTATCCACCACCAACAACAATAATACAGTGCCATTAATTCCCACCGGGCCCTCCTCACAATGGCAAAGCTGGACAGATAATTTACAACTGATATATCTGTTGTGGAGACAGGACGCAGGCATTTTTACCAACAGGTCATCTAAGCCCTAGAGCAGAGTCAAAACAGATGGTGAAAAATACGTTTTCCTCCTGTTTCCATTGTGGCTGTGCCACAGCTTTTGGCTGGGCAGCGGGATGGTGGAGGACTGCAAGTTTTACAGTCGTGTCTCTGGATATTGCTTAATCTTCTTCTTCTGTTTTAGTGGGTCTTTTTACCAAAATATTTGCTATGAATGGGAAGCAAAAAAAAGAAGATGACTGGAAAGGGTTCCTGCTGCACTGTTTACACCTTTTGTACTTTCTTCAGAGCCATAGAAGTTAGAGATGGAAAAGCCATATTAAGTCATAGAGGGTGAACTTTTCCAAGGCTTTTAAATCACTTACCACTCTGACAAATGACCTCCAGAGAAACTCTGCATGGCAATTTCAGCTGTTGCAGCCCACCAATGTCTTTTCCATTCCCTGGCTGGAAGTTACCAGCCCCACAGCAGAGTCAGCAGAAGAGGACCTGTGTCTGTGCCTCAGCAGCTCCATTAAGAAATCAGGCGATGAACTGCCACTGCTGAAGTGGAGTCAGCCTCCTGCTGTTGACTGCTCTGGGGAGAAGCAAGCACCGAGAGAGGGGCATGGAGGAGGAAGAGGAGCGACTTAGGTTGGTCTTCTCCTCTGCATCTATTAGAGCTTGCTGAGGCTTTAATTCCCATGTAAAAAGTGACCTGCGGTGCGACACAGGATCCTCAGAGGTCTGATTCTAGAGTGAAATCACTCAAGGCCAGGTCTGCAAAGGAAATTGGGTGCATACCTAAGCAGGTAGGAATCAAGGAAGGCTTATAAAAATGTCCATCAGGCTAGACGCTCAACTGTCATAAAATGCAGAGGAGGCAGACACTGAAAGAGCAAAAGCAATGCAGCTTGTATTTTCTACCGAAGAATAATTTAGAAGCTGTTTAGCAGCTTTTTCTGATTTTCTCCTTCCTCTTAAATTTATCCTTATTCTTCTTCATTCCCTCTTTCCTGGGATTTCCCCTCCCCCAAAGACCACTTCTTTTTTTYCACAGCATATTTTGTTTCAACATGGAAGTTCACTGCTCATTGAAATAAAACAAAGACACCCCAGGGATATTGTTGACCGAATCCCGCCTTGTATTTCTAACATCACCATTTTGGAAAGAAAAACAGTGCTGCACGGCTGATGAGATTGCTCTGTATTTGTTGAATCTGTGAGCTGTTTAGATGCCATCTCAGACCAGGAAGATCCAGTCAATCCTCTGGTGGCATGGTCTTGGGAAAGGCCATCCTGATGGGAGTCTTTCAGCTTAAGTGTGAGCTGGTCAGCTAACATGGGATGTATTTCACCCGACCTTGGCAGTCACTGAGACATTGAGATTAGGCTGGATGTTCTGTTCAATAGAGTTACCTGTCTCTCTACAGGTAACTCCAGCAGACGATTTGTACCACATATTTTAGACTTCTTTGTCTATATGAACCTCCTTCTTCAGAGGAAGCATCCCTTTCAGCTCAGTTCCTCTTCTATACGTAGCTCTTGCATCTCAAAAGGCATGTGAAGAAAAATGCACCTAAAGAAGGTGAAGTACGTGGTTATTACTGCAGGGAGGCTGTATAATTATTTTCAAACTATGCCAGTGTGAAAACTGAAATTTTCCACCCATTGCCTGTATGGGTAAGTAAGTCACCTGTCGCACTGAGATCTCTTGTAGCATCCTGTTCCTGTGAAACCTTGGAAGGAGCAAGTCACGGAACTGGCAATATTGTCCAACCACTGGGACAGGAGAACAGACCTGTGGGATCCAGAGGTGCCTGAACATAGACTTCACAAGTAAGTGAGGGATGGTGTAATGAGTGCACAACAGTTCAGTGCCCCATGTTACGAGAGGACCACATTAATCCCAAGGAAGCATGACATGCTTTTTTCTGATCTTGCTCTTGCTGTAAAGGGTGAAGCCCTGGCCCAGCAGTGTTGCCACTGACTCGCAGACACGATTTGCCTCTGGCCCCAGTTCAGCTGTGCTGCCTATTGCTTGAGCAACGTGAGAGGCGAGAAGCCACTGCCCTTGCTATGTCTTGAACTGCTTTTGTGCAATCAGCTTGTTGGCCTGAGCCCCTACATGAGGGCCCTGGGGGAAAGCGCTTCTTCTGATTCTCCTTGTTCAGAGGACTCTCTGGTTTAGCAGGACTGAGAAATTAAGTTGGTGGGATAGAGAGTACTGGAGGAAGAGTGGAAGAGAAATGGCGAGTGGGTACAAATTATTTCATTATGAACTTTCCATGAAATAGCAAGGGCAGAGTCGGGGGTGGGAGGACGTTAATTTACAGCAGAATGTTGTTATTGAAGCCCTTCTTCAACCAGTCATGTTACAGGAAGATAAATAAAGCCCAAGCCAAATCTTCCCCTGGGCTAAGCCTGCTAGTTTGGAGATTTATGTGCAACTTATATCCAGCCTGATAATTCCACTGTGCRACTGACCGAAGGTCTTCCCTTGCAGGGTAGGATGTTGTTAAAGGCACCGATACTCGGAACTGGAGCACGGCAGGATGCTGCCTGATGAGGCCGTTACTAAATTTCAGAGGCCAAAAGCAACTTGTTGATCTCTGTGAATGCATTGCTTGCAGCACTGAGTACAGGGCTATCTCACAGTACAGCAAACATGAGGCTTTTTTTGTCAGTGACCATGCAGAAAAGCCAGGCTCTGTTTGTTCGGCTAGAAAATGCTTACACTAGCTTATTTTTTTCCCCTGAAACTCAACTTTCCTAATTCTGTGTGGGAGGGCTTTTTTCCAGGCTTTTTAAAGTAATATCAGTATTATGGCTAATGAGGCAGTGGAAAGCAAGCTGGTCCATTCACTGTAGCTAATGACTCCATTCCCATGAGCCTAATCAAAGATTTGTACATTTAATTGCTGTCAAGTCAGCTCTAGCCACCTGCCATTTCTGCCACACCTGAGCTCCCTTCTCTGTGGCCTGTGATTCTAAATGAATCCATCTCTTTTTCTAAGGGAAGGAAAACAGAGCTGCCAAGCAACCCCGAAATGGTGCTTTACCCTTAGAGCAAAGATCAAACAGTCTGTGTTGTCACTGAGCGATATGTATGTTAACTGACTGTGGCACAGATTTTTCAAAAATTTATTAGCCTCATATTGGAGATCAGGGAAGTGAGAAATACACCCTTGTCTGGACATGTCCTGGACTTGAGACAGGCTTCTGTCAGAAGCGAAAGTGATTTTTGTTGGCTCACCACTGAACAAAGTTGAACTACATTTATTTTTGGTTGTCTCTGATGGAAAATACCACTGAAGCCATTATTCCACTCCTGCAGTGGGCTGGTGGGGTATTTTGACCAACCTTTGTCCTCAGCATCATGATTCCTAAACATCCTGCCTTCTCCATAGGGAATTGATGCAGGAAATGTTGTGGGGCCATGTTCACTTGAATGTAACAGATAACTCCTGTTCATTGTTCCAGGAAAAAAAAAAAAAAGGGAAAAAACCCAGTTGCTGCTAACATATTGTGAAAAGAAAATGTTCTTTGTGATCCTGGGTGGATCAGCTTACCTCTGTCCAGGCAAGTGTGACTCCTAAGAGTCAGATATATAACGTCATGTATTTCTTCAAACGTATTTCCAGAGAAATTTTTGAAGTTGTTAGGAAAGATGCAGTCTATGAAGTCACACTAAAACATTATTGGTTTCTAGATAACTGGTCATTTTTTAGCCTGGTTTCCTAGTGAAATGAGAATGATGGGATCATGTGGCGTGATCATTCTTTCTGATCTCCCCTCACTAATCACTTTTCTATTCTTGGCCAAGTTGAACCCTAGATAACAAACGAAAATAAATATGGGAGAGATTACATTACTGTTTCAAGAACATAAGTACCCAGGTGGAGGTGCAAAACTCCACAAATACCTCCTACGAATGTCCCAAGTAGAGGAAGCCTGGCAAGTGAATTCATATGTTGTCAGCAAAAGAAGAGAGACCATATGGGTGCCCCAAGCACAGTGATAGCCTTAGTTGGAGATTACCATAAACCACAAAACACAGATCTGTGGAATATGAGGCATCATTGATATCCATCCTCGCAGAACTACTTGGTTTCCTTTCTCAACCCATCACAGAAAGCAAAAACACCATTAAGATATATAAGATCTTTGACTGAATACAATGAGTTTTTTGCAAGTGGCTTGATCCAAATACAAGCTGAAGTTTTTTTGCCCCATTGTGATAATGTGGAAAGGCTTTATAATAGCTTTTAATACAATTTACTTCAATTTTAGGAGCTTTTCCTCTGCCAGAAGAGTTTAATTGGCCATGAAGTCCTGTGAGTTTTTGCATTATGAGTTGACAGATGCATAGATTAATTTAGCAGGAAAACCAAAGAATAAGTTAAAGGGTCTGAAAACAATTAAAGGGTCTGTAACTATCTTTATCAGTCTGAGAGCTTAGAGCTGAATTCTGATGCTTGTTTTGCTATATGGCTAACCACTGTTGTACTTTACTGCAGTGCAAACCTAAAAAGAACTTCAGTTTTTGGCCATTTCTGTAATAATATGTTTAAAATTTCTGCTCAGAATACCCTACAATGTCTTCAGAAAAACAAACTGCCATGTAGGAAGGCACCTCTTTCCTTTCCTCTGAGCTGTCAGATAACAGAGATTCACATGCACATGGAGGGGAGCCAGATGCAAAGGTCAACTGGGGTGCTGCCATGCTAAATTCTGTAATGCCTGATACCTAGGTTAGCCATGTGAGCCACCTCCTAAAGATATAAACCCCTGGCTTTCTATGCTTTCCTTTATTAATGAATCAAGCCAGGAAGGGAAGAGGACAGCAACCGTTTCCATCAATGCTGAAGTATCTTACTAGACATCGGAGAGCCATGTTCAAGGGAAGGGAGAGTACTAAATGTGAGGCTGGAGATTCTTCCTCCCTTCCTCATGCATCCATTCCTTCACACATAGTATGTTCAAAGCTCTCGTGTAGCTTGATAGTTTAAGTCTTTCTTTGAAAAGGAGAAATGGAGGGTTTAATTTATTTTTGCTTGGCCACATTCAGGGTGAGATTTCTAGCCAGTTAATTAAAGCATATGAGAAAGGGATAAGGTTAGTGATGCTTTTCCTTCAGTGATGTTCTGAGCAGCTGGAACTGAATCCTACATGGACTCCAACCTGGTCAGCCTGTGGGGAGGATATCCAGAGTGTGCCTCGCTGGGTCAGCATCCCTGAGGAAACAGCAGAGGAACCTCTAGCTCTGGGCTGCCAGTTGGGTTTAGGCTGAGCAAGGTGCTGAGATGCTCCAGCAGGAGCTTTTCTTTTGCCTGTGCCTTTCTGTGGTTTGCCTCCAGGTAGCCACTTGCATACCATGCAGGAGCTGGGCTCCCCGCTGCTGATTTGATGGTTCCCAGCAATGCTACCAAAGGTGGAGCTGAGCCATAAAATGGAACTTCGCAGTTCCTCCTACTGTGTGCAAGGCCATAGTGTTTGCAATGCTACTGCAATGTAATAATGACGTTTATGAGGAGGCATAGTTTCACATACTCAGTTGCAGGACAGAGGTTTTTGACCTTTCACAGAACTATCTTGCAAAACTTATTGGCACACATCCCAAAAGCCAAGAGCTTTGTGGGATTCATGGAAGACAGGCATCTTGTGTAATTGGGAGCCCTGCAGTCCTCTTCTCCTGGTCTGTTTGTGCAGTGTGTAGGTGTGGAACTATTCAGGACTTTGAGATGAGTGCAGTAGTGTTCATAGGAGGAGCTTCCCAAATTATAGGGGGTGGACATAGAGCTGAGCAGAGACTGTAAGTAGATTCAGACCCTGCTCCTTTTCCACAAGTCACATCAACTCCAACCATTAATTAATGTACTAAAGTCAGAACAGAGCTCCACCCTGGCCTCTCTGAAGAGGCCTGAGCACTGGGAAAGGGGTCATGCCATCAGCACCTGGGGTATGACTGAGGATCTGTTACTTTCTCCAGCATCATCTCCAGCAGATCTGGCCCTAGAGTCTCATTCTTGGTTGCCCTTATCTTCATAAAGGGTTCATAAGTGGGAATATGGAATACGTAAATACCCTGAGCTAGCAGCGAAGACGACCTTCACAGAAGGAATATATGAGAGGGCCTAAATGAACTTCTGCCTTGCTGGTTTGGGAAATAACTGTCTCTGGGTGCAGGTTCCCTTTAGGGGCAGGTTCCTGGACCAGAGAAGCACAGGCCTGATTCAGAGTTGCCATAAATGTCCTCCCAGATGTGCTCAGCCTATTCAATACTCATGAATAGAGAGAGGTCTCAGAAGCTGACTAAGGCGTTTGGGAGAAATAGGGGTGGGTTTCTCCCCACCTGGGGCCCTGGTCAGTTGGACACATTCTTCCCTGCTTATCCAAAGCAGTGTAAGACCAACTGCAGAAGGAGGTAATACAGCTCCAGCGGGGCCCCTGAGCCAGAGGAGTGTCAGCAGTGGCTTGTGAGGATGGGGAAAGTCAGGAGCAAACACCAATGATAGGATGGACTGTGCCTTGTCCTCTCTTGGACCCTGATAGACCACTCTGCAAATGTTTTCCTACTGCAACCAGCAGAGCTGGGGATTTTTGTGCTGAACAATTAGCAGCCCTTTTAAAAATGATATATACTGGCTCAGTTCTTTGTAGTAGTTTTGTTATTCCTTTTGCTGCTTTGGCTGTGTTTGGCTTCCACTTGACACCATTGTCAGTGCTGAAGACAAATATGCATTTGTTTTGATTTCCTCCTTAGTGTACACATAACTTACAATGGGAAAGCCTGGAAAGTCTGCAGGATAACCTCCATAGATAGCTAAATCCATTCTAAATGGCAATGAAAACACAGTATCCTAATCAGGAGGGAGAGTGTATTTTCAAATGTAGTCCAAAAATGCTTTCTTGGACAGTTATAGAGTACCATGGTTTTTGTTGAGCTCTCAGCCGGGAGTTCAGATTTCTCCCTGGGGTCCAGAAGTTGGATATCACAAGCYACTTGGCATAATTTCATAAATACCTCAAAGTAAAGCTCCGTTCTCTCTAACTACAGGAGCATATCCTCACAGTCAGCTGTTTCTGAAGCACCACCTGAAGCACTGCAGGAAATCGATGAGGGAGCAACAGGGCAACCAGCTCTTGGATGGCAAAAACAGGGATCTTCAGCATAGATTGGAACCAGAGCTTTCCTTAATTGGAGTTGAAAAGACTGTATTATCAAGAGAGAGGATCCTTGGAACATAAAAGCAATATTATTAGCTCTTCTACAGTGGCATTCAAATGGTAATTTAACCTTTGTCTGAGAGAATAGATTAAAGCAAGAACTCAGAACAGTCTTTTCTTCATTTTCTTCAGTTACTCCTAGCTCATGTACTTGCATTTCTGCCTCTGTCTGCATAAGAAGCAGAGCTATGGAAACTGAAGCCTCCAGGAAATTCATTCCTCTCCTCCTCCTCCTTTTCCCCTGTAATTTAGATACCTGCCTGCTTTCCTCTTAGGACAGTCACAGCCTAGGTCTAGGGMTGGCAAATGCTTCCACAGATAAGAATGAGGACGAAGCCATAGTGGGTGGAAGGGGCAGGGCGTGMGGCAGTCCAGGTCTATTTACTTAGCTTTTCAGCCTACTGTCAATATTACAAATAGCTGGTTTTGCTCTTGCTCACCTGGAAAACTTCCACTGAAATTAGTTTCTACAAAATCTTAACTTTCCATGACTCTCTCCTTTTTCTGTATGTCTCCTTCAGGAAAATCAACCTCTGTTTCTTTTAGAAATGTTCCATTAAACTGCCTATGCATTCTGAGAGCTGTAGCTGGTATCAAGGGAGCCCCTGCAGACACATTATAGGAAGTATAGTTTGTCTAGGAAGTTCAATCCAGTGGGGAAAAAGAACAACAAAAGGTAGTGGAGTACCAAGATCTTGCCAAGGCATTGAATGTAACTTAAGTTGCATCACCCATCAGTGAAATGCATTGACATACAGAATGAAATATTTGGATTTGGAAATAGCCAAACACTGTCTTTTAGTTGATAACATTGAAACATTTTTGTATTACATTTAAGAAACAATTTTGAGGGAACTTGAGATTCCTCAAATAATGTTAACGCATTAAGTTTCATTCCAATTAGAGACAAAACAAATATGGAGTTTTCCGTGGGGAAAATAATCTGAATTTCTCTTCATTCTGTGAGTCATTTGTTTGTCTTTCATGTGTATAAGAACATTTAACACTCACAAGAACTCGTTAGAAATCTGTGATCTCGAAGGCTCCAAAGGAAGCTGCACACAGACAGTGTCTTACTGGCCATGGAGAGATACTCCCCATCTTCAGCCCAGGTTTGCATTACTGCCACCAAAGGACAATCTGCCTGTGGTGAGTAAGAAGGCAGAATTTACAACATACAGTATCTTTGCCATAGCAATCTGTGGAGTACATTCATTCAGAGCAATTTCGTTTCAAACCTAACACAATGTTGCAGGGGAGAAACAGACTATTTCCCTGTAGGTCATAGAATCATAGAATCATTCAGGTTGGAAAAGACCTTTAAGATCATCGAGTCCAACCAGGCTACTCCCAAACAGGCACTATGGCCAACTCATAGTGGATTAGTTTGGCTGGGTGTATCAAATGAGCCGATATCCAGCCAGTTCTTTGTGATAAACACCCATTTCTCAAATATTGCCAGAATTAAGTGGTGCTTCTTTTTGGGGCAATCCAGCAAAGAAGCTAAGGGCAGAATAACCATATGGATATGCCAGAAGGGCTTCTGAGGGGACAGCATTGAACAGCCTCTGCCTTTCTTCTCCTAGCTCCTATATGAATCACAAGCTGATTCACTCTCTAGATGAGGTTTCAGTCAGTTTGAGGCAGACACTGGATGTTCATAAGTCCAGCTTTAAAGCTGAAATGAATTTATGGGGTGGGGGGAGAAAGTCTTAATGAGAAAGACTGGGCAACTTTAGCAATTTTTTTCCCCCCAGACTTTCCATCACCACTTACACATACAAGAATGCAAACACATATTGTAGAGTTGGTGTAGCCAGACAGATATAAATGAGTGAAGAATTGTGGTGTCCTTTAGTAGAGAACTGTTAGAAAGTAAGAAGTGGACAATCTTTATGTATATGCATCCTTCCGAAGCACATCGATAACCTTGCATGATGAGGAGGAAGTGTTTCACCTCGGAATTGATTTAAAAAACATTTACTATAATTTTTATTCTGGCAATAAATCTCTTCAGTGTCTTGGTCAATACATTTCTTTTCCTTCCCAAAAGAATGGTCTTGTTTCATTATTATTTGTTATTACTGTTATTAGCATTACTTTGAGGAGAGGACTGTAAATATGTATCAACCCCTCAAAAGATGATTTCGCAGTATCGGCTGAGTCCCAGCTATGCTATACAAAACAATGTAGATACAGCTAGGAGCAGCTCTCACAGGCTAGGTTTGTAGCAGCAAACSTCTACCTCCACATATGCTCTCTGACCATGTCCTCCCATCCTGTCGGAGCAGGGCTTAGGTGAGCACACCAGTACCTCTCCCTCCAGCATGCCTGGTGACCTGGGTACTTCTGCAACAGCACCAAGCACAGGTTAGATAAAGCCATTGAGAGCTGGAGGCTCCACTTCCCATTACACACAACCAAGTTTCCTATTTACTTCCCATACCTCAGAAATCTTGAAACCTGATGCACACAAATAAAACCAGCAGTGGTATTTAGGGCTGAATATAATGAATATCATAAACAATTGTTTAGCTCTGGACCTTACCACTGAAAGTTCACCTATCAACACCATCATATTTATCTTCCTTAACCTAGCTACTCCCAGATTTATCTGACACAGCTAATACTAGGATGTGTCTGTGTGCATGTGTGCCCAAAGGAAAAGAAACCTCAGTTGAAAATGAATTATTGCTATTTTCTACCAAGTGCATAGCCTGCTTAGTCTTTGATTAGCCATCATTCAGAGAACTTTTTGACTCAAGAATTCTTTGGAGTTAAAAACCAATCTAAGTGTGGAAAGGGTATGTAAACACACTGGTGAACTGATAGGGTATAAAATTCATAGAAATGCCAGGAGAATTTAGAGGAGAAATTTACAGGTTTAAATTTGGTGACACGAGTGATACAGAATTACAAGGCAAGCTAGTTGTCCTATAAATACGGTATCTTACACTGACCTGTTTTGAATGAGCTCTGCTGTTAAATGAAGTGAAGCCTTCGCTATGTAAATTGCTGATGTATAGCAAAAAAATAACGAGCCCAGCCTTGCAACCAGACTGTGCTACCCTTTTTCTAGATGAGTAATACTTTGCCGTTTGCATGCCTTGAAGATGGCTATCAATCTGTACCAGAGTGGTATTGTCTGATTATACAGAATAATATAGCCAGGTTTTGTTTCACCAGTTCAGTGACAGTACTTTGTTGAGAAATTTTTACTTTGGATGTCCCTGATTTTAGAGGACCAGCAAAGCACACAATTCCCCTGGAAATGTACAGGTGACAAAACTGCTCAATATCCCTCCGAACCAGGTTTCTGCTGTCTGGGGGGTTAGGCTTTAGGGTTTGTGGCTGGAGCCACAGGAGGATTTAGATGCTGCATGCAAAACTATGACTCTCAAATGCCCAAATGTGTGCTGCCACTGAACCCTGGCGGCACCTGCCATCCCCAGAGACCTTTGTGCTCAACAGTAAAGTTCCCCAAATGCCTCAGGATCTACTTCTGCCCACAGGAGCACTTCAGCCTTTCAGGATCACCTTGTTCAGAAAGAGGAGCAAGAGGCCTTGGGGAAGGGACATGAGGTAAGGGACATGAAGTGGAGCTGCAGGAGGTGGGGCAGAGCCATCCATGTCTGAGTCCAAGACTGTGTAGAGCAAAAGGAGCTGCCTCCTGAAACGAAGACTAATGAYATGGTCAAAGGGAAAAGAGCAGCAACAAAGGAGGAGGGCACTGAAGCAGGCTGTAACAGGCAGTTTGGATTTTGTCTCTGATTTCAGCCATTATTTAATCAAATGGGACCAACCTATCTCCAGCACAGCTCTGCCTGCTTTGTACTCAGAAAGGGCTCCGTCTTGACAGCAGTGGTATCACCTCAGGATCTGCCTTGCCTGTCCTCTCCAGTCCTGTGTTGTCTGACCTCCAGTCCAGCTTGGCAGTGGGATTAGCAGGATTTACTGAGGTGGTGTGGGCTTGGCACAACAAGTGGTGGTGGCAGGTTGGTGGGTGCTGGCTCTCCCCTCCTAGTCAGTCCCGCAGCAGACAGGGCTGGCCTGGGGGGAATGGGCCACTGCCTGGGGAAGAGAGGGATTTAGTTATGCTCTAAATGTTGAGCTAATGGACAGCAGGATGATGTGGGTGTGAACCCCACCTTCTTTGTCAGATGTTCTTTGGGAGAGGTTTTAAAGGGCTTAAATGACCAACTCCAGGAAAAAGATTTAGAGCTGTGGTTTCTAAGTGGAAGGAAATACCCCTTTTCAGACAAGAATAAAGCACTCAAGTCCTTGACAGAGACAGGATTAAAGATCCAGCTTTCTATGTGGCATATCCTATTAGTGAGATAAGGTGGTTCCCCATGCAACTTGCTAGCAATTGCCCTTTTCCCCCATTCACTTCACAGCCACCCTCATTACTGAACTCATGATGTGGGACTGATCTACAGCAACAGAACAGCTGCCTTAAGGCAAGTCTTTCCATTACTTTCTGTAGTAATCATCAGGCTCGTGAAGACCAGTCTGTGGTTCCTGGTATGTGTCCTTTTGTTTGCAACATACACAGGAAAGATTAAGTAAAGCACCTTCTAAATTCCTACTCTGGCTGCGATAGAAGTGGCATTTATTATGGACTAGAAATGCCAGCGTACACATATATGACTCACATATACATGTCTACAGATAACGAGGATAAGACCAGGGTTAGAGCCAAAGAGACCTGAACTGAAGGAGAGAAAGCAGGCAAGGAAGAGCAGGAAAGCAAGGAAATTGTTGCAGAGAAGGAGCCCAGGAGTTAACTTCCCAGCTTGCTACCTGCACATATTTGTAATCCATGCTGGTGAGGAATCACAGGTGGTTTATAGATACCCACAATCTATGCATATGAAACACAGTAGCTGCTGGGTGCACTGCAGGGGTCTCATATCTGGCCAGGCTCAACACAAGCCAAGGAATATAGGAGAAGATGCAGGGTTAGGTATCACAGAATTTCAGACTGCAATGCCAAAGCAAATGGAGCAAGATGCTCCAGTCACAGGCAAAAGGACACCACTTCTACATGTCAGAGAGGGGTAGACATTTCTGAATGCCAGAGTACCTACAGGGTCAGACAGAGCCTTTTTGGATTGCCCAGCAATACTCAGGCGCCTCAAAAGCACCTTTATGGTTCTTGCCACAATTAATCCCTGGAGTAAGTGCCCTCAGATGAATGGAATTGCAGGAGGGCTGCCCTGCTTGGGCGATGGCCCAGCAGCGCTCCACCCAGCCCTGCATGCTTAACCTGTTACTCATGCAGTGCTTTGAGATGCTGGAGGCTTGCAGCCTCCTAACTCTGCTGTCCCTTCTCTCTTTTCCACATCTTTTAGGTGGTTTTGGAGCTCCAGCCCTAACACAGGCCTCTTCTCACCCTGCTCCCTCGTTTGTCTTCTGCCTCTACCACCTTGTTTGCTTGGCCCGTGTATTAATTCCATGAGCACGAACAGGAATAGCTGCAGCTTCATGCAGAGCTTGCCAGCTTCTGCTCTCTGCRTAAGTGCCTTTGGTGCAATTGCATCCATGTTATTTGCTTGCTTTCCTCCAAAATAACAAAATCTCTATGCTCGGACCTAAAGATTTGTGATCATCCTTCTGCCTCTGGCTTTGCATCYTCTGATCCTGTGTAATCATCATACCAAGTGCCATGCGTTTTGCAGGAAGCCTGCGTATCCTTGAAGTTCCAAATCCTCCTCCTACTAAAGACCTGTATTTGTTAATTAGGAGTAATCCCTGTTAATTATGAAGAAATACATACAATGGCTCCCAGCTCTGCATGTCTGCACAGAATACTTCACTAAGTATATAACCTTTGGCACCAGAGACCTGCTCTTGGGAGAATTAGGTATCAGAACGTATTTGTTTAAGCCTTGAGTCACCAGGATGTCCACCGAGATAAAAGTCACTTTTCAAGGTCATCGCAGACCTCATGACCTTTAGGACCACTCCAGAATTTTGAAGACTTCCTGGTTAAATAAGGTTTATCATTGTTTGAAAGAATTTGGCCTCTGGCAAGTAAAGGTGAAAAGTCATCTATATTTGAATGTTTTCAGTATACAAGCTTGGCTGCTGCCCGTGATTTTAAAGTCGTCCGTCGTATTTATAGCCTGAACAAAGCTGTGAAAGGCATAGTGGGACTCACTAGCACAATTAGAAAGCCATCAAGTGTGGTGTTAATGAAAAACCAGAGGGACAGATTCAGCCCTTCTTTATGCGAGGGCCAGTTGGGAATCGCTTTGTTGAAGGCAATGAAGTTGCTCTGGATCTAGCTCTGAAAATGAAAGTTGGAGATCCTGGAGAGGGGAGCAGGCTGTGCCACATTTACAACCCTGCTGACACAGCTGTACAGCGGTGTAAGTGAAGCTGATATGAAAGGCAAGTCCTGCCCATTTATCCTTCTGTCTCGTCCTGTTGTCAGTGGTGCGCTCAGCAGCTGACATCTGTTCACGTGTAAACCCAGTGAAGACTGAAGTTCAGGTCAGACGCTGCTGTCAGTAATACCAGTACAACACCTTGAGGTGAGTGGGGCAGATTTTGATCACAGTTGCACAATTATCCCACTGAAATCACACTACTGCCTGCAGAGGTGTGAGCCCAGATTCATAGTGGTGTGACTGAAGTCAGCATCTGACACATGAGAGTTTGTCTAACTCATCCAAGGCAACACTGATTTTCCAGATTCACATTAGTGTGCTTTCAAATCAGAATTCACTGAAATGGGCTTAAATTGACACAACCCTACGTGTGGAGTGACCCCACTTATTTAAGGTAAGAGACAACTCAGCTCAGTGGCTGAATTTTTTCCTTTATTTCCCCATAAGTTTGTGGTATCTATGTCCCCTGGGTTATCTCCTACTTGCACAACTACCGAGAGAGCAGGAAGATATTCTGATATTTCCAAATCTGTCTGGATCCTCTCTGTGATACAATGTACAGGTGTGACCAGCATGCGATAGAGCTCTGCCTGGTCTCTGTGTCCTTAAAGGAAGGGATGGCACAAGTTGCTCCACAGTGTAAGTCCTGATGGGCTCCTCAACACAAGCTGAGTTTGCTGGATTGCTACGGGGCCAATAGCCCTCCACTCCTACCCCGTCATGCCAGCACTTTCCATCGACATTGTGTTGAATGTGCTTCCAGAAGGCGCTGGAGCCATGGGAACATTGAGTGTCATAGTGCCTGTCCGCCTCGCCTCCTGCTGTCCCTCAACCCACGAAGGAGCCCCTGTAGCCATGGCGTGGCTGGCAGCCCGTGGGGGCCTTCACCAAGTGCAAAGCAGCACCAGGGAGACAGCGAAGTGCCTGCTGATCCTCAGCTTGGTGTAGCTGAGGACTGCCAAGTTCAGTTGTGGGGACAGTTTGCAGCTGGTAGATTCGTGTGGGGACAACATGCACTGAAAATGTGTAATTACTAAATTTGGGTTTTATTTGAAGGAAGGAAAAGGATTTCACCAAGGGATCACTCTATGTATTGCAAAGCAAGGCTGATTTTTCTTTTTTTTTCTTTTCTTTCTTCTTTTTTTTTTGAGGGAGCCCTTTGTTAAATTCTTGGCAGCCCATCTCTGCCGGGAAGACAGAACTGCTCTGTGCTGAAGCTGGAGTTGGCACATCTTCTTTGCAGCATGCGGGGCGTGCAAAGGCGATGGGGAAGGCTGCCATCTCATGGTGAACCTTGCACAGCTCCAGCATGCCGAGCTAACCTACCTTGCAGCCAGTTTCCAGGCCAGGTTGCTCCTGAGCAGATGTTTTCTCAACAAGTCATGTGTGCAGCTCCAAAAGAAGCCGAGGTGTTTTACCATGGGTTTTGTGCTTTAACTTTGAAACCAACTCTGCCAGAGCCTAGAGTTTTCTGGTTTCCTGCCTTGTCAACATTTTATGTGAGAGCAAAATGGTAGTTATGAAAAACCATGGGGGCAAGGCAATCACTCATCTGAGAAGAGACCGATCGTCAAAGCTGGTTTTAGTGGCGACTTGAGACCGATAAGCTATTGTCTGTGACAGTATTGTCTGCTGAGTCACAGCCCCGAATGGAAATTCCCCTGGAACCGCCTGTGGGTTGCAACTCATAATTTTGGGATTCTTTGGTATTCGTCGCTAACTTTCTGCCACGGCTCACACATCCTATGCTCTCACGCTCGCTGTCTGCCCTCTGCTTCCTGAAAAGGTACCAGCGCTCGCCTGACTCGGGCTGGAGGCTCCCTCTCCACTCTGCGGGACGTGGCAGCTCCATGGCAGGCTTCGTGGTGTTTCCAGAAGTCTCCAGAAAGCCCTGAACATAAGTCTGTGACCAAGGGGTTCAGCTTTGGCCAGTAGGACCCTCTAGACAGAATGAAAGCATCCTTGCTGAAAGGGCGGAGTCCAGTGCAGCAGTGTGGGATCAGGCAGGTGGCCAGCGTCCATGCTGACAGCAAAAGGGGGTGGAATAGAAGAGGGGATTTTTAAGGATGTTAAAGGTCACTTGTTCACAGAAATGGTTAGAAACTTTATCACTGTAAGTACTTTGGATGTGTCTGTGGTGAGGAGAGGGGGAAACTGCCTTTTAAAATGTTGTCCAAGTCGCACCAACGTTAATAGCTGTCTAAAATATGTCCTGAATATACACACCCTGGACACGTTCATGAATATGCACTCTCAAATGTGAATGGGCCCTACCCACCACCCTGACTCCTGCAACCGCACTCTTGAGTCTCACAGCTGGGAACTTCTGTAGCATAGTATGCTTGAAAGAAGAGGATATAATCTTTCAAATGTAGGTTCTGGCTAGAGAAAACTTCTGTATTAAATCTTATTTTTCCCCAGAGTACAGATTATTTTATTTTTAAAAGCTGTTTCTTGGAGTGGTGGAAGCCCAGGGTAGTGCTGTGCGTAAGTACAGGAGGTGAATCAGACCGCTTTCAGCTGAAGGGGTCCAGGCTGCTGTATCTCACATGTGTCACCTGTGGGGGTTTTGAACGGATTAGGAACAAGAGACAGAAGAAGCTAATTTGCACTTGTTGAAATATGGTAACATTTTACAAGGAATATGTGCTCAATCCAAAACCTTCACAACTTTGATTTGAGTCAGCAAATGGAATAAAGATGTCAAAAGAAGCTCCAGTAATGGAAAGAAAATTGTTACACTTTACATCAGGATTTTCCTGATTTCTTTTGTGTTTCTGCACGAATATAGAAGGCCAAAGCTCTCCAGGTGTTTTTCCATGTTGTATCTTAATCATATGTTTCTGTCCTGCCTCACAGTCCTGCTTCCCCAAACCCTTCCCCTCAGCTCCAATTTTACTGCTTCTCAGCTCGGTGCATTTCCTTATAATGACCCAAATCACTTCCTTTCCTTCCGAAAAGGAAAAAAAAGAAAACAACACCCATCCATTTTTAGATAGTAGCCACATGCACAGTTGAATCTGCACACTGGGGAGGCAGCTGGGAAGGATGCAGCAGCAAGCAGCTGGGAGTGGGCAGGTGTGGGAAGATCTTAGGTTTGTCATGGAAAGTCAAAATGTGCAATTACAGGGCAAGGAATGGGGTAGCACACACTGCCAGGAGATTTGCGCAGCTGGGCTGGGGTAACGTCATTACACAGTATATCGACCTTAGTGGTTTAATCCAGCTTAAAATGTTCCTGTGCTCTTGTGTCCCATCAGCCCAACTGCTCACCACTTCCTCAGTTGTGCCAGACCAACCATAGACAGTAAGCTGTGCTGGTGGAAGAATGGGGCTAAAAAATTAATTTGCTCATAAAGATATGATAGGCAGATAAATAGATAGGTAGGTAGATGAATACATAGGAAATAAATAGATTATTTTTCCTTTGAGTTCAAATGATTTCACTGAGTCACTTTGAAGTGCAGTCCTATGATCAGTATTTCTGGGAGGCAAGGGTGGAGGGAAGGACAAGGAATTATATGCTGAGGAGTGGAAATGAGGACCACTGGAGAAAGTTATGATGTGACTTCTGGCATGCACCAGGTCTCCATGAAGCAGAGGCAACCTTTTTCTTGGCCTAGAAGCACCCTCAGGTTGTTTCTAGTGAGGATGGTGGCAGATGGCTGGAAGAAATGAGGTGTAACTAGCACGGCTCCTAAACTTGCACAGGCCCAGAGGATGTACCGAGCACTGAGTACATAAAAACTCAAGCTGGAACTCGTAACACCTAGTCTCCATCATGTGAAAATTGACAAGAAGTCCTTCAGAGCTACCATCTGGCCAGGAAAGGGGGGAGAGGTGGCATCTGGGATTCAGTGATGGTAATGGTCCTCCCTCACCTTTTGCTGGGGAATGGCTTGGGGCTGAGCTCTGCAGGATGACAGAGGGGACAAGATTAGCCCTGCCATCCCCACCGTGCTGTGAGGATTCCTCAGAGGTGTTTGTGCAGTGCAAATGTTTCAACACAGTGCTGCTGCAGACAGGGAAAAAGATTAAGTGCAACCACTCAAGGTTTAAACTTGGTACTGATGGGTGAAGAAGAGGATTTTTTCTCTGTGGGGACTGCTATTGATACACTGCAGTTTAACTTCTTCAGTATGAAGATGAAACCCCCCTGCACATGCAATACACAAATCTAGCATAATAGGAGCATACTGTGCACTAGTTTTCTATTAAAAGCTTGTTTACAAGAGAGGGATAGGGAAAAGCAAGAGTGATTAACTAAAAAGAACTCTTTCCCATGGAAACTCTGCTTTGCTTCAGATTATTGGGAGAAGTAATTATTCCCCATACACACTCACACATACTGCTCTCCATTTGGGATGTAAGTCCTTCAGATGTCTTTTCTGGCCCAGCCCTCAGCTTAGAATAAAGCGCATGTTGGCACAGGTCTGTGCAGATCCACCAGGCTGCAAGGACTTCCCTGAGGTGCCAAGGGCAGGGACCATCTCCCTCTGCTGTGGTGGATATGGCTTGACCAACACCCTGGAGACACCCCTCTCCCTGCGTTGACTGCTGTGGGAGCTGGTGGGGCTTAGTTAGCTTTTTGAATATTTGAGGGATCAGATGAAYGTAAGAGCTGGAGCTAGGAGGAGGATAGGAGAGCTGAACTGAGTGATGGTGAGATGAGAGGGAGGGAAAGAGGATTGTGCAGTTGGAAGCCAGGGAGCTGCTGGACTGGCTTGGCCATCTCACCAAACCTCACCCCTGTGCACCCCACGAAGTGCCTGGGTTAAGTGAGCTAAACATGGGTTGCTAATGCTGCTTCTTACATCCCCTGTTTTAAAATAATCTGCAAGGTACACGTGAATGTCTAGTTCTTCTGATGCTTCTGGAAAGTACGTGGGAAGTCAGCATTCAWCAAGTGCTGGGAGAGCTGGAAAAATTGGGACAGTTTGGCTTGGGCTGGCACTGAAGGAGAAGGGGCAAACCCAGAGAGATGCACACTCAAGTGTGTGAGGGAGAGGAATGAGATATTGTTTCCCCTTTCTCCTCACATAAAACTAACGACAAAGTCAAGGGCATGGAAATAAAACTGCAAATGGGGAACCGGCTCTCGTGGGCCTGAGCTAGCAGGGCATTTCCAATATACCTCGATGTCTTCTGCAGGAACCGGATCAGAGCTGAAGCAGGTTGAGAAATACTTCAAGTTCCCAGATCACTGAAAGAATCTTCTGGCCACCCAAGCGTGAGCCTTGCAGAGAAATGGGGGCTGTGCAAAGGCAGCAATTTCAGACTAGCCTCAAAAAGCATTACCTTGATGTTAGCACCAGCTGGGCTCCCAAATATTTCAATTTTTTTTTCCACTGTAGAACATAAGACTGATTTGCTGAACTCCTGGGGTGCCAATCGCACCCAGGCATGCTTGAACTGGCCTTTCGCACTCCAGAGTGCGGGAGAGCACGGGGTTTTGGAGGTCCTCTTGGGCCTGCCAGCCCTGGAGCTGTTTCACAGCTGCTGGAGGGCTGCCAGCTTGCAGGTCTTTTAATGAGTGGTGTAGTGTCTGGCAAGTAACTTGTCTTCAAGTGCGTGTGACTAATCATGAATCTTTTCAATAATGCTGACAATCCAGTCTCTCTTCTCTCACTCTGCCCGAGCCCGCTGAAATAGGAGTAAATTAGCCTTATTCTGGCAAAAGCAGGAAATGATAAAGAGCCCCTAAAAGGTTTCCAGTGCGCCATGTCTAGGTTTTGCAGTGAGTGTAATTATCAGAGTTGTTGTGTGTGTGTTTTGAGAGCAGCTAAATAGCTCCAAAGGTCTGAAAGATCGCACTCTGCCACCATCCCCCAGACCATTTGCCTGAATGCGTAATTTCTGTACTTCACTGGCACAGTGTGCTCCTGCAAAGGCAATAAGCCAAAGCCTATTAGAGTTCACAACTCCATGTTAATGGTTTATGTTTGTTTTATTGGGTATATCCTTACTGTCTGCCTGAGCAGTAGAGCCAGAATACAACACTTTAGTTACTGGTCTGTGCTAAACTTGACCTAATTTATTTGGTTGGAGAGTGAGATCTTTGTCTCGCTCTTTAATGAGTTCCCTTGGACGGCTAAGGAAGCAAAAATGCAATTGGGTCTCGTATCATATGCAGAAGTATGTCGTATTATTTGTTCTCTGAGAAGAATGGTGCAGGCATTGTTCCCCCAAATGAAACCCGCTGGAAAGTAAGTATGTAATGAAGAGAAAGCAGAAAGCTTGCGAAATTAAACCCGAGGAGGGGAAGAATGGGAAAGTATCAGTAAGTTCCAGGTGAGCGTCTGCTGCTGGGAAAGGAAAGGAAATTTTGTTGTGAGGGTATAGTTCTCAAAATTGTTTTTAATATTACTGAATGGGACTTGGAGACTAAATTGTGTCACAGGTCTGAGTCATAGGCTGCTTGGTGTGGCAGGGTGGATGATATGCCTGAGTGCTGGAGATCTCATCCAGCTCTTTTTAATTATGTCTGTGTGTATTACCTGCCTAGCAAAACATGTAATTCTCAGCAGAGGAAAACTGATAGTTCTTGCTGATATATTGTGACCATTGACTGTCACTACAGTTTTCCCTCCTGGTTTTCTTTTTAGTACCTACGGTTGTTTACCTCTGCTTGGTATTTCAACTTCCCCCGCTTCCCACTACACTTGCAGAGGTTTGGAGTAATTCCTGTTGGAGTATGGGGTTGCTGTTCCCTTCTCTTCCTTCTCTTTCTTTCTAGACCACAGCATTTTGGTAGCTCTTCAGGGACCCAGCGAGGATGGATGGGAAAGTGATTTTGTGATACACAAATCCTACCAATCAGAGCAAGTTTAGTTGGTTTCTGCCTAACTGGAACAGTTGCCAGCATTGACAAATCTTTGCAGAAGGCAACAGTGGGTCTTAAGATGCATTGTTCACACTTAGTTCTTTACAACATTTACATCATACTGTACATCAGATGGAAATGTACTTTCTCATCACCATTTTGGAAGGAGGTGAGAGGACAAAGGTTAAAGAGAAATCTGCCTAAGGAAGGGGCGGATGCTGCTCACTTTGAAGTTCACTGCCAATCCCAGCACTGGATGAAAGTTTTATGTGTGACTGTTTGTTGGAAGGAAGAGATATTACATGCTAAAATTCAGGAAAAACAAATGACTCCTGTATATCCAATACATAGTCAGCTTAATGGAAATGAGACAGTGCAGAAAGGGCTATGTTTACTACAGGTCACAGAATAAGGAGGCTTTGCTTTAATAACAACTTAAGAAAAGAAGAAAAAGAATAAAAACTTTATGAGAATCAAAAATCTAACTGTGTGTCTCCAGGAAATTCCTATCCCTTTTCATTTCTTGCCTGATCTGTTCTTTGAAGTTTGATTACTGCCACTTCAAGACAGAAGAGATTTAGCTGTTGTAGATGGTAAATCTCTGCTCAACAAATAAATATGGTAGTTTTCCCCTAACTTCTGTTAGTTAAGATATGTTTGAAGCATTTTTGAGATCTTTATTGCTCAGTCTTGTAAGCAATCACTTGTTCAACTACAACAATCAAAAAATCCCAGTTTGCCTGATTTGTATTTTTACTACGTTCATCAAATTCTCTCTCGCATCATCAAGACCTCAAGCTCAGTACAATGCATTTGCTTAATTGTTTATCTGCCTATTTTTGCTCTAACACACAAAAGGTGTCCAGATTTCTGCATTACCTAGTCTCTCTGCTGTGGCAGTTTGGCATACTTAAGTGCCTATGAAATTAAAGCAATTTCTGCCTCTATTGGTATGACACAAATGCATCTATCTGCCAAGGAGTCCTCCCCCAGACATGCCTGCACACCCTGCTTCTCATGGAGTTTGGGAACCCACGGCCCATGAGTCTCAGCTCCTATGAGACTTAGGATTTCATATTCCTCTGCCACTGGAGCGGGGCAGAGGAAGAGAGAGGACAGTGATGGGTTTGGAATTTAACATTTTACCAGTAAGTCCTGACATTGCAGAACCATCACTAGAAAAGGATTTTATGTTGTGCTTCCATTCGTCTTTATCAAATTGCATTGCAGGGAAGATCCCTCCCAAGCCTAATAAATATGAAGTTAATTAGAGGTCCGTGCAGGAGCTCAGATAGACCTACAACAGACACCTCAGCAACTGTTTCTGCGTAGTCAAACAACCAGGGAAAGGCATCATGCTGGTGGTAACTGAGCTTGTGCTTACGATTCTGGCAAAACCACCCCAAAACAAGTTCAAGTCCTAAAATATTAGCCCTTCCCATTGTTTATCATTGCCCTGGGCATCATTTGTGCCTGTTCATGTTATGTTTACTTTAAATAGCTGTCTCCGTTCTTACATCTGAATTTCCTGAATGCTTTTTCTCACTTCTACCCTTTCTTTATGCTTTACGTCTTCTCTTTCACTCCTCCTTCAGGAATGTGTTTTGCTGTCCATTGAGGATACAGTAGAAGCAATATCTGTGCAGTGACTGGTCATTTGATTGTAAGGCCTTGGGAGCAGAGCCAGTGGGGCTAATTCTTCTCCTATTGAGGTCAATATGTTTACAGCGATGTGAGTGCCTGGAAAAAGAGAGTTGCCTGGGAAGGAATCTTTTTTTCCATTTTCTTTTTCTCCTGAGGCTTATTATGGAAAAACTGGGGAGAGAAATGAACAGGAATTTTTACCTGAGATATTTTTTTCTCTCCAATTGGATAATGAAGGAATTTTTACAGAGTGAGAGAGATTATTTATGGAGCAGGTTGTCAGTAGGTGAATACAGGTGTTCAGAAGACGTGTTCAGAGATATTAGCATTTTGAAGAACTCACATGAAAAAAATATATAGCCTGGTGTGTATGTCCTTTTCTGCTTTACTTGCATCTCACAGAAATGCCTCTTCCAAGGGCCAGAAGACATACCAATGAATATTGTCCTAGTAGTGTAAAATACAGTTCCCAAATGGCATGGCACACATATCGTTAGCAATATGAGAGCTACATCAAGGTTGTAGATAAATTACTGAAGTAGCCTAACATTTTTTTTATGTTCATGTATGCAGCTCTGCACAGAGCTGCTGCCTCTATGTGTTGTACCCAAGCAAACTATCTCCAGGAACCCTGCGTGGAGTTACTTTGAAGTTTGCCCTAAAGTATGGCTGCAAGCATATTTATGCTGCCTTTTTTTTTTTTTTCTGCCTTCCAGTTAGGTTAGACTTAATTTTTGGTAGACAGAGAGAGTCTTATCTAGTTTGTGTTTGTTTTCAGAACAGCAGTGTGAAAAACACTGAGGAGCAAGTGGGCCTGGGGAAAAAATTCAAAATTAGGGAAATTAAAGAGCACTTAGACCTGAACAGATAAAAAATTTCTATACCCTGCCATTTCTGTAAAGTTTAATGTTCAAATACCTGATTCACTGGTAAGAGAAGTACCCGATGAGCCCCAAAATGTGTGAAAGCAGGAGACTGTATGCACGAAGGGGTTCCAGTCACACAAATATGTTGCTCAGTGTTCACTCTCTGGGTTTGAAATATCACAAGGAATCTTATGAAAATGACAGCTTCATTTCCATGCCATGTGTAATATACATTGCACCTTGTGCAAATTACTGTGAGGGGGCAAAGTACTTTTCTCAGATCCGCAAGGCACCACTGAGCTTTGATATCTGCTCTTTGATACTGTCAACTGTGAGAGATCTTCACATGTAGGAAAGGCAAAACATCAATGCTGAGTGCTGGCATATACTGATCTGGGAGGAGAGTCTTGCCCGGAGAACATTTAAATGTGCAGAAGTTTAACTGTTTCTTTGGATTCTGCCAAGACGGCTACCGGTTATAGAGCACTGCAAATAGGCAAGATGCATGGGGCAGGAGGTTTTGAATCTAATCTGGTTTACCATGTCTGGGCATGGGTCGCAAATGTACACTGCCAAACAGCTTAGCTCCCAAGAACAGTCCCAGGTCCCCGTGTGCTGATCATCCACACAGTCATCCAAAGCATCCATGGTACCAAAGCATTTGTTCACTCCTAGTCTCTCTTTTGAAGCCTATCAACTAGTTCTGGCTGAAATGAAGCCCTGTGCATTTCTGGAGTTACTCCAGGTTTTGCTCCCAAAAGGCAGTGTGGATGAGATGCCCCTGGGTTGGTTTCTGTTTGCCCCATGTAGCCCTCCCACGGTATCCTGGGGGCATTTACAGCCCAGGCACCTCCACATGCCCTGAGGATACGAACCAGGGCAAATAACTCACACTTTCAGTTTCACACTGAAATGCACTATCCTACAGCACAATCATCATATTATTTTGGGCTCTTTGAACCAAATCATCTCCCCGCAGGTTTACATGCAAAATAATTTTGATGTCCTGGAACTGCAGGAGCATCACAGGGGGCCCAGAGGAGAGACGTGCTAAGTAGGGCAGGATGTGGCCAGACTATCTTGAAGGGGTCAAGCCATGAGCGCTGAGCCTGCAGGAATCACCCTCTGAAAATGATGCATTCATCAGTGTAGGTATACCTAGTGTGGTTCACCTTGTTTGGATTATTCCCAGTTTACACCCTGAAATTAGAAGCAAGGCTGACTTGCCGCAGGTAACTTCCAGTTAAGTTTCTCGGTATGACCAGGCGGCTGCTGAGCCACCCTGCAGAGTCCTACTGAGCTTTGTGGAGCTGGAAAAGGGAACAAGATTTCCACTGAATACAGACCATTTTAGAGCTGGGCCCAGGCTCTTCCTTAGGACGCGTGCAAAGATGGCTGCAGCAGAAGAGAGTATGTTGCAAATACTCATGAAGCCTCTGAAACCCAACTGGCCCTGATCGTCTTTCACGTTGGTCTGAGTTATGCACAGTCCGGGACACCCTGTTTCTCCGAAATGAGTTCAGCAGTCCAGGAATGGAAGCCAGCCCTTATTCTCTGGGTACTGCCAGGAGAAAATGAAGAAAAATGTAAGCAAAGCGGCAGTAACCACAGCTTAATTTCCCTCCCTTCTGTATAGAATTAGCCATTCTGATGCATTTTTGTGAAAAGMGCCCCAAAATATCACCACTTTCACTCTTAGAGAGGTATTTTAAGTGACGTCCCCAGGGAATGTTTTGCAAATAACCAAGACTGATTATTCAAAAAGCAAAGAAATCAGTAATCCACTTTGTTGCCTCTTCTGCTCTATACTTGTCTTTGCTGTAAGTATGTTCATCATGAGCTCTTTTCTGACTAAATATAAGCTATAATATATTGAATAATTGCAGGAAGGTAGAGAGTTCTATATTTAATTCCTTCACCAGATCTTTTAAAACTCTCAGTAATTTCTCTTGGTAACCAGAACTGTTGTTTACTCTGCGGTTTGAAACTGTGATGAAGGCCCATTCCCCAAAGCCTTAAATACAGCCAGAAGGCTGTAAGAAATCTCTTGGATTTCATCTACTCCTGTTTTCAAAACATCACGAGTGAGAGGAGCTTTGCAAGCAGTGGGCTGGCTGTGCATCTTTTGATCATTGGGAGTGAGTTTTAATTTAAACTGGCACTTGTAGTTGGTAGCATCACGTCGATAAAAAATAAATTGCTTCAGGTATTTTTGTGGTTTCTCATTTTCTGAAGCTTGGCTTATTTAGAAGGAGGCTTAGTATGAGCAAGTAATCTCATCTAACGTGGTTACATGCTAGAGCGCAGTTGACTTTGTGCTATACTATGGAGCGCGTAGCACGGGGCTGCAAACTGGGGGTGCATCTCTGAGAGGCTTTGCGGGTTGGTAAAGCAGCCAACAAGCTGGGCTGCAGAGGAGGTCTGCCTACCACAAAACTAAGGTAGCAACCTTTCGTTTTCTTTATGCCATTCTGGACAATTCGTCAGACAGATGAACTGCTGCACGCCCTGAGGCCCTGGTCTGCAGTGCACAGCCCGGCTCAGCCCTGCTGCTTGTGAGGCTGAGACCTGGATGCACATCCTCACCCCATTGCATCTTTCGGGATGGGAGGGGTTATAATGTATTTCCATAGGTCTCCTGGCTGGTACAGCTGTGGTACCCTCTAGGGTAAACCTATCCCAGCAATATCTTGAGTGTGTTCAGGGATTTAAGGCTATCAAAGCTACAAGCGGTTGAAAGATAGCACGTCAGGARGCTTAATAATAGTAGCCCAACCAGACCCAGGGATAATCATATCAGTGCATTATTAATAACAGGAGATATTGTATGTTCTGCATACATATGCACTCATATCTCACAAATAAATCTGCCCGTGTGTGGTCCAGCCACTGTGAACAGAGATCATCCATGTCACCAGAGGTTTTTCTTGGTTTATAAGACAAAGAGTAAATTATACAAAAGAGTAGTATTTACTAAGCTGACATTTCATACGATGGTATGAAAGACTATGTGTTACAGGCTATGTTGTGCTTACAGTTTTGAATGGCATTGCTTACACCAGCATTTAAACTGGCAACGTGCACATAAGGTCAGTCAAAGTTTAAGCTGAAATATTTTGTACCATCTCTTCAAGTAGACACTAGAAACTTAAAAAATTACACTCTATTCAGTTTCCCTTTGGGTCTCCTAGTGTTTCAAGTTACACCTGAGATAAGCCAACTAAAGTAGGTTAGAAGAAACCTTTCCTTTTGTTAACTCTGGGTGTGGGATGCAGTTATTTTTTGTCTCCTGTACTCTCCCCTGTTTTTCTTGTTGCTGAGAAAGCAAAAGGGGAAAGGGGGAAAAAAGTACATAAATCATGACAGAAATACAAAAATACTTGGGGAGCATAGAGCCACAGTATACTCCAACTATACTTCAGTGTTGCTTTAAAACACCACCAGCAAGTTTTGTTTTGCACTTTATTTTTGAGGCACAGCTTTGTCAGTTTGAATCTTCTTGGCTCCATTTGAATCAATGGCAAAATAATAATCAGTCTCAGCAAAAAAATATTATTTCCACTGGGAACAAATTCTTCTGACTTGAGACTTAACCTGCACGCTTCTTCTGGCTCCGAGTTCCTCAGCCCTGATGGCTGACTAACAGAGTATAACTTTGGACTCATTTAAAATGCAATTGCAGAACACACCAGAGAAAGTCATTTAGCAGTGTATCGACAGAAGGGCAGACTGTAAATCTAATAAGCTTCTTCCATTTCTAATTTCTAGGATCCCACTATTAACAATATTATATTGCCTTTGGCAATATCTGACACTCACATATGGCAATGTACCAAATGGTCTATTAATATGACAGATGCATTTTAGAAAAGAGTAACTCTCTCATCCCCCTCGGATACATAGATGAATTGAAGAATGCCTTGAACAAAGCTCACTATTTACTCTTTTCCTGTTCTCATGCTGCTTATTAAACTGGTATGATGTAAAACCAAGGTATAAAACAGACTGCTACACCAAATGTAATTCAATAGCATCACTTCAAAGATAAGTATGTTGTTAACTTTCCATTGGAATTAACCTATCCGAGGCAGCTCTTTGTAGTCACAGAATATTAACACATAACCTTGTGAACCATCACATGCAGCTGGTAAATGTCAGTGATTTTCACTTCATAATGCAACCATCTCAAAGAGTAGAAAGCCAGAACTGAAGAAATGCAGGTATATCCATGTAACAAAACATGTCTGATAGTGGTCTTGAACCAAGAAAATCTGGTTTTTTAAGTGCGCCTTGGAGAGGAGTCTCTGGGGAATTCACATTCTCTGTTTTGAATCCTTTGCCCCTAATGACACTATCTTGAAATAAATCTTACCTGAAGCAGATGYCTCCTCCAATATACCTATATAAACCTTTTGTTCCAACACACACAAAGAACACTTCGAGTTAAATACTTTTCTAGATGGCTCTTACAAGCTGTMAGCATTAAGTTTCATAACAAACAGATGTTCATATTTTATAAGCCTCCTCCATAAAAGACTTCCAGTATTCTTTATTTCAACAGAGGCACAATGGAAAATTATAAGGGTCTAGAAGCAGTACTCCTGTGGGATCCTGAAATGACTAAGTTTGGCTCTGGTGAAACACATCTACAGCTGTGGAGACATCGATAGTGAACGATGGGAGGGGGTGGATGGGCAAGATTAGATAAAGGCCAAAGGTTAACATCCTGATGCTGGAGGGATTTCCACTGGTAGCGGAAAAAGGCGGCTGCCCTGCTTCTGTGGAGGCACTGACTTCAAAACTGACATTTGGGAGAGGCAGTTCGGGGCTATTTCCTAATGCCAAGATAGGTAATGGAGCTGTGAATCCAGTAACACCCACCTGAGTTCGGTGGCAGTGTGTGGTTTGTCCCCTTGAAAGCAGGGGAGGGGAACCAGCCTGGCAGGCTGTGCTGTGGGAGCGGGGAAAGGAGCACAGAGCTCTTCCCTGCGAGGCTGCGACATGGCACTGCGGATGGATTGTGCGGAGCCCCAGAGGCCCTGCAGGCCTTGGTTTGGGGCTCGTAGCCCCCCTCGGAGCACAGGCACACCCCAAGGGGCAAGCACGTGGGGTGGAGGTGAAGCCCCCGGCACGCACTTCTCTGTTTTAACAAATGTTGGCAATACCAGGAAGGAGGAAAACATGCCTCCCTGACTCTGAGAAAGGGCTGAAAAACCTCGTTTTCTGAAGCAGCACATTTTCGTGTGGTGCTTTGCAGCCTGCCACCTGAAAACCCCTCATCTGCGACTGAAAACTGAAATGGCGTCTCTGCTTTTCCCCCTTTTTGAGACAAGACATCCAGAAGAGTCAGGGGAGTAGCTAAAGGAGTCTCTTTCCACATTTCTTGCTCATTATTGCTAAGGGATTATCTCAGGGGGCGAGGACGCAGCTGGCTTAAAAGAAATTTAGAGGCAGTCCCATGCCCCCCCAGACCTTGTGTTCCTGCCACCTCCCCTCTACAGACACCTCCCTCCGTACAGCCAAGGTGCCAGCCAGATCAGGGGGGCTCATCGCAACGAAACCAATCTTTCTCAAAACAAACTCACAACCCTTTTTTTCTGCTGGGTCAGCTCATCGGTCTAGCTAAACAAAACAACCAGAGTGCCAGGTGTGAGGGAAGGAATGGGACGGCATAGGGAGGACGGCATAGCCAGGGCTGGCGAAACATCTCTTTTGGCAGTGACACAGCCCAAAATTTGTCTAAAATGAATCTGGAACAGTAATGAAAAAGGATGATTTGCCTGCTCTGTGCTATTTAAAAGTCCCCAAAATATAAAGGGATTTTCTTGAATTTATTAAGTCAGCATTAATTAACCCTTAGGCAAAAAGAAGTGGACTCAGTACCTTAGAAGTATGACAAAATCTTGTCACACTGAAATGTATGGGCATTCTCTTATTGAATTCAGGGGAACTAGGATTTCACCCTTGAAATAAGACCTGACTTTTTCAGTTTGGACATGTCACTTCAGTTACTCTCTGTTCTTACGGCTCCTTGACAGCAGGAATAAGCCTAATACTTCCGAGTTATTTGTTTTTCTGAAGCCTTGCCGAAAGGCAATGCAAATTTCCTTTGCGCATACGTTTGAGTGCTCATGCTTAATATTTACTTTGAGAAGGACCTTGTTCTAAAAAAATGAATTGCATTAATATTTGTGGAAAGCAAAACCAGAGCAGATGCAAATATAACTAAAGTGGATTCATTAAAAAAATTTCAACTATTTGTGTATAACTACTTCACAGAATTCATCCAGTCTGGCTGGTAAAATGAAGCATTTTAGATCTTTGAGAGAAAAAAAAATTCTTGCAACAGATATTTTCATGGACAAACAAGTTTGAACAACTCATTCTTTCTTTGTAATCTCTTCTTGACTAGTTACAGATGGAACAAGAGTTGAGGAGAAAGGGGAGAGAGATTCTCACCATCCTGTTTTCATACAATCATGGAAATTTGAATTAAAATAGAAATCAAACAATCTCCTTCTGTCCCTTCTTCTGCTCGTTCACGATGACTTTCCAGTGCATATTTTCCATTGGTTTTGTTCAGACTGGTGCTGCCAGTTTGTGATGAAACAGAAGAAAAAGAGTCATCTTTTGAAAAATGTGAACTTTCCACATGACATGGAAGCCATTCACTCCACAAAGCTCTTGGTACTGCCCGGCGGTGCCTCGGAAAGAGTGAAGATGTCAGCCGGAGAGAGATGAAACAAAGAAGCAGTTGGCTGAAATATCAAAAAGGTGTCTGTACATGCTTAGACCTTTCAACTGTGAAATTTTCATCCAACTTTCTCCTGAAAATCATGAAATAAGTCTAAATTAGTCATTTGGGTTCCCTGTGTGGATCTTCCCCTGGATATGCCTCTGTCTATCTCTGTAAATGGAGAACACAACTAGTTTAAATAAAATGTCCAATTCTGAGATGAGGTGAATCCCTCTTTTCATGAAGTCATCAGTCTTTAAGCAGGGCATCACAGTAAAGCAATACTTATACTCTGGAACAACCACAACTAAGACCTGGTTCAATCCAAATCTCACAAAAGGTCTGGGTCCCGCAGTGCTGAAGGGGTGTCAGGACATGCAAAACCTCATCTGTGAGCTGGGAAGTCGAAGCAGTATCTGTTTTGGGACAGTTCCAGTTCAGGCTCAGCTGTGGATGAAGTTGCTCCTTTTAGTTCTGGTTAAACCCAACAAAACTTTCAGAAAGCAGTTTAGGTTCAATATAAGAAAAAAAATCCTGAATGATTTGGACCAAATTCAATTCCACTTTCTGTGTTAAAAGAATCTGGAAGGGAGCTGAGGTCCAGCTGGGACCATAAACACATAATGAAATAAAGAGCTTCACATCCTTCGTTCATCATTCCACTCATTCAGAACAAAATGGGAGCTACACTTGGCCTTGCATGATTTTACTGATGCTTGTACTTTGTTTAATGTATGCCTGCCATCCTGACAGAGATCTAGTCCAGAAAATAACCCATGACCATTATGGATGTGAATTACATTCCTTTTAAATAACAAGAAGAGACTGGAGAAAATCTGAAGTACTTTAAGAGATGACCAAGAGACGCTTTCCAATGGAAGGGATTTTATTCTCCTAATAAGGAAAAGTCATGTTGTACAATAACTGTATAATCTCATCCCCTCGGTAAAGTCTATAAAGAATAGACTGACACAGCTTTTCTTACTGCTTATATATTATGCTGATGTGCGTCAGTAGGTATTAACTTAGTAAGTTGCTACTTTTGTGCAAAAATGGATTGGTATGGATAGAGCAAAAACCATCTTGGAGTGATGTTGTTGGAACCGATTTCCCCTCAATCAGGCCTTGTAGTGTTCAGATGCAGTGTTCAATTAAAACAAGAAAAGAGAGCCAGAACAAGGTTTCCAGACATTATTAATAAAACATTTCTGCTCAATCTCTGTGGAAGGCACAAAATCAACATTATCTCAGTTCTTCTTTGAAAATCCTTGGCCCAGCCAGCTTCAGAGCTGGTTTTTAGAAGTTCAAGTGGAGGACAAGTTACGTAGGCTGCCTAGACGTGGTGTTCCCGCAGCCTCTCCCACACGTGGCCACCTCTGTACATGGGTATCTGCTTTGCTCATGGAAAGCCAGATGAAGTCTGTGTGTTCACCACCCTTCATTTGTCTACCTTAACTCCTTCTCCTCTGGGCACATAACCAGATCCGTCATCATTCCCAAGGGATAACCCTTTTCCACAGTCAGGGAGGAACTGCAGAGACAGAGAGAGCTTGAAATGAGCTGGCCTCAAACAGAGTGCTGCAGACTTTTTAAAAAGTAAGCTTTTGCAGGTGAAAGGAAATCAATCTGGCTGAAAGCAGCCAAATTGGTATATATACCGAGCAAGAAGAACTTTCTATTTGAATAGTTTTTATTTTCCTAATAAGGAAAAGTCAACCAGATGCCAAAAATAGCATATACCTGTGACGTGAATGAGCCACTGTTCCCGTCTTGCTGAGAACTCACTGGACTCTGCCTGCTTCGGAGGGCTTTATAATACCAGGTAACTCTATAGCTTAACATTTTGCACATCACGTCTTTACAAGAAAAGGGACTTTGAGTTCCTGCTAGTGCGTATGTCTACCAAATAAAAAACATCAGGGGAAAAATTTTGCTCCTGTCTTACACTGGTAGGTCTTCAGTAATTTCGGCAACCTTGTGCCAAGGGAGTAGAAACCAAAATCCTGCACCTAAGCTTTCCAAATCTACATCAGCAAAATTCATTGCGCTATTTGCCCAGACCCAATCTTAGCAATTAATATGTTAAAACCTATGTTTCATCTGAGGTGCTAATAAGCTGAAGTAATCAAAAGCAGTTTAAACCACTAAGCAAAGAAATAATTATCATGTGGACAGTGAAATCCAGCTGTACAAATTATCATCTAAATTCTATCAAGCATGTAACTGTGAATAAACTCAGCTATGAAGCAATACCATGGGACTGTGTCCCCTCATCTTTTCAGGAAAGAAACTGTTTCTTCCAAATTACACATTAACTCAATTCACCCTTGAGACATGACAATGGGCTTGAAACACTGCAAGGTATCCATATACATGATTGTAGGCTATATCCTCTTGGTCAATGTATTGGCAGGCAAGTAATAAATGGAGGGCTTCTGTTCTCCAGACAATATGCAATCTCTCTGAACCTCTGTGAACAACGGATCTAAAAATCAGTGCCAGCTGGAATTAAATTATTTTGATGGGAATGATAATCCAGCAAAACCTGGACCTTTAACACCAAGGGCTTTTTCAATGGGCTACTACAGTAGGAGGTGGTAAAAACTTTGCTTCGCTGCTCACTTTAATGGTATTTAAATCTTCTCAGATATGGAGATAAAGGTTCTTGATAGCTATTTATGACCTTTCTAATACTGGCAGTGCACTTAAATTCATTACTGATTCTGTAATCATGTAGTCCCTACTAACTAATAACATCCATATCATTCTCATCTTTTAAAGACTAGCTGGAAGGTGATGCTCTGAGAAGTATATCAGTTACTCCATTTACAAGATTCATTACATTACCTGGAGGGCAGAGCTCTGGATGCAATGGTGTTTGACAGGCTTTCACCGGCACAGTTAAGCATTATGAGTGAGGTTTTTTTCTTCAGTAACAACCTACCCTAATCTGAAGTAAAATCCTAATCAAGCAACTGGGGACATGTTTTTTACACCTCTCTTCCAGCTCCTATCACACAAAATTCCAGGCCTTGAAGGGCAGTCATGACCCAGAATTTGTCTTGTGGTCATGGATCAAGATGTTAGGCTGGGACCCATTTGTATCACTGTAAGATGAAAAATATCTGAACACTAATAGTGTAACAGTGGGCTCACTGTTGTCTGTGAGCGTTAAGATTTAAACCCAGGCTTCGGCATGCCAATCTCTTACACCAAGACACTTCTTCACTACTTGCCAAATACCTCTTTAAAGCAAAAGTGAAACAGATCCACCTTTGCTCAGAAAAACATGGGCAAATGGATGACATTCATACAGTGCCTTCAGGCATCCACAGTGCTTAAAAAATAAGCAACCGATTTAAGTAGGAAGATCCAGATCTCCAGACAGTAAATGCCATTGTTTCCAAAATGGATATTTTTTAAAATTGTCTTTTTTTCATTAAGTTTTTGGAAGATTTTTTTTTTTTAAATGAACTGTCCTGTGAGCTGCTTCTAACAGAATCTGGCACAAATGGGCAATTCATGTAAATGTACAATCTGGACTTTTGTAAATGATGGCAACAATTTTGTTGTGAAGACTTCACTTGAGACACAAAGGAAGGCTCTGTCTGTGAACACTTGAGCTAAAAAAACATTAGGCTTATACCTGGTTAATTCATAGAAGGGGGGACTTCTATACAGAGATCTGAAAGGAGATATTGCAAGTTCCCCTGGGAAAGAAGCTCTGAGCCCAGAGGACAAGTGTGAAAAGGTGTGTAAATAAAGATTAAAAGGTAAAGATAAAAAGAAAGGAGAGCCAAAACTCAGGAGTAGATGGAGCAGGGAGGTATGCAAAGTGAGCAAAGTGAACTTGCCAAGATGGGGACAAGAGGCATAGCATACAGTTGGGATATTGTGGTGGGTTGACCCTGGCTGGATGCCAGATGCCCACCAAGCCGCTCTATCACTCCCCTCCTCAGCTGGATAGGAGCGAAAATATTACCAAAGGCTTGTGGGTTGAGATAAGGACAGGGAGAGATCACTCAGCAATTACTGTCATGGGCAAAACACACTCAACTTGGGGAAATTATTTCAATTTATTACCAATCAAATCAGAGCAGGATAATGAGAAATAAAACCAAATCTTAAAAACACCTTCCCCCCACCCCTCCCTTCTTCCCAGGCTCAACTTCACTCCCGATTTTCTCTACATCCTCCCCTCCAGCAGTGCAGGGAGATGGGGAATGGAGGTTGTGGCCAGTTCATCACACGTTGTCTCTGCCGCTCCTTCCTCCTCACACTCTTCCCCTGCTCCAGCGTGGGGTCCCTTCCATGGGAGACAGTCCTCCACAAACTTCTCCAATGTGAGTCCTTCCCACGGGCTGCCGTTCTTCATGAACTGCTCCAGCGTGGGTCCCCCACGGGGTCACAAGTCCTGCCAGCAAACCTGCTCCAGCGTGGGCTCCTCTCTCCATGGGTCCACAGGTCCTGCCAGGAGCCTGCTCCAACACGGGCTTCCCACAGGGTCATAGCCTCCTTCAAGTGCATCCACCTGCTCTGGCTTGGGGTCCTCCACAGGCTGCAGGTGGATATCTGCTCCACTGTTAACCTCCATGGGCTGCAGGGGGACAGCCTGCCTCACCATGGTCTTCACGGGCTGCAGGGGAATCTCTGTGCCTGGACCACCTCCTCCCCCTCCTTCTTCACTGACCTTAGTGTCTGCAGAGTTGTTTCTCTCACATATTCTCACTCATCTCTCCGTCTGCTGTTGCTGTTGCGCAGGGTTTTTTTTCCCTTTCTTAAAGATGTTACCACAGAGGCGCTACCACCGTCACTGATGGGCTTGGCCTTGGCCAGCAGCGGGTCCGTCTTGGAGCCGGCTGGCATTGGCTCTATTGGACATGGGGGAAGCTTCTAGCAGCTTCTCACAGAAGCCACCCCTGTAGCCCCCCAGCCACCAAAACCTTGCCACACAAACCCAGTACAGATAGTGATCTGTCCTATTCTACAAAACACAGCCAAGATCTCCATGCTTGACAACCACAAGACATTTATGGCAGAGCTCGGAGAGCTGAGAGGTGTGAATGCCCTGGGAGAGGTTCCCGGCAGGAGATGGTGGTGGCACACTGTAGGCTTTACTGCGTCCTTCCACATCTGGGGATTAGGATTATCCACCTGCACAGATGTACTGCAGGCAATGGCCTTTTATTTTGGCCTTGTATGAACTGCTCACAAGCTGCTTTTGACCTAGAAGTCACACTATACCATTGAGCCTGTGCCCATGAATTTTACAACCATGATTGAATGAACCGCCTCTACTCACCTCTTCTAACTAACTTCTGACACAGTCTAACTGTGGCATCCCTAGAGACAATGACAATGTCTCAAAAGTACCTCAAGCACTGTGCTAGCACAAGGAAGGGAAAAAAAGACACCAGATGTCTGGAACTATTTGGGACATTACATATATATACACACATACACATACATAGTGGATTTCATAGAATCCTAGAATGGTTTGGGTTGGAAGGGACCTTTAAAGATCATCTAGTCCGACCCCCCTGCCAAGGTCAGGGACATCTTCCACTAGATCAGGTTGCTCAAAGCCCTTTCCAACCTGTCCTTGAACACTTCCAATGATGGCGCACGCACAACTTCTCTGGGCAATTTGTTCCATTTTCTCACCACCCTCACAGTAAAAAAATTCTTCCTTATAACCAACCTACATCTACCCTCTTTCACGTACCCTTGGACATTGAGCCACTGAGTGTAACTCTTTGGACGTGGCCATCCAGCCAATTCCTTATCCATCTAACAGTCCATCCATCAAACCCATATGTCTCCAATTTAGAGGTAAGAATGTTGTGGTGGCTGTATCAAAGGCCTTACAGAAGGCCACGTAGATGACATCTGTAGCTCTGCCCTTGTCCACTGATGCAGTCACTCCATCTTAGAAGGCCACTAGATTAGTCAGGCACAATTTGCCCTTGGTGAAGCCAGGCTGGCTTTCTGTAATCACCTCCCTGTCTTCCGTATGTTTCGAAATATCTTCCAGGAGGATCTGCTCCATGATCTTAAAAAAACAAATGGTGCAGGGGATGAGCCTCGCCCTGGGAAAACCACTTGCCTGATCATGGTGTCTCCCCTACCAGGTAAGTATTTGCTTCCTGAAATTTAACTCTACTCCCTCTCATAGGATATTATAGCATGGTTTTGAATCTCTTGTGTTAGTAGCTTGAAGGTAACTGTTGGAATCAGATTGTAATTGTGTCTTGGCATTTCAGATTGTTGTGTCATTAAATAATTATCAGCCCAGACAAATTAACTGAGTAAATGCTTTGTGTTATTTGGACTTCAGAGGAGTGACAGTAGAGAAGAGGCTGGGAAAGCAAGAGCATTTCAAACATTGATATTTGTGTAATAACTCAGGGATTTGCTTTCTTCCTGAAAAGTGGGGATGTACAGACATTTTCCTTTTTGAAAGACTCAATTCTTTTCCTTTTGTGCTAAAAAACTGCAAAGGTGCAAAAGCAGGGAAGATTTGAAGGGAACATCACCAGATGTTTACATGAGAGACCAGAAATTATAGAGCAAGCTTGAGTGCTGTTTTCATTTCAAAAGTGTGATACACTTGACTGTATCTCTCAGTCTTTTGAAGAGAATTGGGTCAAGAGGAGAATGTATTTCTCAAGGACCTGCTTAGGAAAGTGTTTTACTCAACAATAACAACAACATAGACACTACATTTATTTTAACAGACAGTGTATGTTGCAATGCTGAACTTCTCAACACCTTGATGATAAGGTGGACAAAAGACACAACGCTCCCAGGAGGCAGAACAGCGGTATATGCTAATCACTGTTCACATGATCTGCTTGACCCCCCAGTGAATGCATCTCCTGCTGAGGTCATTGCTGCCCCTCAAGTAGATGCACTCTATCCCACAACCGCTAGTCGCCCATTATGGTTCACAGTGAGAAAGTGATTTAAAATAGTCGTGCTCTAAACCAGTCCTTCTTGCTTGCTATTTGCACTGAGGTGGGATTTAGGAGCCCAGCAGTGTTGGATTTTTTGTGACCCCCCCCATCAAAAGACAGTTTTTGGGCTGAGGGATATAAAAGCTAAGAGTAGAATAAGGCAGAAAGAGAAAATAACACATGCAGAAGACCAGGGAAACACGAGTTAGGCGTGAGAGGGCACACAGTGGTGTATCACTCCCAGGGTCACAGCGCAGTGGCTGTCCCCGTGTTCATATGACAGAGGCCCCTCGCATCTGGTTGTCCCCTTGACCTCTTTTCCCCTCATGAGCTGAAAACCAAAGCCTGTCACAAACCAAACCAAGCAACACTGCAAAAAATGTTATTCCTGGGTAGAAAAACTGTCTCGTACCGTGAGGGCTGCCTCTCCATCCTTTCATTTCAACCTGGAGCCACGCGTAATCCGAGTGCATTCAGTTTTCATAGGAGGAGGGCTTTTCATTTTAATGGACTCATTTTAACATGCTTCTGTGTTAAAAAAGTAAACCTCAAAGCAAATTAGCAGAGCCTGTTACAAGTAAAACTAAGTAGGTAAAATCACTTCACTTTTCACCAGTGCAAATCACTGGTTCTGCAGGTTAAAATAGCTCCAGCTAATTTGAAAGCAAGAGCTTTGCACTTCAGCATTGAACAAATGCACAAAAATGTGTGAAATCTGCAGACATCTGATGAAATTAGCACAGACTTCCACAAAACACTGAAAATGACCTTACCAGGAGTGTCATAAGAAGCTTGGGAATGGAGTTTGGGGCAGGACCCGGGCTCAGGCCAGGGCTTGCTGGGGAGCAGCTGGGGCTGAGCCTGTGGGCAGCTCGCCACTGCACTGCATCGTGCTTGGGGATGCAGCCCTCCGATCACTGTGCCCCCACGCTGGGGAGGTGGCCAGCCCCACCTCCACCTCTTCCAGCCCATCTGAAGGCAGTGCAGGACACGTCAAAAAAAATTGCAAAGCAAGATACTGCCAATTTCAACTGTAATTCTTTTTCTCAATTAGAGTATGTTGATGCCCCATCTAAATCATTTCCAAGACAAAATAAATTTAAAAATAAAAGGACAGCACTGCTCTGCTCCCATTTCATTGATTTGTCTTCATACTACTTCTGTCCTCATTGCTACGGAGCTGGGCTGGGGTTTCTCTTTGTCTGATGTTAAGTCCTGAGCTGGCTCGATGGGCTCTAACCTCAGTCATTAATATCAATTACCATAAGGACAGCTGCCTTGTTCTCCTTGTCAGAACTTCAGCATGGAGGGTAATAGACAGCTTCAGGCTGGCCTCCTGCCAAGAGGGCTCTATTGTTTTCATCTGTGATACACGAGGAAGAAAATAATGGGGTTAAATGAATTTGATTAGACCAAGCTCAGCCTAGCATAGCATTCAGGCTCTAATTTTACTCTTCTACAGTATGATTTTACATCCCTGAAATCAGCACAGGTTTAGCCATTGATTTAAGGCTTATTTAGACAGTCAGTGACTCCTTTTAAGCTTTATAACCTCCACCTAGACTCTCTCAGTGCTGGGCATGTTGAGTTTGTTTATATTATGTATATTCTATTTTTATTAACAAATACCAAATAAGTTTTGAAAGAAAAAGATGGAGATCTATTATTTCCAGACAGTGACATTTTTGCAGCTTGGCAAAGCAGTGAGTATTTAATACGGAAATTCTTCCTCCTGACACACATCGCTTGCTTTTTTTTCTTCTCATCCACACTGTAGCACCTTCTCCCGGTTCTGCACTTGCACAAGCCACAGAAGCCCCACACGCCAGCACAGCGTGCTTTTCTACAAAAGAATCAAATAAAGAATAGTGGAGAATGTCTTACATCGCATAAGAGCGCGCCACAATATGCACCAAAGAAGAGAATTTTGCTGAGAGAAAAGGAGAAAAAATGTGACAGCTTAATATATGTACTGTTAAAGTTAACAGGAAAAATCCTAATGGCTTTAATCAGTGCTGTGTGGGGCTCCAGTCTTTTATTACGGAGATTTTAGGTTCTAAGAGCTGTATCCTTGCTTGGTGTTAGTTGGCATAACTCCATCTGGAGCTCCACCAGTCTACCCTTTTCAATGTCTAGCCCATGTGAGGTGCTAGCTTTATTTCAACATTGAATGAACTGATTAAAGAAGAAAATCACTATATAAAATGCTCAAAGAGACCATGAGGTTGAATCTGGCTCTGTTGCAGATGTGGAAACTCCATAACAGCATTGTAAAAAGAGCTATTCATGTTTAAATGTGCTGGCAGAAAAAAAAAAAAGAGGCTGTGGCATAGTAAATAAAAACCATTTTGAGCATTTACAGAACCCCAATGAGGCCAGCCTAGAGAAGTTTACATTTTCAGAAGCAAAGATTGCTATTTTTCGATTTACGTAATTACTATAACAAAATGTATATAATTCCGCAATGACAGACATGACTTCTTTGACATAATGAAATTGCTATTATATATTAATGCTAGGAATCTGTCAGGGTGAAATTTTATGTAACAAGGAATTTCTATGCCATTAGATTTGAAGAAGGCTCTGTGGACTATCCTACTGGAAAGACCAACTCTGAAGATGCTGAGATACAACAGTGATGAAGTCTGTATCAATACACTGCTAAATTAAGTAACGAATCTGGCCATTAGACCAGGAAAACAAATGGGAAGACCTGCTCCATGGAGAATGACCCCATAGGACCTCATTCAGGTGGGCGACCATATGAAGCCAGGCTGGTCTACTTGGAGATGAGTCTCCAGGTTTGGTTGCCTTTTTTTTTTTTTAAAGAAGCAAAGACGTGCAAGGGAAAATATTTAGTAATTCAGTAAATCAGCAATATTTACAGACATGCTTACCCTATTATCTCAAACAAGGCGCTACTCAAGGCAGCAAAGGGAAGCATGTATACAATCTTTTGTAGGTTTCAGCTCTCAGCTATGCACTTCTTATGTCAAGGACTAGTTTTTATTATGTGTGTAGGGTCAGCCTGCCACAATGAGCTTCATCAAATCCTTACCAAAAGTCTTAGGGCAAGCAGAAATAAGTGAGCATGCTTTTCTACCTATTAGGACCTGTAAGACCGTGTATTCACAGCAACACTGAACTAGCTCACTTCTGAGCACATTTCACAGGCTGTACAAAGGGAAAAAAAAGGAGAGCGCTTTTCCCTACCACTGAGAAATAACCAGAAATTGAGAGGTCTGACATGAATCTAAAGTTTCCTGACATCTTCCTTCCTGCTATCCAGACTGTCAGTGGAATAACAAATACCTTGGTACGTTAAACTAGAGTAGTAGGTTTTTTATATCTTCCAGTGGGTGCTGTGGATGGATTTGTAACCACCTCAACTAGCTGAAGGACATTTAAGAGCAGATGTTTAAGCATAAATTTCTCTGTAATGTAAGACCTCGCCCAGCTGTAAAACCTATTCATGCTGAAAAAAACACTGTGAGGTATCTGAGGATCTTCTGGAATTATGGTTACTATAAATTGAGAGTAGTAAAGATCGTTGGCTAGGCTTGAATAAGGTGAACGGCACTCAGCCTTCTTATACACAATGGAATTTGTAATAAGAGATGTTCTGCCATCTTCATTTTATCCCGTAAATGTAGAGGCACATGTATAAAAACAACTGACAGTTTAAAAATAGTGGAGCTGAAGGATGTAAGGCAGAGAGAAGATTTGTGGCTGCCCTTATAGCTTCCTGTTCATGTAGCATGAAGGAAGATAAGATGTCAAAACAGAACCGAGAAAAGAAAAAGTCATGAGGAGGGCCGTCCTTTCTGTCTCAGGAGTGGATTTACCCTCCCAACAGCAGGGACCAGCTCCGGGCTCACTGTGTATTTTGTGGAGAAGCTTGAGGTAAAAAAACCCGTGGAGCTGCAAACATGGCAAAGCCTCCTGGAAAGTAAATACCGCACAGATAAAAACAGGTCCATTGAGTATTTGCAGAGGAAGAAAAAGATCAGTTATCTGAAGGAAAGCAAGTTCTGACTCAATTTATTTCTGTTTCTGGAAACAAAATGAGGGTTTCTCACTAAGCAGCTCAGCAAGCTGCAAAACATCAGCAACTTCAAAGAATCAGGAGGCTGCCACTGGTTTGCTCCATTCAACAGGAGTGCTTGGTCTGCTCCAAGGAAGAGGACTGTTTGGGGAAAAGCCCACCAACCCCCTCAAACCTGCTGCTTTCCTAACTCCCTCCTAATCTCCCCTGGGCTGTTTGCAGCCACAGCAGCAGAAAGAGAGGGCTGCCGGGGAGCTGCCTGTGCCTTCTGGATTAGTCAGCCTGTTTGAGCAAGTGACAGCCACGTTAGCTCTTATAGCCCCGCAGAGACATGCTGACCTCTGCCAGCTGCCTGTGGCACCAAGCTGCTCTTTGCCAGCTCTCTGCTCTTTGCAGTGTGTTGGAAGTTTCCTGCTGGGGACTCCCCTATGCCCCTGGTGCAATGCAGACATTGAATTGCAGATAAGGTGCCGCCAGTTCCCCTGCGGGTGCCAGGGAGCGGAGTGGAAGCACACAGGTCCCAATACCTAATCCCATGCGGGTTTCCACGTGGCAAGAGGTTATGGCGACGGATCCCTGGTGGCAAGTGTGGTAAAGGCCTGGGAAAGTTGGGAAATGCAGCTCCAAGGAAGGGTGAGGGTGCTGGGGAGTTGCCTGTCTCACTGGCAGAGGTGAGAGGGAGCAGAGGGGAAGGACACCTGGTGCTGCAGAGCTGGCTGCCCTCTACTGTCACCTTACAGCAGGCTGGGAGATGCCCCAAGTGGAGTTCCCACATGTCCTCCAGCCATGCATTGCAGGGGCACGTAGAGCTCTCAGCCTGACTATTATACATCCTGCAACATGTTCGTTTAAGAGCTCAAGCTGTTTTCCATGGTTTGCTACAAAAATGATTTTGCTCTTCCATCTTAGCTTGGAGTTCCTTCTTATTGCAGAGAGAAGTCTTCAGCTTGACCTTGCAGGTGCTGTGCAGGAGCGCTGGGTGCTTTTTGTCCTGGTAATGTGAGTGAATCAGCAGGGGTGGAAAGCATGGCCCCTGGGGGGGCCACGCTAGGAGGGACTAGCGGGGGGCTGCTCAGCAAGCAGCTTTACACCCCGCTTTACAGCCTCATCCTCCATGTTCCACTGCCCTGGTGCTAGAGAGCTGCAAGCAGGCTCTGGCACATGCAAGCACCTTACCTGTCTGCTGGTGGTGCCGTGCTGGGAAAGCTTTTTAGGAGAAACAACCTGCAGTCCTGCCTTGGGTTTTTGGAAGCTGTTCAACATTATTTCCACATTGCCAGGAAAACACATGGCCCAGACTTACAAGCTTAATAATCACTTTAGCCCTCAACAGCAACTGATAGTGGCTTATCTTCTCAGGCTTGTCTACATTGCCTACTAAATGATAATCCTAATTACAGCCCTAATTACGTTTCTGCCCAGAATATTTGTAGATAACCTTAACTCTTGATCTGTTTAGTCTAGTTTTCCAGGTGGCAACAGATTTAAAAACAGGTTTTTAAACAAGATATGACTATTACGTTTCTAATAATAGGAGAGTGTGATCTCAACATTGCCTGTTATTTACTGGCACGTGGTACAATCAGTTGACAGTGGTGTTTGTGAACACAAGCTCATAAATACAAGTTCACTTTTTAGTTATTATCTGTCTGTGTTGCCTGATTTAACTCTTTGCATAATGAATTGGATCTGATTTTTTTTTTTTCTCTGCTGAAATATCAGTATTTCAGATACTTTCAGTATTTCAGATATTTCAGATTAGGAGCAGGCATCTTGTGTGCCAGGCATTGCTTTGAAACTCACCTCTCAAGGAACCACTTGCCGTTCCTGGGGAACACAAACCTTTTTCGTCCCAGCTCTTTTACAGGAGTGTCTGAGGGAGAACCGTGCTGTCATGGGTTCAGCCCTTGCTCTCCAGAGGTTCCCTGGAGCACAGTATTTGCGTCCAAGGTCACGAGAGTTGTAAAAATGCTTTGAGGTCTGGAGAAAATGCCTTACAGGGAAAGCCTTGAAGAGCTAGGTCTGCTTAGCCAAACCAAGGCTTAAACGTGACCTGGTTTTTGGAGAATTAACAAATTCCTACCAATAGGTGCTGTTGTCTTTTGGGAAGGCAAAGCATCATATGAAAAGGGCTTTCAGTCTGGTTGAGAACTCAGGCCAATGTACAGATGCAGAAGTCAGAGGCCTTCAGATCAGAAAAGCAAGATTTCAAAAGAGAAATATGGTTAATCAGTGGAACAAGCTATGGAAAGAAGCGATGGCTTCGCCATCTCTGGATGTCATTCTGAAAAATAAGCTTTCAGCCAGACCAAAGTATTGAACCCAAGTAAGGGTGACGGGGTGCATCATTATGGGCTATTTCACAACAGGTCTCCGGTTTCCCCTGGTTTTAGACTCTCAGAATCTATTAACTAGGTCCATCATGCTCATATGGTACTGTCTAGGACTGAACAAACTCCACTTCCATCAGTACTAGAGGGAATGTGTCCTTGATGCTGGTACACTCTTTCTCCATATGATCAACAGCAACATGATAGTAATTATCAATGGTATTCTTCTTTCTTTAAAAGGCACAGTATAAATTACTGTACTACTCTTTTTTTTTTTCCCATTTCCTACCACAAAACACCGCAATGTTGTACAAAACTGATGAGCTCAGACTGGCTCCTGAAAAGGGCAATAATGAATTCAGTTTCTGCTACTTTTCTGGCTCTAAGCACTTCTCTGAGCCCTCCTGTTACCCCATGCTGTGTTAACAAACTGCTTTGAGGTCTGTTCCAGACACATCGTGCTGCTGTGATCAGGATGAATCTCCTTTAAGGGTGGCATGTGCAGAGCTGCACTGGGCACTACCTTTGCTCAGTCCTTCACGCTGAGGCAGGTTTTGAATATAGGTTGTCTCAAATTATTGGCAATGAAGTCACCTACACACATCTCCCTCAAACATGGAAAAATACTGTTGTATTTGCTCTACTTCAGCTTCAATTCATAAAGCACATTACATTACACTCTTAAACAGAAGGGAATTACATTCCACATGAAGTTTGTTACCTGGCCCCAGCCTGATGTTCAGCTCATTAAACAGTCCTCCCAGAAGAAAACGTCAGGAACACTGATCTAAAGTCTTTTAGCATTAACCACTTGAGCATCAGTCCAGATGCTGAAGGAAGTGCTTTCAGCTACCTCCGCTGGGTCTGTGCCTCAGGGGACCTGTAGCCTTTCAAACTTGTCCCAACACTAGTGACTCAGACAGGCTAATGCAGACTCTTTTATTTGCTTGTGCCTAATTCCTCCCAACCTACTGACTTACTATGGGTTATTTTGGGTTCAGGAAGCAGGATTTGTCAAGGCATTTGAAATTTTCCTGACAGATACTGAGGGCTCACTTAATCGTCATTTGTCATCATCATCTGTAGGCTGTTACTACTACATGTCAGTCCTTAAAACCATGGAGAACTTTGTGGCTTTAGTAAAAGTTTTCTGTGCGCAGAAACTGATTAGCAGATCAGATAAAAGATTTGCACATCTGAGCAATGAGGGTGCCACAAGGTCCAGCTTTAAGGTCTCAGCTTCAAAGTGTAATCCATAACCCGGTGTGAGATGCATAGACCCCACGTAGTGCTTGGGAGAGTTGATCAAACCTGGAAAGGGATCCAAAATAGCCAAACACTAAGCAGAGGGCTGATTAATGTTGATAATTAGGGATAGATGACAATGAAAGGCCAGTGTCAAGGATTCCTCTCTGAATTATTTTTCATTGACCGGAACAGGAAAATGATCTTGGACCCGGGGCTCTTTCCTCCAAAGCGAGTGCCAGACCCTCTGGCCCTTCCTGTGTTTTCTCTCTTGATTTTGATATTCATTTCACATTTTGCATTGCTCCTGGGGGAGTGGAGGGGAGTGCAGCTCCATGAGTGGATGTGGGTGATCCTCTGCTCAGGAGAGGCAGGATGAGTTACGTCAGTGCAGGATGGCACTGGGCTCTGCTCCCTGGCTGCCTGCAGACATGCACTGACCAACAGCTTCCTCAGCACCAAGCTGCATGTCCAAATTGCATGGGACTGAGGCGTACCAGGCACATACCGTAGCAGCTGAGGGACAGGCAAGCTCCAAAATTACTTGCAGGTCAGTGATAACAGTGGTGCCCAGCAGTCCCAGGCTCTCTTGTAGGAGTGAAACCAAATTCTCCTTCGCTGGGCCACTTCCACCTGTAGCTAAAGATCTGGATTTCACATCAGCCTCTGCATTGCCTCAGCCCAGCTGTTGATCAGGTAACATCACCTCAGCAATAATAACTGCCCTTAAACCCCTCAAGACCTCCTTCAGTCTGTGGCCTGAAAGCCACTTGTTGGCCTTTTTCCCTCCCAGAAAAAAACAGTGAAAACCTACTGCCAGTAGTGAGATAAGCAACACCAGCATGACATCACCTGAAGACCCAGAGGTCTCTGCCATTGGCAATCCTATTGCACTGAACGTGCTAACATGAAATAGCTGTGCTCTGAGAGCAGTCATTAGATGAGGTCCTCAAGGAGCCTAGACAAGGCAATTCCTGTTTTCTGCCCCTTACCTGAGTTTAGACACAAAGTGCTCCAGATGTGGTCTTACAAGTGCCAGACAGAGGGGAACAGTCACTTTCCTGGACCTATCTGGCTACAGTCTTGCTAAGGCAGCCCAGGAGGTAGTTGACCTTCTTTGCAGCAAGGGCACGTTGCCCTTGTTGCCCACCAGATCCTTTTATGCAAAGCTGTTTTGCAGACAAGCAGCTCTCAGACTGTCCTGCTTCCATCCCAGATGCAAGACTTCCTCTTACTGAACTTTATGAGGTTCCTGTTGGCTCATTTCTCCAGTCTGTCCAGGTTCCTCTAACTGGTGGCCCTGCCCTTGACTCTATTGACCGCTTCCCCCAATTTGGTGTCATCCACAAACTTGCTGAGAGCACTCTCTGTCCCATCATCCAGATTGTTAATGAAGACATGAAGAAACAGTACTGGGACCAGTACTGATCCTTTAGGGACCCCAGTAGTTACTGACTGAGAGCTGGCTTTTGCACCACTGACCACAACATCTCAAAACTGAGCAGCTCCTGCAGAAGTGAAAGTTTTCGTGTCTGGAAAGTTTTATTGCCCAGAACTGAGGCAGCTGTGGCACCTCAGGGGGTGCGGAAGGTGCAGAGCTGATCCAACCTCCTCTCAAGTCTCACGCTACACTCCCAGGCCATATATATTTATTTGTTTATGAAGCTGGAAGGGTCAAGTTCTTAGCTGGTATCAATCAGACTAGCTGGCTGGGGTGATGCTGAAGAGGTACAGATAACCCTGGATCTTCCACTCCTCCCAGCAGAGGGTTTATCCCAGTAAATTCCATTACCTTAGATTGATCTGGGCAGGATAAGCCCCAGTGAGCTTCATTTTTAAAAATCTCTGCTGTCTTTTTTAGGGAAAAAAAAATAAGCATGCTGTTTTAAAGATGATTTTCACTGTAGAGTCACATTCTCCGTTTGGCTGCCTTTCATTTTGTTTCCAATGTTTGGTATCTCCATTAACACGTTAGGTGCAGGTCTGACAGACAGCTGCTATTCTTGGTCCTGTCGACACATTTCACTCTAGTAAAATGACAGTCACAGCTGTGACTCATTACAAGAAAATGGCCTAAATATAAAATAAAGACTGGGTCAAAAAAGCCACAAGAGTTAAAAAGAGACTGAGATTAATAGCATGACTGGGAACAGGCCTAGGCTTGGTGAAGCAGATGAGAGAGGCTGCTGTTGCTTTCCCCATCTTCCAAATAAGTATAAAGCGAGACTTTCCGAGAAAAGGTTTCCCTTCAAGGAGTGAGTCCGTCAGCCCTCGCCAAGTGCCATCGAGCACCTGTGGACTCAGTTCCTGGATGTGCCCATGCACAGCACAGAAACAGACTGAATTATGGCAGAAAGATAATAAAGTGACTATGTGCACCCACAATTTTGATGTCTTTTTATGGGAAGTTAGTCACCCTTTACAGTAGGGTGTATTCATTAATAGGTTAAGAAATGATTCTTACACCTTTTAATAAATGACTAATTTTGTAGAGTCCAACAGTTTCTGAATCACTTATCAGAAGAACTTGCAACCAGCTTTAACACTTTCTCTCTGTTTTGGTAAAACTGCTTTAAAAAGTCATACTGTTCATCTCTGCAACATTGTTTATAAACCGTATTATAGTCACGTCTAAAATAGAGGCCAAAAAAATTTACAACCTAGCAGCAACAAGTGGTTTAATGTGCAGGCCTCAGCATCATGGGTCCTTGACTTCTATATCCATTGCTGCCAATGACTCACTGAAAAGTGCTGTCTGAGAAGTCATTTCATTTTCTCTACCCCCATGCCCCACGTTGGCAATCTGAGGTGTGTGCAAAACACCTTGAAGAGATAAAGCTTAAAATTTGGGTCTGTAGGCAAAATTCCTGTTCTTTCTGAGGGCACTGCAGTGCTATTTTATATGGTGGACCTACTAGTCTTACATTCTTCAGCTATAACTCGAAACTAAATAGAAAAGCAGTTCTCCCATTCACCACGTGCCACAGAGATTTTGGATACTATGAACAGGTTGCTGTGACTATGGCACTGGAGGAAGCTGGATGTAGGCTTGTAGAGGAGCTGCCCTTCAGCTCTGCTTCTTCTGCCTACACATTAGACCTTTGGAATAGCTCTGGGTTCTCCACAGTGCCTTTTGCCAGCATCAGAGCTGAATATATGGCGGCGGAGGAGAAACAAGGGTGAGGGGTTTCAAGCTAGAGCTCAAGAGAAGCATTGTAGGAAACAGAGCTTGGAGAAGTCATCTAGGCCATCCAGCCTGCTCCCCACCATTACCACCAACACCACACCAGAACAGCAGTTCCTGTCTTTCCCAGCAAACATTGGCCTAAGCCATTCCCCAAAACCTTCCAGTTGAAATGTGCAACAGTTCAGGTGTGGAAACAGGCTGCCCCATGCGACCTCCTTATTAAAAAAGGGGAGCCAGGTAACGGTGCAGCACATGCAGGGGAGTGAGTAGATCTGGTCTCTACTGAGTAGTGTGTCACACCCATGGGGCATGCTTGGTCGTCTTCTCCAGGGACGAGCTAAAGGCAGGGTGTATGAAAAGAGTAGTCAAACCTGTTGTTCAGCAGGGTGAAAGCTGAGGCTGTGGTTGTTTCAGTACCCTGCTCCTCTGCTGTATTAGCAGCATGTCCTCAAAGTGGCCAAGGTCATATCTTTCTCTCACAGTTCAGCTCTGGCCAAACTTACGATAATGAGAGATGCTGAGCACCGTAGCTTCGGGGTGCCCTGAACTCTGAGGATCCCATTTAGAGCCAGCCTTGAATCCAGGGCTGGCTACAACATACAGCAGCACGTGACCCGGCATTTGTGGGAGCACAAGGCTCCTTGCCTGTGTAGCCTCTTTCAACACAAAGTTCCCCTTCTGCTGACCAGGAGCAAGTGGGGAGTGAGCACTGCAGGATCAGACCCCACCACTCAAGAGTGTGTTCTTCATTTTAAATAGAGTCTCACTGTGGGAAATCAGTACCAAACATCAAAAAATCAAAGTCTTATGCTTTGTAAGAGACATGAATAGCCTGTTTTATGTAACCTTCTTCAGCAGCGTGGGAACTGCTCTGTCTTCCCTGCTCTATACCGTGTACCTTCTCTTTGCAGCAAAAGAGTATAAAGTAGCAGAATAGCTAAGACTTCTTCCATTGCTCTTTAACAGAGAATTTTTAGAGAAGGATTGTCACCTCGTTAACTAGTGTTAACCACCTATATCCTAGCCCCCGTGTGAAGTTTCACCTCCTGCTCAACCATCCTGCAGAAGTGAATTTCACCTCCTGCTCAACCTTCCTGCAGTCACTCAGGCTTGGTGCAAGTTAAGTGACATTGAAAACACATGGGAAGAAAGATGGAGGGATTGTCCACATCCAGATCCTGTGGAAAGTGTGGACCCCTATAGAACCTGCTTTGCAGATTAAGCTGCTTTCATCTGCCTTGCTTTGAGGAGAGGGGTTAGCCTACATGACCTCCGGAGGTCCCTTCCAAATTCAAAGATTCTGTGGTTCTGTGATCTGGAAAAGTCTGCCAAACACTGGGAAACCAGGTAAAAATGGAAAATTTCCTCCATGCTGGTTTTGTGACACTATCCCTTAGTTTTCTTTTGTTTTTATTAAAAATAAAACAAAGAAGTGAAACATTTGGTTTCTGGTTGAGCTCAATGTTCTTTTCAACAAGAAAATGAAATATCTCAGTTTTTCATTTTGGCCAGAAAACCTCCAAAATATTGGTTTTGGCTTTAGCTGTGTTCTGCCACTGAACTGCAAAATCAATTATTTGCATAGCCCTAAGTAAGGTAAATCTCATCAATCTCTGTAAAGTAAAGAAACTTAACAACCAAATCTATTCAATGAAAGGATACATTTACTGGCAGAGATGTGATATATTAAGACTGTTTTCCAGCAGTTAAGAGTCCTCAAATTCTGCAAAGCCCATGAAAGCCGGTACTGGAGGGCAAAGGAGCTCATGTGCTTTAATCTTGTAATAGAAACTACAAATATAACCTCTGGAACTAAATATCACCCTTTGAATGTTTTCTTCTTGAGCCTACATCTGCTGCTAAGAAAGAAGGAAACAGAAATGCTCAGTAGCAAATGGTATCCCTGTCACAATCTTTTAGTGTTTCTTACTTGTGTGTATTTAAATGGTTTACAGTATAACTTAATGAAGCTATTATCTCTTAGCCATAGCAGAAATAGTTGTCCTGAAAAGCTAGGTTCTTTGCAAAAGCAAATGAGGTTTTTAGAACAGGCTGAGGAAAAATATGAACAATCTTATGGGCATTTTAATGAAAAAAATGCTTCTGTACTTTGACATTTTTTACCAATTCTGCATTTCTGTAAGTCATTTCAGAGCCTGATTTTTTTTTGTTTTTCATTTTGTGTTCTTAAATGGCAAAATACAAAGCATGGGAAGCTGAAGGGGGAATTAGAAGTCCGTGCTCAGTCACAGAGTTATGGTGCCATTGGGATCACAGAGATGCAATGGGAGAGCTTGACTGACTGCTGGTGCCATGGACTGTCTTTAGGAAGGTCAGAGAGTGGAGGTGAGGAGGAGGGGCTTCAACTCTGGACAAAAGAGTGGCTCGAGAGTATGAAGCTTTGCTATGAAATGAGTAACAAACCAGTCAATTGATTATTGGTCAGGATCATCCCAACCCTAGTCCCTGGGAAGGTTATGGAGCAAATTCTCCTGGAAGCCATGTCCAGGCACATGAAGGAGAGAAAGATGACTGGGAACAGCCAGCATGGACTTACAAATTATGCCTGACCAGCCTGATTGTGTTCTTTGATGAGATGACTAGCTCGGAAAACAAGAGAAGACAGTTAGCAAGGCTTTAGCAAGGCTTTAGACACAGTCTCCCATAGCACTGTTGTGGTCAAATTGGGGAGGTCTGGACGAGGTGGATGGACTACAAGGCTGGTGAAAAAATCTGGCTGGGCTGCCCCACTGAAAGAATAAATGCCAATGGCTTGAACTGGTAACCAGTTATGAGTGACATTCCTTAGGGTTTGATAAAGGGGGTGATACTGTTTAATATCTTTATTAATGGCATGGGCGATGAGACAGAATGAACCCACAGCAAGTATGCCAATGACACCAAACTGGGGAGAGGAAATAGAAAGTAGGGCTACTATTCAGTGACATCTCAGCAAGCTGATGAAACAAGCTGACAGAAACCTCATGAAGTCCAACGAAGGTGAGTGCAAAGGGTGGGATAACCCCAAGCACCACTACAGGCTGTGGACAAACTGCCTGGAAAGCAGCTCTGCAGACAACAACCTGGGGGTCCAGATGAAAAACAAGTTTGGGTAAAGAAGGTCAACAGGATCCTGAGCTGCATCAGCAAATGCCACCTGGTTCAGGGAAGTGATTTTCCTTTCCATTTGGCACTTGTGAAACCCCTCCTGTAGAACTGTGTCCAGTTTTGGGTGATTGGTCATTCACTGTAACAGGTTGTCCAAAGAGGCTGGGGAAATCTGCATCCTTGGATATAATCAGATCTTGACTGGACAGGACCCTCCAGCCTCTGATCTAGCTTTGAAGTTGGCTCTCCTTTAAGAACAGGGCTGGATGAGGTGACCGCAGTGGTCTCTACCATCCTAATTTTTTCTATTAATTTCTACTTAGTTTGTTAGTCAGATATTATTGTTTGAGGCCCCAGTTACAGTGTTGTTTAGAATGGCTGGTGGTTTTTGAGGGTGAAGTGCTCAAGGGTGCAGAAGGTAAGCAATGGGTGCAGCGTTGTTTAAGTTTATTCTTGCCCATAAAAGCACCAAATGTCTAAGCATGTCCTTGAGCTTCCTTACAGAGTGAGCAAAGTGTATAACTACTTTCCATCACAGGTGGTGAAAGACACCCTGTACCAGCTTGAGGAGGTTCAAATCATGACTTCCCACTGCCTGGGAAAGAGCTCTATTCACTAGGTTATCTGCTACTCTTGGTGTGGGCACTGAGAGTGAAACCAGGAGGTCTCTAGGAAACTAAGGCACTTCCAGCCCACATGGTTTGTTGGATCAATCCTTTAGTGCCTTCTGAATGACACATATCTGAAGTTCTCAGATGAGTAGCAAATGAAGCATATTTTAGCACAGTACTGCAAAAATGTCAGTGACACTTGATAAGCTCATCTGTCAAGCAAAAAGAAAAATCAGCAATAGCTGCTGAGAACAAAATGCTCTTTTACATCTACAAAAAACCAAATGCCTCTGCTGTATCTCATCAAAGCTAATTTTCCTTGGTTTTAAAGTGTTAAAAAAATTCTAAGACTTTAGCTCACAAAGAAATGATTAATTTTCTTTTTAATAAGCAGTTATGGCATTAGTCATCTCTTCTGATTCACAATGAAAGCTACGGGGCACAGTGGGATGTATTTACCCGGAGCGGTGTTGAATTTCGTCTGACATGTAGACTTTTTAAAGTATTATTACTTGAAGTTTTTTGTGTGAAGGAAGAAAGGCACAAAGGCTTCGAAACTGGAAATGGCTGAGTACAGAGAAATAAATGGTGTGTCAGAAAAAAAATTCTTCAGAAAGTCCTGGCTCTTCTTACCTCAAAGGTCTCTTGTGTTTTTTTCTGCACACTTGTACCCCCTTTAAAACTTCCAGGAATGCCAGCTCTGGCCCTCCTTCTCTTAGCGGGAGTTTCCTGGGGGATGTCTCTCAGCTGTGGCTCACCAGGATATGGTTTTCCTGTGCTTTCTTGGTCAGCTGCTACAGATTGCTCAGCGTTCACCTTCCTGGCTGTGCAGGAGTCCAGTTTTGGCAGCATGGATGAGATTGCCTTATTCAAATACCTCCCAGCCAGGTCCATAGCTCCTGGGAACCAGGCTTAAAAACTATATGAAGGCATACATTTCCCCCTTCTTTCAGGAGTGCCATAACCACCAGGCTCAGTACCTCCATCAGGATATTTGAAGAGAGCTGGGGTGCTGGTCCTCTCACAGGAGGTCTGGGTCATGTTGTGACGAGGATCTGTAGCAGACCTATGCTTATGTGCTCTCTGATTTCTTGCTGATGGGTTGGGGACAGTTTCTAAACCTCAAATTTATCCCAAACTTCACCAATGTTTACACAGATGTTATGTGTAAGGTGGTGGGGTACCATTATCATCCCTTTAACTTTAGATATAGCTCTGAAGTTAAACTGGCCTTTTCCATGTATGTGCACATTCTAGAAGGGTTTGAAGAGGAATTAAAAATTACTTCTAACTGTATACAGTAAGGAAAAGCAACCAAATAAAAATTACTCATAATATTTAATTGTCTGAAGGAAAAGAAAACTGATGGAAAAGTAAGTTCTGAAAGCATAGACTGTGTTGCAATGGGTTGGGAAACAAGATACACAAACCTGAAAATGGAGACTGACTTTCCTGATTCTCCTCAGCTTCCTCACAAGTCAAAGGAGTCAGAATAGTTAACTTTGGCCACGGTGAGAAGGTGACTCAAACACAAGCCTTTGCTCTCACCTTCCTGCCTCCTTCAGGCAGTCACTTCTTTCTTCAGAGCAGTGGGGTGAGGTGATGTGTCCCATCTCCTCCGCATGTTGCCATGCTTCGATCAATGTTTTAACGGGTTTTTTTTGATTGATTGCTTTAAAGGAGAGTGGTACCCACTGAATTTATATAATCTAAACCCCACGGATCAGAGCTCAAATAAAGAAAGAGGCTGGACTGGATTACAGCTAAGAAGTAAATGCCTGAATGAGACAAGTTAGCAAATCATCTTTAAAACATTATACATTTGTATAATGCCTCAAGCATTCAAGGTTTAGACCTTCAGTTTTACTCTTGCACTGTGACTCCTACATGGACCCACCTTTTTTTTTTTAATCATTATTTCTTCTGCTCTCTTATCTGTGTTAGGTTTTTTTAAAGATTGTTTTGCATTTTTATCAGCCTGCAGATATTTTAGCTGGTTAGTCAGTTAAAAAATCTGTACCTGAAATTTTAGAGTAGCTCAAAAGCTTGCAAAGAAGTTTAATGCTTATAAAAGTGAAAAAGCAACAGCACTGGCCTGACTCATACCCTGTAGGAGTAGGTGCTAGCATAAACCTCCCCACATATATCTGCTGGTTCATCTCAGCCCTTTTAACAAGCTGCAGTCGGTATTAACTCATTACAGTGCAGTAATAGCAAGCTTTGGTAAGAGACTCTTTCCTTTCCTGAGTGAAAACAGCTTCTTCAGCAGCTACTGAACTGAATTTTACTGTCAGCAGTTTATATTATTGTATACAATTAGAGTGCTTGAGCCAAAATATGATGGGTTTTCTGTTAAAAAATACTGTATGTGTTAGTAAATGTGTAACTCACCAACCCCTTGCCAGATTTGGGGTGGATGTTGTATTTGCATGCGGCATGTTCCCTGCCTCCCTAGCCTCTGTTGTGCCCTACAGATACAGCCTGACCTGCGGCAGAAGGTCCCTTCCAAAAATCTGATCAAAAGGATCATTTCTGCCCAAACACAACACAGATACGGGAAATACACCCATATAAGAAGTGCTCTGTCATGCCTTTGCTTTGCATGGTGCTGCAGGAGTGTCGAGGCAGATGGTACTCGGTTGCCACCTCTCCCCATGCAGAGGGTGCTGGATGCCAGGGCAGGCCAGGAGGTCAGTCATGCCATTTGGCTTGGACCTATATCGTACCTCTTGCTGGCACTGACAAGCGAGGAATATTTATTGTTAAATACTACTGTGCTGCTCCGATCTGTGGCCAAGAGAGAAAAACAGGAGGAGGACCAGAAATCCTGTGCTTTGCTTTGAAAGTTCCTCCGCAGTTGCGTTTCCTTCCAACAGGCCCCTAAAGGAGATGAGATGAGCATATGTTTATGCTTCCCAGTTATTTTCTGAAATGGTCTTCACTGAAGTGTTCATTCCGGCTTCGTTAGTGGATTTTTATTTTGCTACTGAATGTGTTCGAAGTCCTTTTCCCTCCCCCGCTTCCTGTTTTGTTTTTCCTTTTTTCTTTTGTGGTGTGAACACAAGTTATTGTAATTATTCTACTAGGGCAATTCAAAAGTTTTGCCTCTCCGCTTGACTTCCTAGGTCCTTGTAGAACTGGTCTCAGGTGTGGAAATCCACAGTTTTGGAGAAAACAGGTGTAACAAAGGATGCTTGTTTAGGGCACTTTGGAGTTCAGGAAGAACAAGGGTCCTGATCACCAACAGGAGTGAGCTACCTAAATGATTTTAACAGTCTTGGCTAGCCAGGGTATGGTATGTGGAGCTGCAATGTGCAGTACCACAGTATATAATGGGAGACAAAGTGGCAGAATCTTGTCTAAAGTCACATTCTGGGATACTGTTGGATTTGTAAACCATTCACGTGCTTACACAAAAAAAAAAACATGCAAAGGGACAGAGGTGTACTTATCTGAACTGTGAACAGCCTACTCCAGCATTACCTTGATTTTCTCATACTGATAACATCTGCAAGAAGAGGGTGTTGGAAATGAGAGCAAATTATTTTGCAAAAAGAAAAAAAAGGTCACATTCATCAATTTGCAAGTAATATAACTTCTTCTGGTATTTTCCCTTCAAATTAAAAACACTTGTCAGGCAGATTTCCAGCATAGCATGTGGTGAATTTGTAGCAAAATTATGATGAACATAAAGAAAACACTGTCAGGTTTGCTTCAGCTCTATATTTGGGGTTTGGAAAAAAAAAAAAAAAAGGGCACCAAAACCAATAGAAAGATTTATGGCTGGTTTGTATTTTGACTTTAATGAAAATGGTTAAGGAAAACAAGAATGCAAACACTCCTGGTGGGGCGACCGTGAGTCACACTGCAGCTCTGTGTTGGTGTAGAGGTTCCCCAGCCGCGGGACTGAGCTCCTCCTGGGACGCAGACCACTGCAAAGTCTACGTGACCCAGCACAGGTTCAGCAGCTATGGCTTCCTCTGGGGTTACCTCCCCCTCCCAAAAAAAAGGGTCTATAGGCACCTATCTAAAAAACATGGCTTAAAAAAACAGCTTGGCTGGCAGCCATCTTCTCCTCTGGGAGAAACGAGGGAGAAGGGAAGGGGAGCTTTTACAGTGAAATTTAAGCGTAAGATTTGAGTGCTCGTTAATAACAATCAAATGTTTTTACCCCAGCTGCAGTCCTACGGCCATGAGTCTGCTGTGCAGGTGGCACTACGCATGCATGACCCCAGTGCAAGTCCCCAGAAAGCAGTATTACCTGCTGAGGAGACCCACGGGTGAGAAGTGGCCAGGGTCTGGAGAGGCAAAATGTTTTTTTCATCAGAAAATACCAGTACGTTAAACCTGACACTTTTAGTGAAAAAATGTCCGTGAAAGGAAGAGGAGAAGCTGGTGGGGAGAATAACCCATCTGCCCCCCCATGGGTGGCTGGAGACCTCACTCAGCCTCTTTAAGCGTTTTCCAGGTTTTCTCTGTAAAAATAGTGAGTGATCATTTGGGTTGTGTGAGTGGGTCAAGCTATATTATTCAAGTCCAATTTTAACGAGCTGGGCCCTTGCAGTCAATAACTCCACGGCCATCCTGTAATCAAGCATGGTTATTTTAAAAGCCGAAAGCTCCGGTAGGGCAGAGGCGGGCATCAATTCAGCCACTGTACCTTTCCCAGTCCCTGCCAAGCATCCCGAGGCGGGCGAGGGATGCGTTAATTAAAAGAAAATACAGCAGCCTCTGAAAACAGGATGCTACAAAAAAGGCATTAAAGAATCCACTGCATAACCATAAGTGAGTAATTTAAAAGACAAATTCAGAGTCCTGGGGTGGAGAGGGCCAAATGTTCCCCTTCCTGTCATCAAATGTTATTTACTCTAATGTGCAAACAATGAACAGAAGCTTTTTTTCCCCCTCCTGAACTGTGTGAATTACTGTTTAAAAGAGTTTTCCGGTGCTGCTGATCAAATCCACGCACAGAGTTAAAATACAGCCCACCACATGTTGGCATTTATTCTTCTTAATACCTGAAGCACTTCTTCATTGAAGCTTGCAAACTATGTTTCTTCTTCTTACTTGTCAAAGAGAGGCTTTTGTCTTCTTAGCACGCACTATCAATCTGATCATTTGAAGATTACATGCACTAGTCAATTCACCACCCTGAAACTGGAAGTGTATTCAGAAGAGCTAAGCAATAGCAGTAAATACAATGTTTCACTCAAGCTGTTAATTATATCCAGGACAGGCTGGGAAATTCTTCACAATAATTGTGAACATTAAGTGCTTGAAAAATAGCTGTTCAGGATATTCTCCTGCAATTAGCACCAATGTATGTGAATGAGAATCATGTATGCCAACAGCCAACCTATTACTCGACAAATCAAGACATTAAAAATCATCTCAGTGGGATGCAATTTTGCTTATCTGGCTCATACTTGAGATATTATGGTGAACAGCCTGGAAATAATAATAATGAAGAATATGATCTGTTGTGTTACCACTCTGAAGGTCACTTGAAGGCGGTTATTTCATGCAACATTGCCAATAGAGTGTGTTTATATTCTGTTGCAGACTCAACAATATCAAGGCTATCGTGTTCTGGATGGTGTTTTAATGGCAGCAAAGAGGTTTTTATTGTGTAGCAGAAGCACCTTAAAACTGTGACAAAAACTTGGTGACCTCTGATTTTCTTCTTGAGTATGCTGTACCTTTTAAGGTTATGTGCTGTCCTTGAAGCCAACAGCAAAACTCCCTGACTTTCACAGGAGACCTCCTTCCACTTTTTTAGGATACTCTGGGATACCCTGGATATTTGTACTACATGGTACTTCTCTGAAATATGAATTATTTTGTTACATATCCAGCCTTACATCGGATTCTGTACATTAAACTTGTGAATAAAGTGGTGCCTGTCTGAGGATGGAGTTGTTGATGATGAAATAAGAGATGTGGTGGTTGCTACCACATATCTGTGAAACTAGGACAATGGCTCTGATATTTTTTTATATACTGCAGTTCTGGAGAATTTATTTGGCTGCAGTTCACAGTATTGAGAAACTGGTCTCCTGATTGTCCTGCCTAGAAGAATTTACAGCACATCATTTAATCGTATACCAGCTCCTACAACTTGGCTGCAAGCTTGCTATAACTTTTCTGTAAGTTTGCTCAACTTACGTAGTGTTCAGAACTGTCACTGCAGCAGTACTAAATTGCCATGGCAGCTTTCTTGGTATGGCTGCAGATGCATTGCTGGAGAGGCTGAAAGGGCAAGGGGTGGGAAGGTAGAAAACAGACCCAGCGGGAGCAGACAATGACTGTGGTGAGAGTATAGGTAAGGTTGAGGTTGACCAGGGTAACTTACAGAGCTGCACAACCCCTCCTGAGGCAAATAAGCTGAATGTTCCCAGCGAGGAAAACCACATGCTAAAGAGAAGAAAATAATCCATTATGGTTGGGTTGAGGGCTTCCTATGGAAAAATCCAAGGGGGAATTTAGTCTACCAAACTTTGACACTACTGCCAGTGTTTTAGGCTATTGTCCAGCAAGTCTGGGCTGGGGTGGAAAGGGGCCAATGCACTTATCTATTATAACCACCTGAAGAACCAGTGGAGAGAAGCAGGTACCTCTGGAGATTTGCAATGGAGATTGGCTCTGCCCTAGTGCTGAGCTAGAGGGTGATCTGGTCTGCCTGGCTGGGTGTCCACCTTTTCCACAGAGACTAGAGGGACATAATGCCAGATCTTGGGTGCATCCATTTTCTGGAGACTGCCTCTGATGCCTCAACCTGCCATTGTATGGTGGCCTTGTGATCAGCACACTCAGTGGAGTCTAGAGGACTCTTCCTACCACGAGATAGCCCCACTTATGAACGGTGGGTTTTCTTGAAAGGTGGCCTGGATCTCAGGCTAAGTTTTCTTCCCAACTGTAATAAACTAAATGCTGTTTTGAAAGGTCACAGAGAGAGAAATTTAAGCCTAATCTGATGTTTTTTGATATTGCTCAGGTGGATACCACCTGTCAGGCATGAAAGGACGGACCTAGCCATTATGTCAGAGGGAGGGCGACATCATAGTTTCAGTGCTTGGAACTGTTTTGTATTTGCTGCTATGGCAGTAATGAAGAAACAAGCAGTTGTTGATAAAATAAACTAACAGAGACAAAGAAGACAGGAAGTGTTAATCCTTTGGGCACATCCTAATTTATGTAATTATCTTCAGCCTTACTAGATCCCTTTTAGCATTTGGAGTGGATATAGTGCCAAGTAAGTTAGTCCTCTCCCCTTATCTCCTAGGGTTGAGTACTTCCCACATCCAGGAAGCTCCACTGCATCAGGACTGATAGACTGAGGAAGAGTTCACCTCTATCCCCATCTCCACACCAAATATAAAGCTGTTTGTTAATGATGTGCTTGCTCGAATGCAGACAGATACTCAGACAACTTTGCCTAAAGCTTTGGCTGTGAGCAGATTAGTTGTTTCCTTTCACCGAAGCCTCTGTGAGGCCAAGGACACATGCCAGCTCTCGGTGTGAGGGCAGATCTCACGCCTCTACTCACCTGCGTGTCAGGGACCTAGGAACTGTGCTTACTCTCACGATGCCAACTGCTTACTCTCACGATGCCAACTGCAGTTAGTGCAAGTTCAAAGGCTTCACAAACCATGCTATCGTACAGCCCTTGCTCCCAGCCAGCACGCTCCCATGGCACAGCAAAGCTCATCTCCAGAGATAGTGAACAAGGGAGGGGAGTGAGAAGCAACGGGGTGAGAGGTGTTTGGGCGTGATCTCTTTCCTGATGCACAAAGCAGGAGAGCCGGTGCAGTGCTGCAAACATTTTGCTTTTGCAGCTCCAGGCAGTTTGTAGCCCGAGGGGAAGGCAGGGCTGCTGGAGGAGGGGGAGCTGGCAGCACGCTTGAACTTTCTCATGTCTCCTCTAACGTTGGCCAGAGAGGCTCTTACAACAGGCTGAGACTCAGCGGGTGCACAGGCGAGCTCCATTTCTGGTTCTGGAGGAACAAGTGCTGTCTTTGGACTTGCAGCAGGCTTCCCTGCTCCTTGTACAGGGCCAAAAAATATACTAACTTGTCCCTTCTGGCCAAGGACACAATTCCAAAACAGAGTCATTTGGCTGTCTTAGCCTGAATCACAACCCTGCACGGTATAGATGGAGAAGGCCCAAGCCAAATCCTTCAGGCTGAAACAGGTTTGCTTGTGTAAAACTAGTTTGGTGGCTATTCTAGCTGTATGTGTCATGTTTTGTATTTAGTAACAAAACAGTCCGTATAGGCGACAGGAAGAGGAATCCTGTAGGTTAGAACTAGCAAAAGCACAAAATTCCTCTTTAAAAAAATAGAAAGAAAAAGTGAAGTTGTTTTTCAATGTCTGTTGAGTGTCCTTGTCCAGGAAAGGGCAAAGCACTAAGAGAAGGGAAGTTCCTGCTTGATGAATTGGAGATGAAACCACACTAGAGATGTAAAGTGTCTTTAGTTCATGGGTCTTGTATAGTAAAAATAGGTGGAGGAGGTGGCTGGTCTCTCTGAAGTGTGGCAGGCACCTGGGTAAGGCTCCGATGAGGTGGAGGACAGCTCTGGGATAACAGCATTTTCTGTTAGTGCTCCTGTAACTGCTTGCAGTGTGAGGGGAAGAGAAGGCTGACTCTGCCCTTGTCATGTGAGAGGAGGAACGCTGCAGGATTCATGGTTTTGCAGCCATGAGATTTGGAAATCCTTGCCATCTTAGCCAGGAGAAGGGGGACTCTCACCTGTCCCTGCCTGGTTCAGTCACTGCCCAAGAGTTGGGTCTCAGGGAGCTGCTGCTCCTCTGAAGATCTTGATAAAGTTTGGCTATGTCCTTCCACTCCTAGGCTGTCATCCATGACTGAACCCAAACATGCAAGGTTAAATCTTTTTGTGCAGAGGAGAGGACAGATCCTCCCTCCTGTAAACCCTGCAGAAGTGTTGTTTCACGGGACCTGTGCCAATCTGGGCATGCCCTCCACTGCAGCCCTCTCTTGGGCTTGGCAAGGCACTCAATCCAGACTGGAAGCCATGTTTTGTTTTACAGCACTTGCCTTACAGTGCTTCATCACTTCCGTACAGCAATTTTGGGGTTGCTTAGATAATGCACACCTTGCAGCCACCATATTCCTGTATCCCAGAAGAATGTGGGTGTTGGAGAAATCTCCCTTGCAGGACCAACCGGGAGTTATTGATGCAAGGAAGTGGGTTATGGCACAGAATAGCAAGGGTCGCCCCCTAGACCTCCACCTCTTCATGCAAAGCTGAAGCGAGTATGACTCCCTTCCATTGTTGCAACTTTCTTCAGACACTCCACTAAAGACTTGCGCCAGGCTTTGCAGACAGCTGTTACAGTTAGGACTTCTAAAATATCTGTGAAGGATAGATGTGCACTCTAGAGGCAGCAGCACCTGGTGCCTGCAGGAGCTTTCTGCAGAGCCGGAAGCAATCCAGGCTTTGCTCTCTGGACCCAGCTCCTTTCTTGTTGCAGACCAAAATGAAGCTCATGGACCCTAAGTCTTGAGCCATTTATTGTTAATCACATTATAATGATGAAACAGGCTTAGGAAGAGGAAGAGGAGAAAACTTCAAACTATGAAAAAATATTTCCCCACAGGCTTAATTTCAGCTTGGTCTCCTTTGTTACAAACTTTTTGCTTGGTAATTTATCTTATTTGGATGATGCTCTTCTGTATAGCTCTCAAGTTAATACATTATCTCTGAGATTTGCTGAATACTCTACACCACTTAATAGTTTTTAAGATTTACAAACAGAATACCCTACTGAATTTTGTTTAGCAGATTTCATGCACATGGAATGAATTCGCTTTTCTTTAAACTATTCCTGAAGCAAGACGGTAGCTGAGGAACTGTAGGAAAATAAGATTTAGATCTTATCTACATGGGGGAAATGACCAACATGTTGCACGATGCCATTATGGTTCCCTAGGTACACATTCTCTCCTGAAATAGAAGTGATTTTTATCTTGGAAGAATTACTCCGCTCTGATTCTAAAGTTTAGTAGAACAGGTCAAATCTTCAAGGCTAGATGCTCTTTTTTGTTCTTATATTCCTTATGCCCTCTAAGGATTTGGATGGGGGAAATTTTTTCCTATTACGATTATGAAGAATTAGCTTGTATAAATAACAATTAATTGGTTAGGGCTCTGCAAGCCAAAGAAAGGTTAAGCTCTCTTTCATAAAAACCTCAGCAAGATACACAAGGAATGAATGTGCATCCTCTGGTGACTGCCTGTAGTTGACTGTTTGCTTCCTAAATGTAGTCACGTGGTTGCCTGCAAGATCCTCCCAGAATGTTTAGAAATATTTTGGTCAGGGGAATGGAAGGACAGAAGATTTTTCAGTGACTCCCACAGGAAACGCTGGGGTGGGCTGTGCGTGGCTACAGACTTTCCTGCTCCAGAATAAATTGGCCCAATGTACACAAAACATTCTTATCTGATGAAGAATTGGAAACAGGATTGTTTGTTAAAATGTTGGAAAGACCATTGGGTTTTAGCTTCGTTCTTTGCTGGATATTTGAAGAAGGGCTTTCTGCTCTAGTTGCACTGGTTTCACCAAATTAGAAGACCCTCTTGCCCTATTTTAACATCTCACTTCAAGCTGGAGAGGGCACAGGGGAGCAGTTCTCTCAGTTTCTAGTGGGATCTTATGGAAGGGCAAGGCTTCATCGTGTGAAGTAGCCTGGCCTTATCCTGACACCAAGAGTGGGACCATCTCAGCAGACAGTGGATGCAAACAACAGAGATGTCTGTATTTGGTCTGCTGAATCTTATCCCGGTGCCTACAACATGGGGGCTATTGGCATAATGATGGTGTTTTGCTCTTCTCCTGCTGTCTCGTGCTCTTCTTCACTATATCTGTCCCTGTGAGTAATATTTGTTGTGAAATATAGCCGTAATAAAAGGCAGGGCAAAGTCTGTAGGTACAGATACTATCTTTTATTGGACAAACAAGTGTAGTTTGAAAAAGTAGACAAGCTTTCAAGCAGTCAAGCCGTTTTTCAGGGTTGGAATGGAAGCAGCAAATTCCAAAGCTAAGTAGGGTTTGTGAACATTTGCCCTGAGTGTAATAAGATATTTATCAGAGCATTGGAGAGGAGGTCACTGGGACCAGTAGGGAAAGAGAGGCAATGTGCCTCCTGATGTTTAGCCTATGGGACAGGGAGACTTTACTGGGGAGAGGAGGATTATGAAAGGTTGTAAAACCAGTATCTCAGCCAAATCCATGGTACTTGATATCCAGTGGAGTTACGAATCTCCATTCCCAGGCTTAGAGGGAAGAGGGGTTTGAGGTCGGTATGAGTCTGCTGTGAATGAAGAACAGAGATCTAGAAACAATAGTGAGCACTAGCAGAAGCTTCTGCAGAAAAGGAAAGCAAAATTAAATTACTTTTAAATCAGTTTTGTCCAGAAGTTCCTTATGGTAGGGTCATTTGCTGAAACACATTCCTGCTATTAAAAAGGGTTGTGTGGGAACAAATTCTTTTGCATTTCAAAGGAAAGTTGGCGATTCAAAAAATTTCTTTTAGGAATGGAACAAAAAAAGACTAAAAAAAGCATAAATTGCTTAGGAGACAAAATTGAAGAGAGAAAAATAATGCTTCTGGTCAGATAATTTTTTGGGGGACAAAAACAAAAATATTATGTTTTTCTGGGAATTAGAACATCTGAAAAGTTCTTAATACAAAATAGAAAAGTTGCTTTGAAATGGAAAATAAAATTTTGTCTCAAAGAGGCTGAAGAGGAATGCTTTTGACTGATGGCTTTTGACCAGTTTTTAGAAAATAATTTCCATCAAAAAAACCAAAATATTCTGCAAAAAATCTTGCCTTTGTGGAACTGGCATTTTCCAGCTGAGAGACATTTCACTGCAGAACCAGATTAACTCATGAATTTTAAATCGCAGTGTCCTGATTGACAGTGGCTAGCAGGAGAGCAAGCACGAGGGTCTTGGGCACAGTCCTGTTGGCTGCTGCTGTCAGCTGCCTCCGGTCCTGGAGCACCGTGCAGTTATAAATACACATAGAAACGCCTGCAGCCCACCCTGATCACCCGCCTGCCCCTGGCTCTGCTGGGGTGCCAGGCGGCACGAGCTGCTGGTGCTCAGAAGTGCAGACAAGCATGACCAAAGCTCCGTGGCCAAATTAAATTATCTCTACGGTTGGTGCAGGGAAAAGCTGCATCCAGCATACAGGTAGGTTATATTCCAGCCACGGCCCTGTGCTGCTCCCAGCGCCCGCCGTGGCTTGCCAGGACACGCAGCCCTGAGAGAAAGACCACTTGTGCCCAGAGCAGGCAGAGGTAAAACTGCAGCAAAGACTCCAGATGAGTGAGTTAGGGTGATGGCGATAACTACTCAGAGACCTTTAGTCCAGCTGTCAGTGTGAAACAAAGCACTCGGTTTGCCGCTGTTGTTTTTTGTAAGGGGCCTTTTTATATTTAGCCTTTTCAAATGTATCGGTCAATTAATGGCCAATAAAAACAAGCAACAACTACCGCTGTGCTAAGCAATTTAGCAGCTAAGTGGTTTTCAAGCTTCTCTCCACATATTTTTGCTAATTAGAGCAACTGAATCTTCTGTTCTGGCTAAATCGTTCAATCATTCCCTAATTTCTGGGAATTGGTTGATTATTTTTAAGGATTACGGGAATGTGTTTTCATGTAGGCTGCTCCTGCCCTGGACTTTTTAGATATACAATAGTTGCTCTTAATGAAGTGTAATCAGTCACTCAAGTCATGCAATATTTGTCCTATGCCTTCTTTAGACAGCGGGCACTTAACTAGAAAATATACAGATATGTGTTTGATAGAAATAATATTTCTCTGAAATAACAATATTTGAAAACATAATCTTTGAAACTCTTGGAATTCGCAAGCAGGAGCTGATTCTGACATTGCTAAGCCATAAAATAGCATGATGTCACACAGCAAACTTGTTTCGGTTCCTTTCTTTTTCACTCTTCTCCCAGTACTCCGTCTGCCATCTGAGGCCATGACYCTCAGCTCCTCATTCTCTGTCTTGAACTTTCCATTTTGTATTTTGGTTTRAGATATGAGAGAAAAGGGAGCGGGGCATCAGTAAACCAATTTTCACCAATTCGTGGAAGAAGAGTTCATGAAGGACGTGAATAAGGACAGCTTTGGTTCCCTGAGCCATGGACAGCTGGAATTTGGGAGGGTGCATCTGAGAAAGTGCCTTCATACTTTTCCCTTTTCTCTGAGGACCTGCAGATTGCACTAGTAGAGAAAGGGTGCTGAGATACAGGGAGCTTTGACTGGGGCATGTATGGGTGCTCTTATGGTTCAAACATGCCTTATGTCTTACAAATACCAGATGATTTACTGAACGAAAACAACACTGAACCCTTCTGCTGTTGGGTATCACAGTTCTCACCATCATCACGACTGAGTAAAGCCCTTCTGGGGTATCTTTACAGCTGGCTGGTCCCCTTTGCATCTGTGAGCAGAGACACAGCTCCTCTTGAGCCGTTCTCGACCACTTGTACTTTCAGAGATTACTTTGTTAGGTATCCATATTTTTGAGTGAAAAAAATGTTGCTGTTTGGTGTGGGTTTTTTCAAGTTCGAGCAAAAGCAGTTAGGAAGGAAATGGGAAGGGGAAGAGAAGAGAATTGTGTAGAAAACAAAGAGCTTTCAAGCAAGAATCTCGTCAAATCCATAGGGAACAAAAGCTTTCCAAGCTAGCTAGCACGGGATTGCCTTTTTCCCTGATAAATCAAGGCAAACAAGTGCCAAAATGAAATGCTAAACTAGACCTTGAATTTTGGAAAATCCCCCTAAATAAGGCTAGTTCACTGCTGGGTTTCAGTGAACGTAGGGTATTGCCTATTCTTACTTTTTCCATAACATACATTGCGGGGGGGGATGTAAAATAAATATGCATCAGAGGCCACTGACAACTTTTCCATGGTGACATCTGGAGCAGCACTGGACCCACAGTAGAGGTGACCAGCACTGGGAGAACCTCTCTGAGATCTACCAATACTTCAGTTTTTAGCCTTGGTACTGCCTGTACAGAGGGCATCTGCAGGTACTGATTTAGGACTGGGGAGGTGCTTAAGTAAACAGAACAACACTGATTTTGAACTCAAGTTTTAGGGGGCGTGAGTGCTATGAGAGTCCTTCTGCATTCAGGAATCGGTGATGCTATTTTTTAGAATAATCCTAGAAACCCTTTGTCACTGCCTGTCCCAAGGCAGAAGACTCCCAGCCCACATCCATCACAGTCCTCTTGGTTCCAGGCCACCTTTGTGGTCAGTCAGAAGTGCTGCAGCCTGGTCRGCATTCTTACACACACTCATTGCATTGGTATTTTACACAGCTGATACAAAATATTTATACTCCAAGGACTTTTAGAGAAGGTCATATCCGGTCTCCTCACTGGTCACGGTGAATCTTTCATAACTCACTGTCTGGCAGCAGCTTGTAAAATTATGTTTTCATAGCCTAGCTCCTTGACACTGGAGTAGTGGATTTAACCTTTTTAGCCCTTTCTTAAGGATCATTATGGTGAAATAAGTGACAGGGTAACATTCTGATAAAAAAAAAAGAAGAAGAAACACACAGTGATACCAAAATTGATTAGCAGAATTTTGCCAAATACCTCACTAAAGTTTTCAAATTGTTTTTATAAAATAGAAAAAATAACATCACGGTATTGAAGAAGTATGTCTTGAAAGCATCAGCCATGACACTCAGCTAATGCACTATCTGCTTTCCCACTGCACAGTTCTCAGGGTTAGCCTCAGCTTTGGTCCTTGTCTCATGTTATCCATCTAATATAACATCTGATTCTGTGTGGTCTTGAACTCTCTTAACACCAGAAACTCAGACCCACAGAGATTGGAGYGATAAGACGCAGCTGAGCTGACATGCCTTCAGAGAGCAAGGCGGAAAGAAATGCAAGCTCTCTTCCAAGCGGGCTTGCTTGTCCTCCTGTGCTGAGGGGGAAAAGCAGGAGGCAGTATTCAATCACTCATTTGGACAGAGTTCAAGTATTTCTGCTGGGAAATAAACCCACAGCATTGTTGAAAGGTGCAAAACTGCCCTGTTACCTCAACAGCTGGGCCAGGCCAGCTAAACTGGAAATCTTGCAGTACAGTGTAGTTAATGATCTGTCTAGCTAAACAAAATTTCACTGCTAATCTTCTTGACCTTAGATGTGTTGCCTTTCTTAATCCCACTTTAAAATACACCTTTCTACCAAGACCTGGAAGCGTGCTGAGTAGCTACTGGAAAATTTGCATGTATTCAGCTACATGGAAACTAAGACACGAGGGAAGCTCTCTAAGCTGTGGCTGCCAATGTACAGGACAAGTCAAGTTTACCTCTTGCAGGAAAATTGCCAGCACAATTTAGGAGAAAGTCTTGTTTCCAAATCTTTGAGATACATCTCTATTGCCATCATATTGTCTTTGGCTGTTGGAGCGTGGAAAGGACTGTTTTTATTTCTCAGCAATTTTGGCCATGATCTACTTGCAGTGAAAGGACCTAAGATGTAGATGACCCCTCCTGCTTTCTGGCTGTGGTACAAGTGAAGTCTCTAAGCATCTGAGTCTTTGTTACTGAAGTCTTCAAGCTTGTTTTAGCATCTTGCAGGGACTTTTGTGGCTTCTGGTATGAGGAGGCTGGAGCAGATGTCCTTGTACTTGCTTCAGGTCCAAGTGGCTTACCACAGCTGCTGGAAGTCGCACCGAGTGGCCACAGCTTCCTTCCCAGCCCTCCATTTCTCAGTGATGTCTAGAAACGGAAAGAATGAATGGACAAGTCATTTTTAGAAAACAGATGTTTGCAAAAAACCCAGCCAGGCACTTGCTGGGCAAAGGAAGAGGGGGAGAAGGGGCTGCAGGGAAGGCTGAGGGGCTCTGTTTTTGCCACACTCATCCCATTGCATGCCTGGTTTGGTGCAGCAGTTCCTCTTCAGGGGTGAACCTCAATGCAAGAGGAGCCGCAGTGCCAGGCTGGGAGTCGGGTTGTGTCTGGGGGCGGCAGGGGATGGGAAATGAGGTTCTTGCTTGCCTTTGGGCTACTGCCGTCCAGCTGGCTCTCACAGCAGCTGCTTCACCCCGCTCTGCACCAGGGGAAACTGTCTGGCCCAGGTTGTGCAAACCCTCGTTGCACAGCCCCGGCGCACATGGGACACAGACACCCCCCAGGGCCGTCCCAGCCCCAGATTGCTCAAGCGGCGGTGACTCTGCCATGCAGATGCTTTAGCCAGCCTGAGAAAGACACAGGAGGTCTAAACATAATAAAACACCTGGATGCTTTTCCCTTCCCCGATTTCCTTCCCGCTTTGCAGCAGGGGTTTAGGACAGAGTTGGGGAGTGACTAATCCACCCCTCCCACCCAGGCCCTCCCTCAGCACTTGGCTTAGATGGGAAAATCTGGTTTGTCACAGGATGCCATCATTTCGTTTGTTTCTTTGTTTGTTTTGTTCAAAGAACAACATTCATAAAGGTGATTTTCACCTCTATACCTGATGCAAGAATTTTCCCTCCGTTTCCTATGGCTGCAGGAGTTCATACACAAGGTCAAAGAGAATAAAAGAAAAAAAAAGAAAGGACACACACACACAGAGGCAAAATAAGCACCAGTTTTAAAGTTTGACAAAGATACACACAGACAGACTTGGTCCCCAGAACCAAGCTCAAAAGATGGACAGAGGCAGGTTTCCCAAACTGTCACAGGGTACAAAAGGATAAGATTATTAGGTGTCAACACACTTGATGCAGGCGATAGAGGATCATGCCAATTCCCTGTAGGTCATCACTTTTCCTAACTCAGTAGAAATCCAAGTATCTAGTAAGAAACCCCCCCACACACACTGTCCTGCTGTATGGAGCTATTTTGAAGGGAGGCATCCTTACACTTGGTCAAAAAAAAAGAGCAAAAATAGCTATACATACTGTAGCAAATGCATACAATTCTCCTTGGGATGGACCAGCTGGAATGAGAGGCCCATCTCTGGCTCTGTGATGCTGATCTCCTCAGCAGACTTCACGCACAGTGCTACTCAGTACCCCTACCTGGACTTCTGCCTTTCTCTAGGACAACCTGTATAGAAGATGTTTGTTCATCTTCAAATGTTGGGATTTCTTGGGCAGTTGATTGGCAAGGGAAGGTAATGTGAAAACTGTAGTTCACGTTCTGAAACACCTGTGAAGGCTGGAAGTCTCCGTCACGTAGAGCCAGCCCTTTCTGGCTTGAGTCACATCAGAAATACTGCAACGCTAGGCTGTCTCCCAGTGCTGGAATGGTGGCTGAGAAAGCAGGGACGGAAACGAAGACAAAGCAAGGACATGAAGGTAAGAAAAAAAAAAAGTAATGTAAAGCTTAAGCAAACAAACGAAAACCTTTTCTATTTAATGCAAATTTGGGGTTGACTTATGTTATCAGAAAGGCTATGTAACTGTTAAACAATTCAGGGAAATCTAGATTTCCCCAAATTTGCTACTAATTATTGGATGTATTCATTTTGGCCATTGCTGAAACACATCGAGCCTGCCTGCTGCACAGTGCTGAGCACCCTACAGCTCCCATGGTTTGTTGCTGTTGGATCCCTGGTAACTCCGACCCTCCATACAGAGGCACACTCTGGCCCTGGATGGCTCTGCAGCTCCTCCTGTGTTTTCTGCCCTCCCATCGGGCATGGGGGGTGAGGCAGTTGGACGAGCCCATCGGCTTCCCTGAGAGGAAACAAGTTCCCACCAAGATGGGGGGCAGAGTGGGAGTAAGACTTAACATTGACAGCACTGCATCTTTACCATGAGGAGGAGTGTGGTACAAGGCTAAGGGGCAGGGCTGCAAAGCACCCCATATACACCCCATATAGCTTTTGGGATCTGAGCTGCACCGAGTTGGCATTTCAGTGCACTAGAGAGGTTTCCTAGGCCAGGTTCTGCCGCACAGGGTTGACATGTGGCCAGAGGGGTCTTAGTTTGAAAAAAAAATCAAATTAGCTGATAGTAGTTTGGGTCCAGATACATCTGGCAGGTGCATAGTTTGGGTTGACACATGCGTACTCTCATTGATGTGCATGGCAGCTATGAGCGTTACCCCACAGAGAGCAATTTCAGTGAGGTCTGACTTGACAACATAAGAGGGTTTTGCAGGATGATACAAGTTTAGTGGTGAATCAGGGCATCTGAACTTAAAGGTTGAAGAGGCTGTGCTGTCACGAGAGCGGGCAGGGGTGGGGAGGTAGCGTCTAACCCAAAAACACGCTCCCTCCTCGTGTGTGTCTATCATCACTTGTAGGAAGGGTGCGTGGGTGCCCTCACCCTGTCATCCCAGCAGTTCTGCCACCCTCAAGTTCATCGAGCCACATTTGCAAGCAGGCTGGGATGGGGAAGCGAGAGGGAGAGAAGGGAGGGAGCCCAGCCTGCGTCACCAGCACCGTGGTGCAGTCAAAGTCCAGCATTACTGTGCGCTGCATCCCCGCGCAGCCACGGCAGGAGCTCGCCCCTGGCAGGCTGTCTGCAGTGTGCACTGGAATACGATCATTGCTGCTGATCTTCTGTAATATGTGTTTTACTCTTCCTTTTAGTATTGCTCCTGGCACACTCGTATTTGAACCAGAACCACCCCACAAGCAGATCATATAACACTTTTTTCCAGTCCAGAAGCTGATTCCCCTTTGCTAAATGAACTGCTGTAACCTCAGTGTTACCCTGGAGAGAACTCCTCTGTATTTTGCCTTGCAAATAATTCACAGGGGTTGACACAAAGTTCTAGTCTGTGAGTACAGTATGTAGCATTTTGTACAGTATGTGGCTCCTTGCAAAGCACTATTGCATGCACATGCCTGGGATCAATTATTTTCATTGAAACAAGAGAAGCCGCATGATGAGTAAACCCTTAAGTATGACATTTTATTCCCACACTTGGTGGATATATGCAACAAAATATACTGCAAAAGAACTCTTTAAAAGCATCCTTTAATGGCAAGCGTACTGAAGTCGTATTTCATCTCAGGAAAGGAACTATGGTAGATGATAATGCCTTTCCCTCAACCCACAATGCTCAAACTTTAGAGGCAAAAAAGATCTCCCTGCAGAACAAACCCCATTCCCAAAGAGTCACTATGTTGCTGTCATTTTTCTTTCTTCATATTCCAGTGCAAGTTACAGGCTCCAGCCAGAGCAGGGACTCCGTCATGCCAAGCAATGTGAGCATACAGGCTAGAAAATAATCTCTACCCCAAAATTTCTACCCTAAAATGCTGGTGACGTGGATCTCTGACTCTGTGCCTGTTCCAAGAGAAAGGGTGCCAGCACCAAGGGGGAACTCACCCTTTCAAACAGCCCACTGCCGAGCAGAGGCTTTCATTTACAGCACCATGAACCCACCTCCCTCCCCTCTCTCCCAGCAAGGGATGCGTTCCCATGCTCATGCCCCCCAGCACTGTCCTGCTCCCCAGAGATGCGGGTCAGGGAGCCCCCTCCTGCCCCGGGGGGACACTGCCTGGCCGCTGGGGTTTTTCTGAGGACCCCGGCTCCCCTCGGCTGGGTGTGCAAGGCACAAGCCCCAAGCGCCATCAAAAGTCTCAGCTGTTCCTCTCTTTCCAGTTTGTCAGGCTGATTGGTCCAGGGTGTATTTTTGAAGCATTAAAGCCATAAGAGGCTTAAAGTGATAAAATATTAGGATAGGGTTTAGGTACATCTAAGCCATTGAATAGGAACAAGCTGTGTGCAAGGTACCAGCAGCCTGCACAGGCACATGATCTTATCTCTGCTGCCCTCATTATTATAACCCTCTTCATGCTGATAGTGTTATAATAAGTGTAATATGAATAAACAGAAAGAAATATCACTGCACCAGGGAACAAGTCTTCTGCTTTATTGTATCCATGGCATCTATTAACACCTGTATCCCAGGCACTCACTGAGACACCTGCATGTACACCAGCGCACACTTTGTAGTGCTGACTCCGAGCTCCTTCACAGCTGGAAATGTCATTCTTTTCCAAACAGTCCCAAAAGCTGGAAACTATCCTATTTTTACAGTTGGGAAGCAGAGATACTATGGACCAGCACTTCAAAAGGATATGATCAGCTAATCCACTCCCACGAACAAAGTTAAGATGCAAAATCCCAGTTAGCAGCCTGCTCTCTGGCTCTGGGTAACTCTAGAGCTGGCCGCGTTTTGACAGCATTAAGCAACAAGTCAAACAAAACCAAGCTGGGATCTACAAGTTCCTCTCCTGCCCCATCTCGATGGCGAGGAGCTGGCAGGTGACCTCGGAGCAAACTACCAGGCTGATCTTCTCACAGATTGAAGGATGGGCAGACTTTTTCTATTCCCTGCCTGATGTGAGCTGAAAGCGTATCTCCTCCCGCAGTACTCCAGCCCCCTTGACCACCTTTTGGTCAGTGTTGTGTTCTTCTCAGTGTTCCACTTTCCAGACACTTAGGAGGTTGAAGGACAGGTGAGGGTGGCTCCAAACACATGGCTGAGGCACACCTCAAGGAAAGGGTACACCTGGATTTCAGTCCTCACCTCAGTGAGTGCTCAACTACCACACAAAATGTCCCTCAGGGAGACAACTTAACTGCAGAGTCTTAGTGCTTCTGACCAGCTCTCCTCATGAGAAACTCTTTCTTTTCTCTCCCCCCATCTGACTTACTAGCCTATATATGAGAGGTGTTGCCCTTTCCTCTTCTTGCTGTGTAACACAGGGCCATGAGATACTCACCTGGCTCCAGAGCTGTGATCCTGTGCACCTTTCAGCACCTTTGCAAGTAAAAATGCAGTGTTTGGGTAAAAGTCAGGACTACTGTCTCCTGAATGAAAGACTCGAATAAACGCAAATCCTAGCACGGTGGAGAAGCTAATGTGGAGGCTTACAGTGGCAAGGAGAGACCAAGAAAGCTCCACAGTCAGATGGAGGAAAGAGGAAAGAGTTCCTCTTAATTTTGTACCTAGGAAGAGTACAGAAAAGCCACCAGTGTTGTCAGGGAACATCTCTATGTAAAAGGGCTGAGTTCAAGTRCATTGGTTCTGCACCTGTTTCAGCATCCTTTGCAAATAAGACTTAAGTCAGATATTTTCAGAGGAGCCTGAGAGAGCTTGGCACCCAGCTGCCATTGGGTTTTGACACTTTTCTCAAAAAACCCAGACTAAGCTACTATGAGTGACATTCAGAAGGAGGCCGTATGTATGCTTTAAAATGGCTTAAATAAGGCAAAGGAGAGAGCAGTATCCACAGCATTCCTGCAAAATTAGATCAGGGCTGACTCAGTGGGCCCAGCTGCCAGTGTTGAAGCTGAGATAAGGATGGCACAGGAATTCGGAGGCACAGGTTGCAGTGTGGTCCTATTGCATCATTGCTCCACAGTGTCCCTGCTCATTTTGCAATCTTAGTAAAGCAAAAGTGCTGCTGTGGACATGTGCCTGCTCGACAAGGATGCCTGCCATATACTATAGGGGCACTGTACTGGAATGGGCAGTCATATGGCAACAATTGCATGGTGACATTGAGGTATGACCATTGTTTTCTGTGCCACTTCAAGAGCGATCATGCATCCCTGGGAAAAAAATTGTCATTAAAATAAGCGTGAGTATTCAGAAATGTTGACTTTCATATTTAGCTTTAGGACCAAACAGGTTGGTGGGGTTAGAGAGAACTGGGCCTGTTGCAATAAAATCCAAAGAGCAAATGCACACTGAATTTTCCAAGTGCTGAAAGACAAATAGCAGACGTATTCACTTCCCTGCCTCAAACAAAACCTTGGGGGGGGAAATTAACCCAGAATGGGCTAAAGAAAAGCTTCTCAAAATAAAACCTTTTTTTTTTTTTAATGGCCAACCAAAGAGAATTTTTTTTCAATTCCAGGTAATTGCAAATCTCTGTCTCTCACGTGTGGGATTTCAAAACTCGGGGCCAGATTTCTGTTGCCCAGGGTGGCTGCTGAGCCACTCCACAGCCACCGTGCATGCTGCCATCACTGCGGGGAGAGTACCTGACGTCCACAGCAGCTGCAATAAGGCACAATGGGATGCTGTCATTTACAGAGGGGTCTCTGCGCTTCAAGGGGTTTGGATTTGACTGAGAGTGGTCCTGACGCTGCCTTTGGGGGATTCCAGAGATGTAGCCTCTGAATAAACATGAACAAACATGTTTGTAAGCATCTGAAAAATGAATAAACAAATACCTTCCAAGGGTTTGGCTGCCTGTAGTGAGGTGGAATAGTGTTGTTCTTCAATTCTGTAGTCCCGTGGCTGGGCCGTTCATTCAAGGGATGAGAGATGCAGGTCAAATCCTCACTCTGATTTACACTTGGATACAAATCAAATTCCCCTCTCTTTTAAATTCACCTCAGCCATCTCTCTTGCAAGAGCCCTCAGAAGTGTACCTCTCCTGCTTACATATTTCTCACTAAAGAATAATTATTCAATATTTAAACATTAACTGAGAGACGAGGACAGAAAAGTCATAGGAACAGTAAACTGGCAGCTGGGGACCAGGCTCTGCTCCAGTGATTACTGAAATATTATATATGGAGTAAATTACTCCAGGAAGAGACACTGGGATCAGCCACGGAAAGTAGTCCCCAGCTGGTGGCTGGCACTCTGTTCAAGGAAACAGCTAAGGCAGGTTCAAGTTTTTCCAGGCAGACGGAGGTAGTAAACCTGGAAAACCACAAGGCATCCTGGAGTATGAGCAGAAAAGGAAACACCAGCTTCTTGTAACTATCAGAAATGCACTAATTGCTTCATTTCACCCAATGGTCCCGCACACAGCGTTGCTGAAACACTCTCATGAACTGATTTGAGTTGAATGGTTTGACCTGACCTTAGTTTGCTTTACTGGGTCAGACTCAGTGGCCTGCTTCTGAGAAAAGCATTGGTTCACAAAAATCTGTTGTCCTGCTGTAATCACATCGCAGGTATATTTACCAGGAGCTAATAAGTGCATTTCTGGCCCCTGGCGTATGGACTGGTGTGTGATGAGCTCTGTAAATGAGAGCTTCAGAGGAGACGGCAGGCAGCACCACCACACCGCAGCCATAGTTCCCACATGTGCAGGGCTTGCTCCCAAGCCTCTTAAAATTAATGGAAAAGATTGCACCCTTATTTACTTGGCACAGAAGGGAAGTTTGAAGCAGAGCAGTGAAGTGATTGTATACCAAGGTGAGCTGAGGTGAAGATTGCAGGAAAGTAGCCAATTACTTGCTATCCTGTCAATATGAGGGACGATTATACATTACATCTGGTTCACTAGTTGTACTGAGACTTCATTTAAGGCAATTAGTTTCTTATTATAAAGCAGGATTCAGATATTACAGAGAAAATCCTTCTCACCGAGCTTGCAGTGAGGGAATGAATTCCTAAGTCTTTCAGCGTAGCTCATGCCTGACCTCAGCCATTCACTGAGCTTTCACAAAGGACAGCTGCAGGCCATGAGCAGTGCTTCTCAGCTTCAAGTATGCTTTCCTGCCAGGGCATTAGACCCTTCCAGGCCCCAGGACTGCTCAACCAGTAGTGCCCAGTCAGCGGTGTGCAGGCAGGAGGACCAGCGCCCTGGGATGCTTTGGTCCAGCTGCGTCCCTGTGCCTGCAGAACATGTCCCCTAGGGATGGAGAAATTCAGTAGACCTGTTCAAAATCACGGCCAAGGTTGCTGAGCAATGATGATGAAAGCAGCTTTCACAGACTATGGGCATCTTATGGCACAGGGGACTTCTCGTCCCAGCTGGGGAAAGGCCAGCTGGGGAAAGGCCACTGGCTTTCACTGAGACAACATTTCATTGGGTTAATGGCACAAAAACAGGTATCTGATGGAAAGACCAGAATCTGAAGTGTGGTGTTGCATGTCCAGCTCTCCCAGTGTAGTGCCAGCACAGCAGGGCAATGTGACGCCTCGCAGTGATGGTGACCATACCATGCACAAACACACGGCTGTTCTCCAGGAGGTGGTTATCCTGCATCCAGTCTGCACGAAGTGCAGAGTGAAAGGGGTTTAGACGAGGGGAGCATGTGTGGATTTTTCCTACATTTGTTCACCACTCTGATGCCCTCATACTCTTACATTGCATGGCTGGCAAGAGCTCAATATGCATTTGACTGCTCCACTGAAGTGCAGGGAGATTTCACCTTTTATTTCAATGACATCAAGAAGTGGGTAGCTGTGCTATGTGTCTGTGCTCATCAGAGGGATAAGCAAAGGCGAATCCTTTGTCTTTTGTATGGGTGAAGATACATAACAGGGATTCCTCTTAGCTAACAGCATACACGCTGCTAGGGTTTTCAGTAAGCACTTCTGATTTGATACATTTTCAGAGCTAGGAATAGCTGCTGTACCATCTCCTGCTCTAGCAGATAAATTAGCCTTGTTTCCTAACGTTAATACATTATCTTAGGAAGTTTGTGGGCATGTGTGTGTCTATCCTATCTCCATAATGTGTAAACCCAGTGGTTTAATTCTTCACTTTTGAGTGAGAATTATCATGAAGGGAGGCAATGGCTGATAAACTCATTGTTTGGACATCAGAGAATCCACACAGGCAAGAGGTGCTGGCGAACAGCTCTCATACACATCACTGCTGAGGGAGGTCTGTTTTAGCTTCTGCTGTCCCTGGTTAGTGCCTTAGATGTGTGAGATGGTCCAGGCTATTTCCTCCCTCTTTCTGGGTAACCCTTCTGAATTTGAGAAGATAATTTAAAATTCATAGGTCTCAAAGCAATCTTAAGCCCTAAGTCTTTGTTGGTTCTTTTTTTTTTTTGTCTTTTGCTCCAGGTAAGAAGTTTCTGTGTAACCCTATACTACTGATGGAAATGGATATCTAAAGACTTAGCAATTTAGATGTCCCATTCAGCAATAGAAATTTGTGTACTCAGACAGGACCAGCTCCCAAATCCCATGGTTTTCCCCCCCTTTGGTTGTGAAACAAGAGCCTCGATCTCTTCCAAAGGTTGGCAAACAGCACCTGTCCAAAGAGCACAGCATCACAATTTACCTACGTCACCCAGCACCCGTGACAGTGAGCAGGGCCCAAGGGTCAGCCTCCTGAGGGACCCCGTGGCACGCCGATGCCCACGGGGGAGCCAGGCTGGGCTGTTTGCTTTCCTCAGGTTCTGTATAAAACGGAAAGCTCATGCTGAGCCATGGCTTTGGAGGCTCCCACTTTATGGCAGTTCAGTTGGGCACCCTCTGAGCCCTCCAAGAGACAGACAGACTGCCTTTCGCCAACTTTGTTGCTGGGAAATGACAAAACAGGTCTACTCCAGAAGCTCTGTAGGACAAGTTATGTGCGTTAGACTGTGGTACTGGTTTGGAAATAAAGTGCAAGACAAAGCTTTGGACCAGGCTCATCAGTGGTGTGAGAGCTACTTCAATCTGTTGCTTAACTTCTGCTGCTTGGCTGAACGACGTACTTTCCAAACGGCAGATCTGAAAAATAGACAAGGGCACCCTGGGGTCCGATAAATTGGCTGGGCTCCAGCGACTTCAGGATATTGTCTGTTTACATCAGCTGAGGGGGACCAGCCATGAAAATATCGCTAATACCAGAAATCCAGAATACAGAAGCTCTACCCATCTGCCTTCTGTGGTCTGAAGGCCAAGAAGGAATGGCGTTGTTTCCTTTGCTTGCTCTCTGAATCAGTGCGTCTGCTCTGTTTTACTTTTCTGGTCTCTTAAATGAGCAGCATAGGCACTCTGAAAACCATAAAAAGCAAGTCCCCACTTTGCCATGCTGTTGTCATCTCTAGCATTTGTTGCTATCTATTTATTAAGGTACATCCTCTTAATAAGAACATCCAAGAAATCAGCCTTTGTTTGCTGATTATACATTCAGGTATTCCAGATTTATAGCGCTCATTTACCATAATTGAAGCTCATGATGAGTACAAATTTTCTGCTAAAGGAAGAAGATAAAATAGCAAAATGGTATGGGGCAGTGTTCATGTGGAAATAAAGCAATGATTGTGTCATTTGTTTTGGAGGGTAGGTTTGCTATTAAGCTGAAGTCTAAAGTAAGGTACATTGATTTACAGGAAATTGCTCACTTACACACATATTAGACATTTACAAACCCTACTTTAGAAGCCCCTGAATACTGATAAGCCTTTGTGATTTCAGCCAAGTATGTCATCAATAACATCAGTGTCTGTTTATAAACTTTTTTTTTCCTGATTCTGGTAGTCAAAGTTCAGGAAAATATTTGTCTTTGGTCTCTGCAAATGAATGGCTTGAAATTCAGTGACATTGCCCTCTTCAAAGGGAGCCGAAGGAACCCAATGTTATTTCCTAGAAGAGCCTCAGAGAAGCAGGAGAACCAATGTGACTTTCCAGWGAAGTGGCACCCTTCTTTTCGTTTTTGCCATTTAATGGAAAAAATAATTGTTTCCCCTTATTGTCCCCTTGCATCATGGGAGCTTTGAAAAATGTTTTCTTGATCTCCTGGATTACTTGTGGAAGAGTTATATATATGACTTGAAAGAATGCATTAATAAATAAAATACCTTCCTATAATTAAGACAGAAAATTTGGACTTGGCCAGCTCCCATCTAATAGCTGGCACTGGGACCTTTTTTCTGAAAGGCTTTGGCCCCATCTGAAGGTCCTGATTTAGCAAATCACTTAAGTACATGCTGCTGTAAAGCAATGTAAGTGCAACCTTACCTTTTGCTCATCCTCCCATGTGTAAAACTGCAGAAAACAGTCTGTCTTTTGTCTGTCTTATGTGCTGAGAGAGAAAGCTTTAGCAAGCAGGTGGTGTCCCCTGTTGCATTTCAACACAGAGAATACACGATAATAGAACTTGGCACCAAGGCAAAATACAAGTAAATATCATGTGTTGCATCTATCTGTTACTCTAAAGCAAACATTAGGAAATGAATATTCTGAATAATTATGTACAAGAGGGCAGAGCACGGGCCACCGTCATATGGGCTTCCTCTGCTCAGAGGCAGCCGCCGGCGCTGCAGTGTTTCCTTCAGAGCTGGCCACCCTCCATCCCTCCCTCAGAGGGACGGTGGCCCAGAAATACCCATTTTCTCCATAGGCTGTGAAAGCAGCATGGGGAGACTTTTCACAGGGGGGACAGGGTGCTAATTTATTTGCTCTGCTGAGTTTCACACCTGATTCCCACCCTGCCGTTTGCACTCCCCTTCCAACCTCCGGTGGGGGAAAGCTGGTCCCCTTTTCCCCCACCCCTCTTGTGCCATCCTCAACCCATTTGGCTGACACCAGCATGAAAACCAGCAGAAACGGCGGTAACCAGTGACGCTTCTTCTGCTTTGCCTGGGGACAGGTTTTGTGCCAGCTAATGCTCTGGAGACGTGACTGCTCCTCAGTTCTGTGGTTATGCTGGAGTGTCTCATGGCACTGGGGTCTCATCCTACTGCGGAGAAAAATATCAGGCTGGGGTCAACATGGGGCTTCATGAGCACCTGAAATATGAACTGAAAAAAACCCAAAGCTGCTGTGTTTTCCCAGAGGCACTGGCACTGCTGGGTGGTTACTCTGGAGAGGTTACTCTGCTTTTTTTTTGCTGGAAACAGTGAGATGGATGTAGGCATAAAGAAGAAACACTTTTGTCAAAATGAAAAAGATGCATGATAGTTTCTCAAGAAGACCCCCTTCATGATGGCCAGGAAGGGAGCAGAGGGGTGCCTGGGGGTCTGACAGCAGTGCGCGGGGCATGGACCCCCATGGGTCACCTCCCCACAGCCACGCTGCTCCAGCACGGCCAGCTTGTCTCCTGTCTCAGCGGCACTCGCTTCAGCTGCAAGTGAATGAAACCAGACAGCGGACAACTCCGCAACCCGCTGGGGATGTCTCTTCCRAACTCCCATGAGTCACGAGCTGGGTTTCCCCCCCAAAGCATATGCCTAAGCTTCTTATCTTATCTCGTATAATTGTGCATCTTCTCATTACCCACATTGGTGCCTTATCCTTGGTGAGTGGCACAAGCTATTTCCCTCTTACTGCCCAAAAGCTGGCAGGGGGGAAAGACAAGATAGGGGAGAATTTGCTGGCTCTTAGTTTACCCTCCTGTCAATCACTCAGCAGCAATCCCTTCCAGATAGTAACAGAAAAATGTGTCTGTGCAGATCAGCAACTGCTCATCAGCCTCTATGAGAACCTGCTGGGACCGAGCTTGAAATCAGTGTATTGAAATACAGCATGCTGGCTGAGCTAATGAGCTGTAAGAGCGAAGGAGAAGGGGGAAAGGAGAAGGAGAGGGAAAAGGAGGGAGAGAAAGAGAGGGAAAGAAGTTTGAAGATCCAGTTCCTGCTCGAGCTCCACTGGGAGGTGGGCACTCGCTAAGTGGTACCTGCAGCATCCCAGCTTCAGAGCCATAAACAGGGGGGAACGGTGGCGGCAGCAGAGCAGCTTTGCAAGAGTAAGCAACACTGATAAAGGAGGGGAAGCATTTGCACTATCTACTGTAGCCACAGCATGCCCTCTAAAGGAGCTCTGCCTTTCCCCACAGCCTTTCCAGACCTCTTCAGATCATCACTTTGGTTCTCGGTTCTTCAGATCACCACTTTGGTTCTCAGTGTCTCACCAAAGCTCCACAGCTAAAGCAGATGTGAACATATATATATATATGTATATATACACACACACACACACACATATATATATACACACACACCCCTCAGGATTAATTTGAATGGACAGTTGTGATGCAGCTTTTGACATGCAGTTTTGCACCCAGTCACACCTCTGACACCAGTAGATCATTTTTGTGCCATTAGATGTTTGCAAAATGTGCACATGGGGTCCCAGCAGCGATTGTCCCTTGTAAAATGATGAGAGCTCCTCAGGAGACACGGAGGCATCACCTGGGTGCAAGYCCTGCTGTCCGTAGCTGTCTTTTATAGAAGGGGCACCCGCTTTTGGAGATCATCTCCCCCATTTTGCAGGCAGCACAGGAGGAACACGGAGTTTGTTGCTTTCTCGGCTTCACAACAAAGCTATCCAGTTCTAAAATTATCAAAGTGAAATGGAGGCTTATGAAACACGTGTGTGGGTGTTAATGGAGACAGAACCGCTCTTATAACTGCCTTAAAAGCTATTTCATAAAATAGTTTCATTGTCAGGGACCTTAAACATACACGATTAATATCTTAACTGACTGTGCCTCATTTTGCTTTATGTCAGAGGACAAATTTATAAGATGATACACACTATTTAGTCTTTATAATGCTTGCATCTGTAACTGGCATGCTTTGTGAGCTTTACCATCATTGCTAGTTATAGAAACATATTAACTTGCCATAAACAACTAGAAGTAAATTAATCAGAGTCACAAATGTGTTAAGGAGTCAGCTACTATATATAAACTGCCAAAAGCAACCTGAAATCTATATGAAGTGAGGTAAATATTGCTTAGAGATATTAAACAACACATGTATAAATCAGCTTAATTTAAAGCATCCTTGAAACTACCAATGCTGTTTTGACTTGTAACATAAGGTAGTATATTTTATAGAAATGCTTTTACTGAAAAAGTTTAGATTTAAAAAATGTTACAAATATTTTACAGATTTTGTATTTCTTGAAATTTCATTTTAAAATTTGGGATAGTATTATTAGGACATCTATCCATTTTATTAGGTAGCCTCAATGTGTTAAGAAGGAAAAATAAAAAATGCTGATTATAGGATGCCTTAAAACACACTACTTTTCAGAAATGTTTCATGCCTGGTAATTGTCTATGCGCATCAGAGTACTCACAGGAATCCCTTTGGTTCTCCAAGCATAACACGTTCTCACAGTGTGGGATGCTCAAGGGAAAGGAGACCTTTCCTATGAGTGGACAGGGAACRTTGTCAGCTTCCTTAGTCTTGCAAATCAAAGTCAGAAAGGAGGTATGTTTGTTCCCTGTGAATATGTTAGAGTAAAATACCAAAAAGCTCTTTCATCTAGTGGAAAATATTGGCATAGAAATAAGTAGGAACATGTTAAGAAGACAAGAATTGACAGGTCGATGCAGCCCAGAGATCCTGTTTCTGATGTAGTGATGCTTAGGGAAGAGTATAAAAATGTATCCATTTTAAGCTACTCCTAAGACCCCTCAAACATTTTGAAATATTACAGGAATCAAGAAGGTTATCACAAAGCTCTGAGATTAAAGAGGGCATGTGATGCCCCAATTTTCTTGGAAAGAAAAGGTAAGCCATCCTTGTCTTCAAAGATCACTCCGGCACCAGACACATCTCTCCTCTACTTTTTCTTGGCAGCAGTTCTCCAGAGCCTCAGAGGGTCTGAAAGAGCTGGGCTGTCGTGCAGAAAATGCATCAAGATTCCTGACGTCAGGAGGAGAATAAAAAAGAAGGAAGGTGCGCTCCACAGAGGGACTGATGTTTCCGTTAGCACGCTGTACAATGTCTGGGGACACTGGATTACCCTCATTCTGGTCCATAACGCTAGACCTAGACACTGACTCCATCCCTCTAAGGAGGCAAGGCACCAACTTATAGACTATTGCAGTGTATATGCCAGGCAGCTGAAATAAACTGTCTTTGGGGTTATGGATGAAACCAAACAAGCCTGTGGTGGCAGATGGCATTCCTGTCACCAGTGTCCTCCAGAAGATATTCGGATACATTGCTGGGGAGGACTGTATAAACCTCGAGAAGAATACTGGAGAGGAGATCTACTGGGAAACACAGTATCAGCAGAACGCATGCCCTTGCTGCAGACACATCTCCTTATTTCCATGCCTTAGTATCCTTTCTTGCTTTGACTCATCCCTCTGCTCTGTGGAGCTGTATCTCCTGCTCCATCACCGCTGCCTTCTGCTCTCTTGCAGAACAACCTCCAAACCAATTTGTCCTACTAAAGTTTAGACACCAAACGAGGTASCTGATTCACAACTGTAGGTGCACAGTCCATCGAAGGGAGACACACCTCCAGAAGGAGATTGGGATGGATTTTGGAGTTTCTTTCTTCTCTTCCTTGACTGTAGGGTACATCTTAGGGCAATTACACCCCTAATTTACATGCTGTTCCTGGGGAACTAATCGTAACTAGCATGACTCATGCAGTGTAAGGGAAAAGGTGTTATCAGCTATCAATTATCTGTCAGTCTGGTGACATCTTTTATAGCTGAAATAGCTTCAGGACTTGTGTTCAAGGCTGCTCTCCAGCTTAGCTTGCCAAGGGCCTGCTAAGAGCTCATGTTGCCTCAGTGCCTTCTCTGCTCTCTTCACTTTCGGTAAGGGCTTAGCTCCCCTGAGCACATTGTTTTGCCTGCCAGATTTCTTCTGGACCCTAGTCCCATCCCTGTAAATGAACACCATTGCATTGGCTGGAAATGATTTCCAAGTGCAGAATTGTCACACTGAAGTTGTCTCAGGTCTGAGATCTTTTTCATATTCCAATGGTTTGTTGCATCAAAGTGCTTTGTAGAGTAGCTTTTAGGCGAAGTACCACAACCCTTCATGCCCACAGCTCTCAACCATTTGAAGACAGTGACAGACTTAAATACACAAAGTATAGCTAAAACCTCTCCTTGTAAAAGTCCACATTGTCTGAATCATACAAAAAGAGCAGAGTAGTAGTGAATTGTTCACCTTTTCATAGTTATGCCTTCTAAATGGTCTTCAAATTTTCTAGCTTTCATCTCTGGGTTTGTATGTATTGGTGTTGCCTAAACCTTGCTTTGAACTCACAGACTTCCTTTTCCTCTACAGACGGCACTATTCCTCCACTCTTCTTGTCTCTGCTCATACACACAGACTCAGAAATCCTAGCTGTTATTGAAGGCCAGGGCAAAAGACTTAAAAGGTAAGCAAGCAATTGGCACACTAATGGATATTTGAGGTTAGACACTCTCATAGCAGCAATAGCCACCCTGGTCTAAAAATACCTTGTAAGATTACATTAAGCCTGAGGACCCTGTGTGAGAGCTATTTTCATGTGAAACCAATGTCTGTGAATTTCAAGGCAAGCGTATTTGTTGTTTTGCAAAAACCTTCATCTGGAGAACTTTTCTATCTTCTCCTGTTGCCTCCTGCTCACAACCCCCATCATGTTTTTGTTCTTCCCACTGTCTAATGTTTATCTTCCTTTGCAAAAATAAAAGTCAGATGGGAAACTGTCTTTTCTGGGCTTTCCCACAGCGCGTATTTGCATTTTTGAGCAGTATCTCAATAGCACGGTGTTCTTCAGATAATCTGAAATGACAGAGGCTATGCAGGTAGCAATCACAGTACTATGCACAACTATAATTGACTATGCCAAGCAAGAATCAACAGCCCAGAAACAAAACAGACTGGCTGAAAGTGCAAAGGTTAGCTGGCAACCTTACCCCAACAAATACATGCAGTCCTGGCTCCTATAAACTGCAGGTTAAAGGGCAATGACACCCTGGGGTGGCGATTTCTTTCTCTGTTGTCCAACCACAATGAATTTCAGGCTATATTTTACAGTCCTGTGTGGACCAGCAGCAGAGAGTGACATTGGTTTCCAAGAAAGCCTTTAATCTGAAGATACTTCAAAAGTTTCAGAAAACCTTGATCTAATCTGACAAATTGCAGCACCTCCAGAGTATTCATTCAACTTGAAGCATTTCTCTTTCTTTTCTTTTTTTTTTTTATCCTCAGTCATGATGTGAGGAGGTGATAAAAGTGCCCCCCCCGTTGCTGAAGTGAAAGGTATCCAGTTTCTCCAGCACTGATGTTCTGACAGCTCAAATAGTAAGCAACAAGGATTTGAGTTGTTTTTCATTTGTTCGTCGGGAGTTTTTTTSCTGCCTATATGAGGGCTGGAACTGCATTTAAAAAGACACCACCAGCTGTAGACCATAGAAGAGCTACAGGGGAGGTCAATGGTGAAGGGACTAGTTGCTGGGACCAGTCTAGCTCTCAGTGGGCTCTAAGTAGCACRGGCAGATGGAAGGTTTCTGTAGGAGAGAAAGATGCTAACACAAGCGTCTGCAGTAAAGCAGGAGTCAAGTGTCCTGTTTTTAGAGCCTCTGGCTTGTGTCCAGACTTTAACCTCCCCATTCCCTCCTGATTCAGCGTGCAATGTTCAGCAATGCTCGGTTCTGGCTGAGCCTTGGCTGGCTTTTTGGACAACTTTGTTCAGCACCGCTGATGCCAGCAAAGATCCCTGCCTCAAGGTTTTCAACTGGAACCACTCTTTCCCGGTGTCTCTTTCTTGATAAATTAGAGATAAGCAAACAGCCGCCAAAACAGATTTAAAGAAGCACCAATATAAACAGGAACATTTTGCTGCTGTTTTTACTTGGCAGGACCAAACGCAGCTGCCTGCTGAACTGGGTAAATAGGGAACAGGGCAGTATTACACTTCACTTCTTTATCAGGGTTCAAGGCAAACCTTTCCCTCCTTTTTTCCTATTTTGTGCATATTTTGGAGTTGKTTTTAGAAGTTAATTTTTTTTTTTTTAAGTTTCAGTCTGGGTTTCTGGAAAACAAACTAGCTGAAACTGATTGTGAAATTATTCCCTACCTAGCAAAAGGTAAATATGAATCATGCAGAAATGCTGACAATAGAAAGAGGTTTTCACAAAAAAATCTCTGTTTTTAAAAAGACTGTTCTTTGGTTACTGATTTTATGCTTGCACGTTTTGACGTTCTCTGTGTTATGAATAAGCAGAAGTTGCAAATCTGCCATCCTGGACCAGACCTAAAGCTGAGCCAATTCCCCTGCTGCTTACAGTGGTCTGGGAGAAGGGCCAAGCAGAAGGTGCCATGATTTCACGAAGGGGAGCGGTAGGGAGTCCACCTTCACACAAGGTCCCCAGCCCCATTATGGGATGGAGATTGTCTAAACATGAAGTATAGTAAGTATTGCACAACATTTATTCACCATGACAAAATTCTGATATTCTTGTTCACTTATACATGCCCAAAGGTGCTTTAAAACTTGCCAAGATACTGGGTCAGGCCACCTCTGTGTTTCTGATTTCCATGGCTTAATTACACACAACATGAAAACACTTTTCCTCAATTATGATTTTCCCACCGTTTAACATCAATGGAAGTATTTACTGGATTCCCATACTCTTACACTACAGCACATCCATTCAAAGGAATAAGTGCTTTTATTATAGTATTATACACTCAATTAAGATCATGTTTCTCAGGTACTAGATACAAAGAGATGGTCCTTGGCTGTAACTGCTCACAGTTTGAACAGACGAGGCTAAAGACCAGGGGAAACAGATATTATTTGACAGAATCATAGTGTGGATTCATCCTCTCCACGCATGTCAGATGCTCCAGTCCCTTCATCATCTCTGTCGCYGTTCCCTGGACTCACTCCAGTATGCCCACGTCTCTCTCGTACTGGAGACCCCACACCTGGACCCAGCACTCCAGATGAGTCTCATCAGTGCTGAGCAGAGGGAAGGATCACCTCCCTCGTCCTGCTGGCAATGCTCTTCCCAGCCCAGGATACCGCTGGCCTTCTTTGTCACAAGGGCACATTACTGGCTCATGTTCAACTTGGTGTCCACCAGGACCCCCAGGTCCTTTTCTGCCAAGCTGCTTCCAAATGGTCAGCCCCAAGCTTGTACTGGTGCAGGACTTTGCATTTCTTTCCCCAGGTGCAGGACTTTGCATTTCTTTTTTGAACTTGATGAGGTTCCTGTAGCCCATTTCTCCAGTCCTTTGGATGGCTGCACAACCCTCTGGTGTATCAGCCACTCCTCCCAGTTTTGTATTGTCTGCACTCGATGGGCAGAGATTTGACATCAAAAGAGGTGAGCAGCCCTCCTCAGACCATACAGGAAGACTGAGTAAAACCAGGAACTGGCTTCAATCACAAATTATCCTTTTGTGTGCAAGAAATTTTCCCTTTAACACACAGCAACTCTATTTGTTAACGGTTTGGTTAGGAATATCATATCTGTTTCCTTTCTGGATTATTTTTGTTATCATTGCAACCCACAGTAAGTTGTAATGGGGCAAAACTATAAATCAGTTGTTCCTGTCTTGAAATTTTTATCTAACAAGATAGCTTGGTGTGGAAGGAGTCACATCTGCTCTCAGCACCCGCTGGAGTGAGGCTCCAGTCTCCCAGTCTCTGACTTGGAGAGGTCGGACCTTGCCTCTGCCTTCTGCCAATGAGGGTCCTGGCGCCTCAGTCTCACCTGAGCCCTCCAAAATTTTGCCTACTCCCAGTAACTCTGCCAACCTCTGAGCATTCATCCATCCTGAAGGGTCATGCTCTCGCTCTTATTTCTCCTCCCTGAACAGCGTGAGTCCTGTTGTTTAATGATCGCTAGCAATAAACAGGAAAGACGGGAGAGTGCAGGAAATGCCTTCCCGTGTCAGATCAGTGTCCGTCTGTCCTGGTTCTCTGGGGAGAGCACACAAATCTTGCTTCTACACAAGGTCCGTTGTCCTCGTAGTGCCCCACACAGCGGTTGTAGGATTAGGGATGTTAGAGAGTACGTCCTGGCTTCTGTTCTTTAGGATCTGTTTATGGACCTGTTGGTCATGAGATTTTTCTCCAGTCCTTTTGCACCTAATGGTACTGTCGGTCTCCACAACCTCTGGTGGCAACAAGTTACCAAATTTGCCTATTTCCATGCAATAATTGTCTTGCTACTATCTGTTATAAATTCATTCATGTTTCATTGGGTGCCCACACTTCTACTATTGAGGGATCAGGTGAACAATATCTCTGCATTCACCTTACTATTGCCCTTCATGTTTTGTAAGCCTCTGTCATATCCTTCCTCAGCCTTCTCCTCTCCAAATTGAAGCAATCCAGCCTTTTCAGTCTCTCTTCATAAGAAGCAGCTTGCGCCATTCTCTTCACCATTTTAATTGTCATTCTCTATAGCTTTTTTGATTCCGTTATGTCCTTCTTCAGATGCAGAGACCAGAGCCGCACACAATACTCAAGATCTGTGGGTGCACCAAGGTTCTAGAGCATGGCTAGTTCCATGAGTATGATATGTAGTGTATATAAAAAAAACCAAACCAAACCAAGACAGAGGATGTAACCAGTACAGACAGGCTGAGAAGAGCATCAAATATTCCAAAATGTGTGTAGGTAAAAGCAGTGGTGAACAAGAAATGGGATAGGCACTGAAAAGTGGAGCAGTTACAACCTAGTGAGAACAGGAAGAACATGATGCTTAGAGTAATTAAAGATTTGATGTTGAGGCCTTAGAGAAGACAAAGCTGTACTACTTGGTAAAGATGCAGTGCAGCGTGGTAAAGAAATCACAGGCGGCTCCTGTGGGCAAGGAGCCAAGAGATGGAAAACAGGAGAAAGGCCTTCAGAAACGGCTGGGTGCAGAAAGAGAGGGAAAATAATTCAAAACTTTCTCTCCTAGGATTCATGGCTGTTAAAACAAAACAAAGGAGAAGATTAAACAAAAAAAATATATCCCCTGGTATAGAGAATACAATTTAATGATCTGCAAAGTAAAGAACTTGGAGGAAAATTCACCCTGAACCTAATTTTTCACAGTAAAAAGAAATTGATTGAAAGTAGTAACAACAAGCAGCAGAGCTACTTAAATTCGGATTACCACAGGGTAAAATCCCAGTGCAAATGTCTATGATTTTATGAAAGCAATCTAATGAGTCACAAGTGACTAAGATTAAGGATTAAAATCAACCACTATGAGAGAGAGGGTTAAAAGATATGATCTCCAGTTTGCGATAGAAGATGGGGCTGCTGGAAAAGGGCACAAAGGCAATGAGGCTTTACAAGGGAAGTGAGGTTTAAGAGGGAAACTGCATCAGTGACGAAAAAAGGGAGCCAAAGTGACAAGATAAAGAAAGAGAGTCAGGTGATTCTGATATAGAAAAGATAAGGCCAGAAGAAGATAAGAAAAGAGGAAAAGGATGTTTTAATGCAGAACAAATCTTCAGTCTTTAGGTAAAAGATGTTAAGGATTTTCGAGGACAACAAAGGTGAGGGTAAATATCAGTGTAATATACCCCATCTGTACTCCCCACGACCAGCTTAACAATGACTTTGTAGGGTGGACCTGCAGTATGTTGGGCTGGAGAAAGCCAACTCTTCCTCTAATGTACAAGAAACAATTCTTCAGACGTTAGACACAGCTCTCAGTGAAAGCTTTCATCTGGCTAGGTGGAAAAATGAAAAAATCGTCTCTTTCAATAAACATGAACAGCAGCAAAATATAAGCAAACCCTTAAAGCTGCAATCGCCTCAGGTGGATGTTTAGGTAGGGCTAAAGCTATGCCCCTGTTGGCGATTTTACCACTGGAGTTGTGGTCCGCAAAAGGTACATATTCAGGTTTTAGACCTGAGCTACCTTCTGTATAATTTGATGCTAGGCTGTGKTTTTTTTCTGGCTTTAGGACCTGACCTGGCATTAAGTATACAACTATCCTTACCTCCTTACTATCTCATAGTCTTTGCTAAATGGCATTTCAGATGAGGGCAGTGATCTGGCATCCATCTACGACACTGCTGGAGAGGCAGAGTAAGAAGGGCAGATAAGCAGATTTAATCTTCTGCTGCAAGCGGATGCTAGGGGATGCACGAGGAGGGCCAAGCAGAGCCTCCTCCCTGCCGTCCTTCTGCAGGCTGTGGCCAGATAAGGGCGCAACCGGAGCGGAAAGATTCAGATTAGACCAACAACATCAGGGTAGTAAGATATCTGCTTATTCAGTGCTGCGGTTTTGGATGGGAAAACACAGCGAAGAGGCCCTTGCCTCACACACGCCTGTGTTCAGCCTCCTCTCACCCCGCCTGGGTGGGCAGCAATTCTTGACTCCGGCCGAGCTATTCACGACACCCAGAGCGGGGGAACTGAAGCACAGAGATTAAGTGACTTCCCCACCAGTGGTGATAACCAGGAAAGAAACCCAGATTTCCTGCTTCACTGTTTTGGGCTTTAACCACAAACCTCTCTGCCACAGGGTCTGCAAACCTCTCCTTTGCTTAGCCCCCTGCTCCAAGCAAACCGCTCCACATCATTAGCAACCAACTGCTGTGGGGACGCTGGGGCTCAGCCATGGCGTTTAGTTCACTTGCCCCTCTCACCTCCCTTTCTCTTCCCACAGAGCTCACTAACTTCAGGTGCCGGTGCCTGAAGTCGAAAGGGTCCCGCTGGCATTGTGCGTCCCCACTGCCTCTCCCAAGCATCCCCTGAGGCCCTCTGGAGCCTCCCCACCTTCTGCACAGGGGCAGGGGACAGGCACAGAACCCATATGTCTCCATCACCTGCAGGCTTCATCATACGGCCCGTGGCACCGCAGCAGGGCTGAGGATCATACAAGCTGCGTGGTTTTGAGGCTTATGCAAAGGTGAACGTAACTCCGGTGCGTTCTAAATGAAGGGGTTTTTTTGTTTGTTTGTGCCTGGCATGTAAACACCTGTAATACAGTGTATTGATGTTTCTGACTTCTGATATAGATAGGCCTGTCTGAAATGTCATTACTTGAAACCTGAAAAGCCTTTATTCTTGCATGCCAGGGTCTATTTTTAATGCACAGCATGATCTTTCGCTCAGGAATGATCACTAGCTCCCCGTTAATTTCTCCTCTCTGTTTCATTCCTCAGAACGACTTTCTGAGCAGCCTCTGATCTTGCCGCTGCCCCCCCAAACCATGGAAGAAACAGCCTCCCGCTATCTGCAGAAACACCCTTCCCTCCCGCCCTGCGCCCCGGCAGCCTCGGCACAGTCCCTGTCCCCATCGCCTGGGCCGCAACTGCCTCCATTATCTGCGCTTACCAGCCCTTCCTCTGTCTTTTTGCTCTGGCATCAAGGTCTAGAGCAGCTTCCTGTAATATTTTCTGTGCCACTTGTATCTTAACTTCTGCCTCAAGTAATCTCTGCCTCTGGTGAGCATTTTCCACGTCATGTCTTTCTGCAGACCATATATCTTTCTTTCCTCCCGTCCCTTACACTTCCTCTGATCCTACTGAATCTCTTCTTTACTGACTTGTGATTTTGGGGTTTCCTGTTCTCAGGAGCCAGGATCTCCAGGCAATATAATATAAACTGCCAAACCAATTTGCTTTTGACCTTCTGATTAAAGTATTTAAGCTAACTCTTGCTCTGTTACACTCAAAGTATACATTGCACATGTTGGTTTCTCCTGCTTTTTTTCCCCTTCATGTTTTTGGACCAAAACCTGCTTTTAATCATTGCTGCAGTTAAGACTTTCACAAAGAATCAGTCACAGGCAACATATTTAACAGCTTGACTATTAAATAACAATGTGAATATAGGAGTCTAAAAGAAGTTGCAAATGTTCTATATATTATATCTTGAAACTAAAAAGAATGGGCATCATATAAAAATATGGATCTAAATTCATAGCACTCTATGTATTTCCATTTGCTCAGGAGAAATCAGGACTTAGTGAAGGTTATGCTTTAAATATATGGACCATTAAAAAGTATGGTTTGGAAAGTAGATATATGGAAAAGAACCATAACTGAGGATTTCCATGTTCTATGCTCCCTTGTTTAACACCAAGCAGCATCAATATCCAAGTTAACACAATTTATTATGAAATTTGCCTCTTTTTCCTTTTAGGAGGGGATAAAAAAAATAATGCAATGAATAGATTAGTTTTAACTGAGGTTATTGAAAGATTCTTTAAAAGTGTAAATACTGGCTAATATACATCTGTAAAATTTTGCTCATATTTTTAACACACCTAAATGCAGAAAGAATTATTTTTTTCTGTTGGTTTGTTAAAAACTCGATCTGTCAGTGGTCTTCTCCATGGAGAGAGCTGGATTGGGAGTTTTCTTCTAAGCACATTTGTTAGATTCAGTCCTTGACCTGAAGAATGTTATTTCTCCATCTTCAGTTGCAGCCAGAAATAACCCAGATGTGATGGGACACTCAGAGATTATTCCAAGACCGTACCTCTGCTGAGAGACTGAACTTCAAATGAGCTGCAGCCTTACCCATCCCTGTGCAGTAGAGTTCACGAGAACATACGTATGCAGATGGCCCCTTCCTTTGAAATCACCTGCTTCATTTGAAATATATACATGCAATAGGATTACTGATGTGCTGAAATGTGTGCATAAGTTTCTACAGCATCGGGAACTTACTGAAGAAATAAACTCACGTTGCTGCAGCTGCAGTCAGTGTAAGCACCTGAGCTTCTCGTGGGGCACCTGTAGAACAGGGGGTGTGGAGCAGCAGGCTGCTCGGGAGCAGGGCTCCCCGGCTGGGACTTGCCGAGCTCAGGTCCCATGACATCCCAGACGTGCCAAGAAAGATGGTGCTCAGAAAGATCTTGGAGAGGTCACAACCTACCCTTTCTGTCCAGGAAAACGCAGACAGGAGTGTGCTTACATATCTGGCTGGTTAAGTGCCCATTGAATTATTTTATTTCTGTTGCGATTGTGGCATTTAAGGGTATTTTAGGCCATGCTGGGATCTTTAGTTACTTAAAGCTATGCCAACCCAAGCAAACTCAGTTTCCAGGTGGTTCCTTGTGGAGCCAAGCTCACTCAATTTGCTTTTCTCTGATTCTGCCTTTTCCTTACTTAACTGGGAGAACAAAGCAGGACCCAGGGTTCAGGGCTCAGACTGACCCAGTGCAGATGGCTGTCTCTGAACTGGTCCCCACTGTATTGTCTAAGGGGAGAGATAAGCACTTCTACAGCACAGTTAATCTCTTCTGAAGGAGTTTTCTCTACCTGATCAGAAAAACATCGCTTGCAGCACCCAGTCCTGTGCCACTGACATCGCTGGGAGCTATGCCCTCAACAAGAGCTGTCTTTGGGTCTCAGGCACCTGTTGGACTTAAGTACATATTTACGTTCCCATGAAGTCACTCAGTCTTAATCATACGCTGAAGAGCTTTGCAGAGTTGATGCCAGAGTTCAATCATCTAAGGGGTGGTTGGAGGGAAAGTGGTAACTGCAAAGACCTGCAATGGAGAGTCAGAAAAAAATGAGTTGCTCTCCACATAACACCCCTCCTTGTTGTATTCTTTATCCTCCTATTTAACTTACAAATCTGCCTGATGATAGATGAAATTTTTATTTTCAGCTGCTTCACTTGTGATCTCCCTGGCTGTTTTCTCTCCTGAAGTTAGCCTGAGTAAATATTTGACTTTGTCTCCTAAGCCACTGCATACCGTTGTGTAACCTAAAAAACCCTTTTATTTCATTAGCACCAGTTTATCCAATGTTCTGGACTAACTGAGAGTGGATTTCCAAGAAGAAAAAGGAAGAACATGTTCACAACCACAGACACCTCCTCACCTGTTTACGAAAGACAATGTGGGTTCTGCAGGACAGAAAAAATACTGGCAAAAAATACCGCATCTCACCTTTCTGCAATTTTCTCAGTCCGTATCGATTCCCTGAACTAAAAGCCACATCATTCAGTGTTTAAATAAAAATGAAAGCTAAAAAGGAAGGTCGCTGTTTTCCTCTGCCCAGTAGGGATTATTGGAGCAGATTCTGCACTTGCATGTGCAGCAATCGCCTCCCTCTCCGTGCTCTGCCTTAGCAATCAGGGAGGCGGCTAGACATGCGCACGCGGGAAGTGGCGACCACCGTCTTCTTTTTAGCTACTTGCTTCAGCAGTGTGTGATCTTTGTAAGGAAAAGGAGAACCAGAGGGACAGGCAAAACACCACGGCAGCAACGAGCCTGCATCCCAAGCCTGTGTCCTGCTGCAATCTCCTCAACCTTGATCGCACAGCAGCGGCGGGGTGGTTTGGGCAGCGACTGCCCCGTGCCTGGCACAGTCGCTGCTGTCGCTGTACCCGCCGTGGTCTCGCCTCCAGACAGCTCGGCTTTGTCGCTGCTGCTCTGTGGTCTCAGCTTAGTACTCAATAGGACTTTCTGGGCTACACCAGAAAACCTTGGGAATATGATGCTTTATAAAGAAATGGAAAATGCWCAGATCCTTTTCCAAGGAGCTTTGCGTCTAGGTGAGGAAAAGACRTATAAGAAATGGCTGAAAACCTCTTGGAGTCGTGAGAACAACCTGATCCAGTACAAAATCTGCTACGGCAAAATAACCCCTCCAAAACCCTCTGATTTGTCTTGAACAAAATTTGGAGTGGCAGCAGGAGCTTGTACCTTGCACAGTGTTTCTCATTGTGCAACCACAGTAGCTCTCACATGATATTGGCACCTGAAAAGCAGATTTGTGGTCCTGAGGACCCACAATGTCACCCTTCGGAGGCCTCCAGGAACCAGCCAGCCCTCYCCATTGACTCGACAAGATGCCAGGATCCACTCTGTATTCGGTGTGATTCAGTGCTCTGAATTACCCTCCGAACCACAGCTTTATGTTCAGGCATTACCATACCTGGGCTGCATACCCAAAGCAGGCGGTTTGAAAGTAGCCTGACACCTCTTCTCATTAGAAGAACAAGGACTATCTGGTAGTGCTCGTCATGCAGCAGTCTAGTTCATACGCTGTTTGTGAAACGGTTTTCAGTCCTTTTGTCATTCTGGATATAAAAAATAAAAACCAAAGGATTCTCTAAATTTATCTCATTTAAGTAGATAGCTGACACATTTTTATCACTGCTGTGATATTCCCGTGTGCTGCCAAGAGGATCTGGGGAAGGGAATCCGAAGGAATCGCTGTATTTTATAAACAAACCAAACAGTGCAAGAGCGTGTTCAAGCATAAGTTGTTACTGAAACCGAAGAAAGGATAACGTTGCTACGACATATTCGGATTCGGAGCCCTTTCCAAGTCAAAGTGCTGGCAAGCTGATCTTCTCCTGGAATTTGCTTGGGTTGCTGTCCTGGAAGTCCCTGGGGCACATCGGCTCCTCCTCGCAGTGTTAGCAGGGCTGCTGTACGCAGACACGTGGTCCCTTCTGCTGCTGTTGCCTGGAGCACCAGACACGAGGCACAGGTTTCTCCCTGAGCCACAGGTGGGGATGGATCCTCATGGGGACAAATGTTTGTCGTTCCCATAGTATTTAGGTATGGAGCAGCAGGGCCACGTGACCCAAAGGCAGAACGGTTGGACATGCCATTCAAATTTCTGACTTAGCATTTGCTGAAGTGAAGGCTATGTTTCATCTACACAAACCAAGTAGCTTGTCTGGTAATTTGCCTGTTCTTTCTTTTCAGCCAAGAAGCAGGATACCCCTCCCCCAGGCTGTGCCCACTGCCCTGTGCTCAGGACAGTGGTAACAGAGGCAGCAGAAGCACCGTCCTTCTTGAACAGGGAGCAAGTCTCTCCTGCTGAAGTAGGCAGGTGTCCTCGGAGCAAGGTGGGGAAGGGCTGGAGAAGGCAGATCTGCTCCATGATCTCTCCAGTGGGGCCATGGGAGCTGGAAGCATGACCAAGGCTTCTCACCTCTGTGTGCAGGAGATTTGAGGACCTGTGAAACTTCTGGATGCAGTGATTCAGGATTAGAAATGTTGTATTTGGACAGTTTGTACAACAGAGGGTACAAAGAGAACCAAGGAACTGGGATGACTATGCAGAACTGACACAGACAGTAGGGACAAGACCTTTCTTTAAGGATTTCTCCATTAGTTGGTCCTTCTGAGGGGCATTTTCTGAGCCATTTCTAAGCAAGAAGGACCTTTAAGAGCGTAGCCAGTCTTTTAAGAGTCATCTTCTGAAAATCATTCATAAATTCCTATTAAAAGTTCATAAGGCTGCTAGGCTACAAACAAGGACGCCAAAAACGCTAAGGGGAAAAAAAAAAAAAAAGATGATAATAAAATATGTGTCCTCTTCTGACTCTTACCCACTTCTGACTCTGATCTTTCAAGGTCAACTGCAGATCCAGAGAATGAGCTCATGTCCTGCCTCTGCAGCCTGGCACCGCTGCCGGAGCCTCTCGCAGAGCCAAGACTCGGCACAGCTTCAGCCCCACGCTCTGCCCCTGCAAAACCTGCCCTCGCCCAGCGAAAGGCGCGTGGCCGGCCAGGGACCAGTGCAGGACGCGCCCAGGCAGCTCTGTTTTCTTCCCTTTTCGCCTTCTCCGTGACTCCTGGAATGTGTTTGCACATGGTGGAAAAAATGCAAGGAGTAGGGAGAAGCGGCCAGGAACATCACCCTCCCTGTCACCCTCCCTGTCGGCGCTCGGCTGCGGGGCCGGCAGGCACGGTGGCTCACGCCAGCATCGGTCCCCGGGGAAGTCGGAGAAGCCCCTGATGCCTGTAGCAGGTGAAACACCCAGAGATGAGATGAATTTTTGGGGTAATCCATTTTGGAATTAAAAAAGGAAAACGTATCATCTGCACAAACTCAGTTAACGCAGGCTCACAACGGAAGAGGTGAAACCTGTTTTGATCAGAAAACTGGCTTGGAAGGAGTACAAAATATTTCACAAACTTTCAAACCCGTCTTCTCCTCCCCGTTTTCATTAACGGGCATCTTTTATCCTGTCATAAGCAACAGCAACAAGACTAATGTGTTTAACAAGTACAACAAATGGTTTTATTGACAAAAAAGAACCCTTTGAAATAYACATTACATTCACAAAGGATTAAATTACACCCTATTATCCATTTCCATAAAATAAAGATTACTTTGATAAATCAYGACTAATGTTATCTTTGGCTGATAAGAACTCTGTGCTTATTTGTGTGGCTTCTATAAATAGTGTGTTCTGAATTTTCTCCCTAAATATAGTCAATGATACAGTCTGCCAGGCATTTTCCTGCAATTTGACAATACCACATCTGTGAACTAGGCAGCAAATGAAAGCTTCATTGTCTGAATACGAAACATGCAACAGTCGTCGTCTTTTCTGCAGCTGCTCTGCAGTAATCYATCAAACACCTTTCAGCCATACCTTGCTCGATGAAGGTTTCCTTACTGCTAAAGCAAGGTAGTCAAAATAAACTTCTTTTTTTATTAAGAGAAAAGCCTTTGTGTTTCATCTTTCCATTGTATGCAAAGTCTGCATGAGGGGGTTGTACCCTCATTTAGGCCTTAATGTACATAAGATATGTACATTAATGCACATAAGGGATAAGTACACATTTTCAGGTGTAAAGGGCTCCTTTGCACTTTGTCTTTCCATAGTTTTGCACCAGAGGATTCTGCAGATTACTGAAGATTTACCTGCATCATCTTCGAGGGGATCAACAGTCGGTCAAGGACCAAGACAGAAGCAATGCCTTGGGTTTACTTCAGCCCTACACCAGCTCTACATAAAGTGGCTCTTTACTCAAGTATGGAGATAGCTGGCGTATCAGAAGAAGACCTTTGTGTGACAAGAGGTTCACCCACCTTTTGAGCATTTGGTAACCACATATACTGGGCTAGTGTGAACATCCCCACTGGAGCACCACCCCAGCTGGGCAGCAAATGCCTGGTTCAGTACAGCACAGGAGCACATGCTCACCTTTAAAACACCTTTAAAAAACTTCTGAAGTAGTAGTTTGATTCTGAAAAACTGAAGTTGGCTTCCTACCATGCAGCAGATGGCTGAAGAGACCTGCCCTGCCATAAGAAGGGCATTGCCTCTCCTACCCTTCAGGACAAATATCCAAGTTCAAGTTAGATTCATTTCCCATTTTTTGAAATTCTTTCAAGAAACAAATTGGCTCCGAGTTTAACTACTGTCTTGTATGCCCCTGGGTGACTCAAAGCATCTCATTTTACTCCAAATTGCCCAAGGGTTAGAACTGGTGTAGTAGTTGCAGGACTGTCTTGAAATCTAGTTTGCAAAGTGCTTAAGGCCGGTGGGGAAAAGATGTAGGGGTTCTGGAAACCTTTAACAAGTAAACCCATATGCGAGGGAGTTCAGTTTTATGACATACCTTTTATTTCCACTGCCAGTTTCTTCTTACCTGCATTTTGAAAATTCTCTGAATTATTCAAACAACATAAATTTAACATCAGTTTACAGCATCTAACCCTACCATGGCTGTTTTGGATGGGTGCCCTCATCCTAAGCAAATGTCTCTTCTTCTGCATTTTCCCTCAGAAGCAGGTGGCAGTGGATTTCAAACAAACCCTCACCCATGTCTGTGCCACTTCTGGAGGGTGTGTTTTACTCATAGAAATATGTCTAACCCCTTCGTTTAATTTTCAAAATTTTGTAAGCTTCCCAACCCCAAGTTGCCTGCAAAGTGACTCAGCAAGGCAAGCAAAGGGATCAAAGAACAGATAGAGTTTTTTAAATGAATGGAAAAGTTTAGCTGTTCTAAAAGTATTTTCCTCCAACACATATTTCAAAAACTTTAATAAAAATAATTACAGCTGAGTCCCTTAACAGACAAAATGCAGGGCTAGAGTCATAAATCTTAGAGAATAGGGAGGAGCACTCTGAAACGCTGCAAAACAAATGCATTATCACCTTTCCAAACCTCCTTAAGCTTCTCTATTCCTGTAACAGAAAACAAAAAATCACTGTGGCTGGGCTGCTGTGTGCTTGCTATAATTAAAACAACTTTTATATTTTATTTCCATACTGGTGTGCATATTTATAAAGAGGGGAGGAGAGAATTGTACACATAGGGTTGAACACAGAGGCATTGTCACCAGTGCGGATGAACCACCTTGGGTCCAACCCAAACTCAACTCTGTATCTTGCTGTTTGCTGGATATTCTGTGGGTGATAAAGTCCTGGGATCCTGATTCTGTTTCAGGGACTCATGTATTGGAGGTCAAAGATAAGGTCCCTACGTAACAACTGGAAGAAGATCTAGACCTTGGGAGTCCTCAGGAGAGCCCTCATGGGCATGCCACAGGGCCAAACTCCTCCTTGCTTGTTCTATCTCATGCCCCCCATCTTTTGCATTGATTTATGTACAGCTGCTAAACTCAAAAGAGAAGAAACAGAGCTGCGCCATCTCATACTACACAACAGCCAAGGGTTTGCGTGCTCTCCAGGAAGGCATGAGATGTCAATTCCAAAGTCCTTTGGCCCAGAACCCAGCTCTCCCACTTCCCATGAAAGTGCTCTTTCCAACAGACAATGATGCAAAAAGAGGCCTTTTACACATCTGTTCTCAGAATTGGGTTGTCAGTGTCAAATGCCCAGAGCGCTGCCTGCTATGGGCAGTATTCAAACCCCTCTTCACCCAGTTTTCCCAAGCATATTGCTGCCCAGCACAGAGTCACGGACTCACTCTTTGCAGGCATGCCCCTCCATATAAAGTGTTCAAGGACCAACAGCCCAGCCAGGTGAGCATCCCTTCATGCACTGCGATGCTCGAGTCAGACCTGCAGTAATTGACCTGAATACGGACCCGGTACCGACACCCAGAATGATTCCATTTACTGCAATGCTTATGGGTCGTCCATCTAACTGAGCAATTAGAGGACTGCAGCTTCACGGTTCCCGGTGTGGAAATCCTGGGAATTTGTAAAATAAAAGGGTCAGAAATGCCAAGCTAGAAAAGGAAGGTCAAAATCTAATCACCTTTTCCTCCCTCCTCTTAGGAAGGCAAGCAAGAAGAAATAACAACATGGAAGACAGAGGTCAGTAAATCAAATGCTTTTATTGACGTCCTTTCTCATTTGTGACCCTTTGTCATTTACTTTAATTGCACACACCAAAATTAGTGATTGACTTTAATTTTTATAAGTTACAACTTTTATAGCTTTTGCATTTTTAGTAAGAGAAGATAAAATAATGGCTAAGTCTCTACATGGACTCAAAGATAGGAAGCAACTTCTTACTAATCCTCATGCAAACTACCAACTGATTATTGGAGACTGAGGTTGAGTGTAATTTCAGGAAAAAGTTCACTCTCATGAGTATGTTAATCTAATAACAAGCTAATTTATAATCCTTTCACAACTGATGTAATTTTCATATATTAGATAATAATTATAGGCATATTAAGCAATATTAACATTATTAAACAACAATTAACAGCCTTCTGAATGTATACTACGGTAACGCAAAATCTGAGTAATTTAAAGTGCCTCACCTAGTAAAAGAGCATAATTTTCCATTAGAGCTTTTCTAAGTTTCTAGAATTTTTTGTCTTACAGGTCTGGAGTTTTTAAACAGAATAAATCTAACATTCACATTTACAGAAGAATTTATGCCTGATCCAAGAACTCCAGGGCGACTTACACTTTCAAATCTTTTTCTATTATACCAACAAATTATGCCCATTTGGAARAGGAGCTATTGCTTTATTGTGGTATTACCAAGGAAGCTGCTTTCTGAGCACACTGGATATATCTTGTGCAATGAGTTTTCCAAGAGACTAAAATGTATTGCTGCTGCTCTTCTCTATTTCTTGCTCTTTTGCAAGCATACACTAAACTGCAGACTTGGCTGCCACTAAGTAGATATTTCAGAATATTATTACTGATAAAAATAAAATATGTAAGTTATTCAATATGAATGACTGCTCATCTCCCCCTTGATGTATACAAATAAGCCACATCTAATATGAGTGTAAACTCAGGCAACTCTAATAACTCTGTGGCACCCATACAACAACAAAGAGGAAAAAAAAAGTTAAATGCTTCCAATGAAACAGTTATCTTAAATTATCCTTTAAAAAAAACCAAACAAAAAACCTAACCCCAAAACACCCCAAATTCCTTTTACTAACTTTTTATTTCCTGAAGGTTTCTCTATAGCAAGACTTTCCTAAAAGAAGAATATGCTTAAGGAACTTGCAGAAAATTATCATAAGGCCCAACAGAGAACAAGTGTCCTACTTATCTATTTTCCTCTTTTACTGGAAGCAAAGGTCCCCTAAATCATAACTCTGTATATAATCAGGGTTTCTACACAGAGCAGGTTCAGCTTTGCACTGAAGGAGGAAAGAAATGAAACCGTCATTCATGGCTTTCTATGCATCAGCCTAGAACAACTACACACCTCGGCTCTCCCACATAAGTCCCAGGACCACCTGTGGCTGCCACAGGTGAACTTAACTATAAATTTTCAGAGCACCACTGCAGACATGTAAACCACAAAAATCTCTTGATGGATTATTAACTGAATAAATGCTTGTACTAGAGCATGATGGACTTTTTCTGTACTTAAAAAAAAAAAAGGCAAAACAAAAAACATGTACATGTGAAGGAGGAATGGCCATACTGCTGTGCAAACCATTTTCCTAACCTACATCGTTACTGGTGCCAGCCTCAAGAGATCAGCAAGTTTCAACTGATATAAGGATTCCTACAGAACGACTGCACTAAAACAAAATCCTCCAGTAAAACACAATTATACAAATAACTTAAAGCATTAAGTTTCAGGTTAGGTACACGCATGTAGTTCAAACATATGTTTTTCTTACAGAAAATACCAGAACTAGCAACAATGATAATGGATTCCAAAAAAGCACACAAATTTTGCCTCAAAGATTTAATCAACAGGATTTGAAAAACAGCATCAAATATTCTGAAATGATTTATGAGCTGTAAAAGTGATGCACTTGAGACATTCAAAGTATATCAGTTGTATTAAAATTACAGTTATCAGCATTTACTGATGATAGGCTGAGAAAAAGAGCTAAAGAACAGGGAAAAGAGCAAATAAAAATATTGGTGAGGTCGTAAAAGACACTGGTTCAACCTCTAGTTGAAAGGATTATGTACAACAAGGAAAAAGCTTCTTTCTCCCTTTTCAAAGAGATTGCATATTGTCAAGGTCCATTTCCATTAGAGGAATACATTAAAATAATTTTTAATCTAAATTCTATTTTCTGGCCTATAGAAGGTATTCAAAGACACAGGAAAGACTAGACTTCTGCCAAGCAGATTAAACAAAACCGCATTCCTMCATATTTTAACTATACAGTTACACATCACAATTCAAAACAGAAAAATAACTCGATGCAAATACTCAACAAATACAGAATTATGGATTCTGATAAATCTGGGGGAAGCAAGACTATGAAAGCAGTGCCTGAACTTGATGAGGAGATCTGTGTAGTATGGTTTCTGGGTCCTTATATTCATTTGAAGGATCCATCACAGCTGCATATAACTCACTGTAAGCTCTGCAGACCAGTTCTGTTGACTGTTTTATTATCTGCTCTCTAAAAAAACAAAACAAAAACATGATTTGCAAATCGTAGGGAATATAACTGTACTACATACAAGGAATTAAAGATATATGCTAAAAATACACAATAAAAATCAGTGTCAGTTACATTAAAAAGCCCTTTTACTTCAACTGTGAAAACAGCTTAAAGTTTTAAAACAAAAGAAGGCTTATTCATCTCCTTGTATCGTACATAGATAAACTCACATATATGATCCTGATAACCAAGAAATTAGCTTATTTCTGCAATCATAAAAAAAACAGCAGAAGGATTTAATTTGCATACATTAGTTTTTCACCTGCACTCCCCTGCATCTTTTAAAAGACTGATAATCTTAGTGATCTACCTTCTACCTCCTGTGGCTTCTCACTGTCCTTTGTAAATACACACATTTTTTCTCATCTACTGGCAAATACATTCTATTTTCTTTACCTTGACAGCACTGATTCCATAATCGGTCAAAAAGGAAGAGCTGAAAGTGATAGTGATCAGATTTAAAACTTGCTACAGCCTTTACCAACAATGCTATGAAGTCTGTGTCCTGTTATTTTTCTGGATCTAAATGAGTAACAATGCACAGAGACTGGATGATAAATTTAACTGGAAAGTTTAATATTTTTTGAAGACAAATTAATATTTTTATTTTACATTGCCCATTGAATCAGTTTACTTTAATCACCATGGTGATGTGTTTACAGTTGCAGATGCATTTTTATCTATCAGAAACAGTAGTTACAACTATTTTACAGCCAAACCCATGCAAGTGGAACACCAGGAGAAGCTGAGGAAACCAAGGTAACCATGAATCCAGATTCAGCCCTGCTGTAATACGCAGCAAAGGAACAGAGACACCAAAACTGCATCCACTAAAATCAGGGCTGAATGCACCAACCATTGGGAATTAACAAGTTAAAGAAATCTCAAAGACCAAGTGCGTAGAACTTCGTCTTTTCAGGAAATATTAAGAAACGGAAGCTATGAGAAAGAAGATTAAGAGACAAAACCTGCATTTTATTCTGATGCACAGTATCCAGTTTTTCGATATACAGGATCAACTGCCAGTATTACTAGATTATTAGACTACCTGAAAAAAAGACTGGCCTTATAATAGCAAATCTAGAAACACTATTATAAGGGAAATATATTCAAGGTGTTCAGGTAAAACAACTGTCTCTGATCACAGTCTGGGATCACTAAGCTACTGTAACATGACAATCTTTTAAGAAAGTAYTGCACACAGAATTCGTATAAAACTAACTGTATTGCACTAAATAATATTAAATTAAAAGAAAAAGTTCATTAAATATTCCAGAGGACTGAAAAGCATCAAATGAGTCTTTCCATCAAATAATGTCAGTGTCATTAATCAGTACATTAGGATTTCAGTTGCCATAACGACATGATACATTTTATCACTAACACAAATGGCAGCACTTTCTAAAAATAGTAATTCCAGCATTCAGTTTCTGTGATCCAACATAAATGAAAAGAGCTTTTCAAGACCAACAGCCACATAGATAAATAGCTTAAAACTTTTTAAATGAGCAAAGGAATTTGAAAGACAAGAGCATGCACTGGCAAATGTTGGACAGAATGTTCTTCATAGTTGTAAAGCTTAAATGATATTGCCAGTGAGTATATAATACACTGGTTCCTTATCAAAAGCATGTGGTCTGATTTTGAGAACCAAAGAACTCTTGGGTTCCGGCTCAACCGTTGGAACAGTGGATCACAATTATGTGATTTCAAGGAAGATGTCTTCAAAATTGACATCAAATGTCTGCAAAACAAAATTGATAATTTCAACTGCTATAGCCAGAGATTAAAATTATAGTACTGGTTAAATGTTTTGCTTGAATTTTGAGAAACRAAATTTTGAAGGTTTATTTACTACAGAAAATATTGACTATTAAGACAGTGATTCTGCAAGCATGCATCTCTGTAAATAGGTATCTTAACTTCAAAAGGATTGCTTGTGTTTAAAGCTACATGTTTGAAGGCTAACAGATTTTTTTTTTTTTTTTTTAAAATTCTGAGCAGAAGCTGACCTATAGTGTTGAGTTACAGCAGGTTAATAAACTCCTGCATGTTAGCTGAGCTGTAGCAGCTATAGCAATCATCCTCACACAGGCTCCCCTCTCACCTCTCAGCTGCCCACTGTTGCAAGATAACATGAATTTGGCTTAAATTGCTCTRAGAGAGGTTTAAAAAGCTTATCAATGGGATAAGGCTAAGAGTGCATACATGACCGGTTTATCTTGGTTCATCTGACAGAAGAAATGATTAAGTCAAAGTAATTTCACTGTGCCTGAGTCTTTATGGTAGCATAAAGTCTACCTCTGAAAAATTGCTCCCGTGTTAGCAGTGAAAAATTGAGGCTTTCAAAATACATTTACTGTTATTATGATTTTTAAATAGACCTACATTAAAAAAAAAATACCAAGAGCTAAAATACAGGTTTAATAGCTTGACACCTAGAAGCAGAAGTTGCAATGCTTCACTGACATTACTGCTGAAGCTACCCTGTTTGATCTGTACTGGAGCAGAACAGCGCTCACACAACAGGGTCAGCTCTGCTGGCTGAGCTGTGGGAACAGTAACCCTAGCAGAGAGACCCAACGAAGTACTGAAAAGCACCAACATCTCCCATGCCAAGCCATGCACCAGGTATATGGCACGAAACTGTAAGTCTTTGGATGAGGAGAACCTAAGCAATACAGCAGAAGAACCTGGCAGTTGGACTAGCTGATTGTTGTAGGTCCCTTCCAACTGAACTATTCTATTCTAATAAATTCCCAACATTAAATATTTTTCCCTTGACATATGTCATTTTTTAATTGCAAGATGCTGTAATACAATCCCGCTGAAGACAGATACTAGTAATAAGACTCCAAAAATTGTTGCATTATCTAAAACGTGATATGCTAGTCTCAATTTCTGGTATATTCTGTAACCTGCATTCTTCACAAAAGTGTGAAAAATAATGTCAAGAAAAGTTTTTGATCAGTGCAGCATATAATTCTCTGAGTTTAAGTACTACAAAATGTCTTCATATGGTTCACATTCAATTCAAAACAAATTTGTGGCACTTCCCCTAGCCTTAGGGTTCAGTTATATTCAAAAAACAAGAAAAGAGATAAATAATAAAGTTCTCGCTTCCACACTTCAAAGAAGAAATCACTATAAAAAAATCGTATTAGGTGAAAAGTAAAGTAATCTCAGCACAATATTCAATGAGACAGAATGCCAATACTCTACAGCAGAAGACAACAAAGTTGAAAATTCTAGACCTGACGGGACAGTGGGGATAAAAGAAATCTTGAGTGGAGAATTACCTATTTCATCTGTCTTTGGAATGCTTACAAAATAGTTCTAAAACAATTTACAACTAAGTTGACAAAAAACTGCCGACACAGCGGAACTCAAAATAGATGACTGTAATTCATTTTGATGGTGCCCGTTAAATCAAGAGTAACTACTTCAGAAAGTTACAGAATTACATATTCCTCACTGCTTGTTCGAAAAGAGGAGAGTCAGAACAAAACTGAATTGTGACCTGAAAGACAATACAAATATGATCACAGCTGGTAACTTGCATTCTCATCGTGATCCACTAAAACCTAATCAAATTCATCTTTCTGATCATTATGCAGGCATAATAGAAATTCAAAGGTAAGGTACTTACTTCACAGTGGCACTCAGAAGGAAATTCAGCTGGGACATTAACAGACTATCTGGAGCAGACAGATAGCGATCAAACTGAGCCTAGGGGTGGGGGGAAAAAGGAGAATATGAGATCAACATATTAAGAACTTGCTGTTATATGAAAATAGGTAAAAACACAGATCTCTGAAAAGTGATTACATTAAAACGGCACCTTCTTATTTGATAAAATTTTCTCTTTTTATATATTTATAGAATCATAGAATCATTAAGGTTGGAAAAGACCTCTAAGATCATCGAGTCCAACCGTCAAACCAACACCACCATGCCCACTAAACCATGTCCCTAAGCGCCTCATCTACTTGTCTTTTAAATACTTCCAGGGATGGGGACTCCACCACTTCCCTGGGCAGCCTGTTCCAATGTTTAACCACTCTTTCAGTAAAGAAATTTTTCCTGATGTCCAATCTAAACCTCCCCTAGAGCAACTTGAGGCCATTTCCTCTCGTCCTATTGCTAGTTACTTGGGAGAAGAGACCAACACCCACCTCGCTRCAACCTCCTTTCAGGTAGTTGTAGAGYGCRATAAGGTCTCCCCTCAGCCTCCTCTTCTCCAGGCTAAACAGTCCCAGTTCCCTCAGCTGCTCCTCATAAGACTTGCTCTCCAGACCCTTCACCAGCTTTGTTGCCCTCCTCTGGACACGCTCCAGCACCTCAATGTCCTTCTTGTAGTGAGGGGCCCAAAACTGAACACAGTATTCGAGGTGCAGCCTCACCAAGGCCGAGTACAGGGGGACAATCACTTCCCTACTCCTGCTGGCCATACTATTTCTGATACAGGCCACGATGCTGTTGGCGTTCTTGGCCTCCTGGGCACACTGCTGGCTCATATTCAGCYGGCTGTTGACCAACACCCCAGGTCCTTCTCCGCCAGGCAGCTTTCCAGCCACTCTTCCCCAAGCCTGTAGCGTTGCATGGGGTTGTTGTGRCCMAAGTGCAGGACCCAGCACTTGGACTTGTTGAATCTCATACAGTTGGCCTCAGCCCATAGATCCAGCCTGTCCAGGTCCCTCTGCAGAGCCTTCCTACCCTCCAGCAGATCAACACTCCTGCCCAGCTTGGTGTCRTCTGCAAACTTACTGATGGAGCAATCCCCTCATCCAGATCATTGATAAAGACATTGAACAAGACCGGCCCCAAAATGGAGCCCTGGGGGGACACTGCTCATGACCGGCCGCCAACTGGATTGAACTCCATTCACCACAACTCTCTGGGCCCAGCCGTCCAGCCAGTTTTTTACCCAGCGCAGAGTACACCTGTCTAAGCCGTGAGCCGCCAGCTTCTCTAGGAGAACGCTGTGGGAGACAGTGTCGAAGGCTTTACTGGAGTCCAGGTAGACCACATCCACAGCCTTTCCCTCATCCACTAGGCGGGTCACCTGGTCATAGAAGGAGATTAGGTTGGTCAAGCAGGACCTGCCTTTCATGAACCCATGCTGGCTGGGCCTGATCCCCTGGTTGTCCTGCACATGGCTTGCGAGCACCCCCAAGATGAACCGCTCCATAATCTTCCCCGGCACTGAGGTCAGGTTGACAGGCCTGTAGTTCCCCAGATCCTCCTTCCGGCCCTTCTTGTAGATGGGAGTCACATTGGCAAGCCCCCAGTCGTCTGTGACCTCCCCCGTTAACCAGGACYGCTGATAAATGATGGAGAGTGGYTTGGCAAGCTCCTCTACCAGCTCCCTCAGCACTCTCGGGTGGATCCCATCCAGCMCCATAGACTTGTGAGCATCCAGGTGGCGTAGCAGGTCATTAACTGCTTCCTCCTGGATTATGGGGGGTTTATCCTGCTCGCCGTCCCTGTCTTCCAGCTCAGGGGGCTGAATACCCTGAGGATAACTGGTCTGACTATTAAAGACTGAGGCAAAGAAGGCATGAAGTACCTCAGCCTTTTCCTCATCCTCGGTGGCAATGTCCCCCCCCGCATTCAATAAAGGATGGAGGTTCTCCTTGGCTCTCTTTTTGTCATTAATATATTTGTAAAAACATTTTTTGTTGTCTCTAACGACAGCGGCCAGATTGCGTTCTAGCTGGGCTTTTGCCTTTCTGATTTCCTCTCTGCATGACCTAACGAGATCCCTGTACTCTTCTTGAGTCGCCTGCCCCTTCTTCCACAAGTGGTAAATGCTCCTTTTTTTCCTGAGTCCCAGCAAGAGCTCCCCGTTCCGCCAGGCTGGTCGTCTTCCCTGCCCGTTCTTCTTACGGCATATGGGGACAGCCTGCTCCTGCGCCTTTAAGACTTCCTTCTTGAAGAACGTCCAGCTTTCCTGGACCCCTTTGCCCTTCAGGACTGTCTTCCAAGGGACTTATTTAATATAGAGCTTAACATAATACACAAATGTTTAAGGTAGAACTTAATAGTCCAAACCAAATGTCTAACTTCAGCACCTCTGTCACCAAAATTTTAAGTTTCTGACTCTGAGGAGTATGGGTGGAGGGGCAAATAATGAGAATCCAGCTTCCATAATTATCCATCTAAGTTTCCTATGAAGCTGGTGCATGTATGCATGCACCTCTGAAGATGAGACCTAGTTTATTCAGTGCAGAGGGAATACAGTAGCCTCCAGAGAGAAATCTAGTCTGTCCAAGTTAGACATGTTGCACATTTCTTTTTACATGTTTCTTTTTACTTTTTGGCAGGGAGTTACTGCTTAATAATCTAATGAGCACTTATGTTGGGAAAAACAAGAGCAAGGGACCTAGTTCAGGCTCCTTGAACTGCTTCTAGGCCTACTTCTCCTCCCCCCATATAATATAGTGAAAAAAATTGTGGTGCTTTGATTCTAGTAGTTTGGAGAGGAAAACACCAAGAAAGAACATCACTGCTGTCTTCAACTATCTATCAGAGCAGCTGTGGATGCCCCATCCCTGGAAGTGTTCAAGGCCAGGTTGGACGGGGCTTTGAGCAAGCTGATCTAGTGAAAGATGTCCCTGCCCATGGCAGGGGGGTTGGACTAGATGATCTTTAAAGGCCCCTTCCAACCCAAACCATTCTATGATTCTATGATCAAATGCGTGACTATAGAGAAGATGGAGCCAGGTCTTCTCACAGGTGAAAACAAGAGGAATACTGGACACATATTACACTAAGGAAAACTCTGATTAGATAGGAAGAGGAAAAATTCTCACGAGGAGTGTCATCAAACACTGCAGGTTACCCAGAAAAGTGCCATCAAACACTGAACAGGTTACCCAGAAAAGCTGTATAATCTCCATCCTTGGAATTACTCACTCGGGCAAGGCCCTAAGCAACTTTATCTAATGATGGCAACCTTCCTGAACACTGGATGAATCTTCTCAAGCTGGTAAACCCTAAAATCCACATCCATCCAGCATTTAAACATGCAAAAAGTGAGCACAAATGACTAATGCAATCACTCACAGTTCTCACGAACTAACTTTTTGGGGTTATCTGCCCTCGTTCGGAAAGCAAGGGAGCTTTAGCTGAGAGAGAGGTACGGACTTTACTAGAACAGCATTTGTAAGCACATATGAACAACTTAAAAGGCTGGCACCTAGAAAACTTTCAGGTTAAGTTGGGAGGCAGTGAACCTGCCTGCAAGTACTCCCTACAGATGGTTTAAAACCTGGGAAGCCAACAGATTAGGCTGATAGATGGGATTTATGCGGGTTTGATTTCGGCATACTGGGTTCTATTCTGGCTAAAGTGTGTTCACACAAGCAGACATTAAACAAAGTAATGAAGAAAATAAAACAGTTGGATTCTTCTCTAACTATTCAAGTGAAATTATTATGTACTGCTACAGATAACAGTTACATATATGTAATTTAAAGAGATGGTCCCCAAGCTGCAGTCTTTAAATTCCTTGTTGGTCTACAAGACCATGATAAATAGAAGATATTTTAGATGCAGAATTTATAAATATTGATAAGAATGCATGCTGATTTGAGTAAACCACTGAATGCTCTGTGCCAGAGCTCTGTTCATCCAACCAGCTTGGGAATCACTGGTTTAAAACTTGAACAGAGRAAAACAGGCTACATTGACACAATTAGGATGGATTCAACATCGAATTTTTTAAAAAACCTTTTTTTAAAAAAAATTTCTTTTAAAAAGACCTTTTTTTTGTGGGGGTATACATGTACTGTTGGATGAGTGGGCCCCATTTACAGTTAAACTTTCAGAATAAAGCTAAACTTGGCTAAGCAAGAGTGACAGATCATGTATTAGTGCCTACTGAACTGTGATATTGCTATCTCTATGCAAAATAGCCTTCACACTCTCTAAGAAAAAATATCAGCTGATAATTTGTTTTAAAATATATTGTAGCTTTCAACTTAAAAAATATAACTGTGACATATGCCCAGCACCTAACTTCTGAGTTTGGCTGAACTATTTGCATAAAATCAAAGCCTTAGGACTAAAATTATAAATGATAGCAGAACCTGTATTTCAAAGCATACAGGTAAAAAAGAAACTTTGGTGATTAAAACTAATTAGAGCTAAGCATTTGCTTTTAGCAATTTAAGATGACTCATGGGGTAGCATTCTTGTAAGTAAAGTTCTGTTTCTCAAGGCTTAGAAACTAATATTCTATTACTACCTGTTCATAAATAATTTATGTATTTATTACTTCAAGTGGTCAAATTACTACAAATGAAGAAAGTATTCCCAGACATGTTATTTAGCTATTCTTAAAGAGTATGACTGGTTAGATGAATATCTACTACATCACATAATTAATAGTATTCTTTCCCATGTCACAGCATCACCACCATAATATGAAATTGTAAAATACTTACCATTGCAACCTTCAGGGACACGGAATCCATACTTGGCAAATTTGAAAGAGGACCCTAAGAATCAGTAGTCAAAGGGGGGGAACAAAAAAGGTCATACTAGCATATGGAAAAAGATATGAAATAATAAATTCTACAATCAGTTCAGTACTAAATTGTTATCGGTCCTGCTACAGGATCTTAAATGTTTGGAAACTGAATCATCATATCAATACTGAAATGCTGTAACAGTTCATTTGTATTCCACAGCGCGCTCAAATTAAAAACTCAGAATACTGRGTTCTTAATATGTCCTTTCAAGTCCTTTTCTTCCTTCTTCACCATTAAATGATAAACCCCAAAAAAACCCTTCCACAAGGTCTAGGATAAAAACTGAACTGCAAACTGGCCACATCCCCTTGGTGTTCCAGAATTACACAGGACAACTTCCCTCTATTCATCTGTTCCAGGACCGTGCAGAATTCAAGCCTGCTTCCCAGTAAATCTTCTGTGCTGGTATGAGATTACAATGTATACATGCTGCCTAACCCCCCTAGCAAATCCAGTGACAACATCATCTCTGCAGCCAGGCAGCTGGACAGATATAAATGAAAATTGCTACATTTCATTAACAATCTGCCCTGGTCGATTTGAAATTGGTTTTAGAACAGGAGATAGGCTCATGAATAGGAAACCAAGCTGAGTTATTAATCAGATTRTTTATACATTTATTTATTCATCTTTATACATAAAAATCTGTTGAGTTTGGGCAGTTTATGCAAAATTATTGGCTGAAGAAACAACATAAAACTCTCCAACAGAGTTCCGCTTTCTCCAGAAAACACTGTTCTTCACCTTCACAAAAGATCACAAAAGGACATAGGCACAGCTGAAGGGAAGAGGGGCTGTATTAACACCTATCACATAACAACTGTGGTTCACAAGAAAGGAAGTGTGTGACCTCTGAATTCCAGTTTTCAGCTCACTCTAAGAAATCTCAAGTTTTCACTTTTAGAATCTCACTGTCTTGGTGCTAGAATAGCTAGAGCAATGAGTAAGGACAAAGGAAGAAATTATTTCAAATTACTACTAAACTCATCTGCCAATTTTTCACAGAAGAAAAAAGCAGTAATTATCTAATGCATGCAGGGTATCTATCCACTCCATGTATGGTGCTATAGCATGCAATGGAAGAAACCTGAATGCTACATGCACAGTAGGTCCAATATCTTCTAGGTGTCATGGAAGTGGTATACATACTCAGTATTTGTGTTTTAAAGCCAGCTTGACTCTGACATTTTCTGAGGCATATTAAACTACCTATACAGTTATTCTGAGAATGTACAGGATGTCTGTGGTGTACGGAGCCTGTTGATGGTACACAGATAAGCTGCACAGAAGGACTGTTGCATACCAAACCTGCTAGGCTTGCTGAACATACAGCGTAGGAGAAATCTGTAGTTGCAAGGTGCCTTTGTCTAATAGTCCTGGTCCCGTGTGAAAAATCAACAGATATTACTGAGCTTTTGCTTTCAGAGGAAGCTTAATTTGCAAAAATATTAGTGCCAAAATTCTTCTAGTTGGCAAGTATGCAGTACGTCCTCAACATGTACATTATATAAGCTTACCTGTTCCGGTTTGTGTTGCTGCACAGAGTTATATATGTAACTTAGACCAGCTCTTGTTAACACGTAGGAAGCCTGTTCATTTATGAGTGTATCTAAATGAGCCTCAATCTGAAATGTTAAGCATAAGGTATTTATAAAATGTGCATGAGAATACTAAATAGAACAAGCTCTGGGGTTAAAAGGTCTAGAAACACAAATAAGAAAAAACACAAATAAGAAGAAGAGTGATCAACAAACAAGGAAAAACCACAAATACATACAGCATAATTATTTTACCCATTTACATCTTCCATATTACAAGGAGTCAATAATAAAAATACAGATAATTCTTTCATGCCTAACAAAAGAACCTAATTTTTTTTGTATTTGTAAATTCAACAGCACCAAAAATTAAGAATACCAAAGCTCTAATCTTAAAAATTGCTATACCATTTTGTTTTGCTATAGCTCTTTGAAAATATGTGATAAAAATCATCCAACTCTTATTGAAAATATTGACAATAGCATGGCAGTTTTATAATAAACAAGAGAAAGAGACAGTCTTTCACAAGGAAAATAAAACTGAAACTAAATCATAATCAGTGATGATTTTAAATTCAATACTGATATACATGTATTTGAAAAAAGTTAACTGAAAGACCAAGCAAAATTGATAACTATAATTTCAATTATCTTCGTATGAAAAAAGTCATAAACGTATTTTACATTCTTAGTATAATCTTCACTTTGCAGAGAAACCTAATCAATAAATCCAGTCACAGCACCAGCAATGATTTTTTAGTTCGAGTAGTCTTGGAAAGATATTTAGGTATATATACATTATTACTTCATTTTTACAGATAACTACCCCACATTTCATTTATTTTTCTTCCAATCCTAAAGAAAAGCAAAAATTTGTAATATATCAAACTCTAGTAAAATGTAAGACTTCCATGCCTGATATTTTAAGAGTTCACCTTTTTACTTCCTAAAATTGTTTAGAAAAACACACTTTTCTTTTTAAATCAGGAGGGAAATCTTAATATTTCAATTTGGAGATTTTAACTGTCTTAGAGAGTTCTTTTTTTCTATGAAAAATGTTTCTCTTATTAAATATGCCATTCTAACTCCACTTCAATAACCTACTTACGTATAATCTTAAAGATATTTTTTCAGTCTGTTCCTGTATTTGTAAAACGTTTGAAGAAAGTAAATGGTATTAAATGTGTATCCTTCAGTTCTACTGCTTATTTGAAGAATAAATCAATTGCAACATTTACTGTGAAAAAGAAACTCTGATAATGGAAATTAGAAATGCCCCAGACAGCTTGGTGGGGTTGCCTCTTTGTTTGTTTCAGAGCTAAAAGGTGCTAGAAATTCTAATTAGGAGTAGAAAGCGAAAAATGGCTCACAGTCAATTTTTACTGATGCCTTCAAATAAGAAGTTGTGACTTTTTCCAAGCCCCCCAGCTCCAAAAGCTCTCCTGAGATATATAGATATCTAGCAATAGAAGCCCAGAGCCTAGAGAAGGATCACAGGTCAGCAGGAGAGCACCTGAAGAGCAGCACAAAGGAATTCCACCCACACCAGCCAGTAAGACAGCTTCATCAGGGGCCCAACTTAAATGCCTCTATGCAAACATACATAGCATGGGGAATAAACAAGAGGAGTTACAGATGTGCACACACCTGCAGAGCTATGATCTTATTGGCATCACGGAGACATGGTGGGATGGCTCCTATGATTGGAGTGTTGGGATGGAGGGATACAGGCTCTTTAGGAAGGACAGGCAGGGGAGATGAGGAAGGGGTGTCGCCCTCTGTGTCAATGACCAGCTGGAGTGCATGGAGCTCCRCCTGGGGATGGATGAGGAGCTGACCAAGAGCTTATGGGTCAGGATTAAAGGGAGGGCAGGGACAGGTGACATTATGGTGGGGGTCTGCTACAGGCCACCCGACCAGGAAGACCAAGCGGACAAGGCCCTCTATAGACAGGTAGGAACAGCCTCACATTCACAAGCCCTGGTCCTCATGGGGGACTTCAACCACCCTGATATCTGTTGGAGGGACAACACGGCAGGGCATAAGCAATCCGGGAGGTTCTTGGAATGCGTCGARGATAACTTCCTTCTCCAAGTGATAGAGGAGCGAATGAGGAGAGGTGCTATGCTGGACCTTGTTCTCACCAACAAGAAGGAGCTGGTGGAGACTGTGAAGCTCAAGGGCAGCCTTGGCTGCAGTGACCATGAAATGGTGGAGTGCAAGATCCTTAGGGCACCGAGGAGGGCGCACAGCAAGCTCACTACCCTGGACTTCAGACTTGGGCCTCTTCAGGGATCTGCTTGGTAGTGTGCCATGGGACAAAGCCCTGGAGGGAAGWGGGGCCCAAGAAAGCTGGTTAATATTCAAGGATCACCTCCTCCAAGCTCAGGAGTGATGCATCCCAACAAAGAGGAAGTCAGGCAAAAACACCAGGAAGCCTGCATGGATGAACAAGTAGCTCCTGGACACACTCAAACACAAAAAGGAAAGCAAGGACAGGTAGCCTGGGAGGAATACAGAGAAATTGTCCAAGCAGCCAGGGATCAGGTTAGGAAAGCTAAAGCCCTGATAGAATTAAATCTGGCCAGGGACRTCAAGGGCAACAAGAAAAGMTTCYWYAGGTAYGTSRGGGATAAAAGGAAGACGAGGGAAAATGTGGGCCCTCTCCAGAAAGAAATGGGAGACTTGGTTACCCGGGATATGGAGAAGGCTGAGGTACTCAATGACTTTTTTGCCTCAGTCATCACCAGCAAGTGCTCGAGCCTCACTGCCCAAGTCGCAGAGGGCAAAGGCAGGGACTGGGAGAATGAAGAGCCACCCACTGTAGGAGAAGATCAGGTTCGAGACCATCTAAGGAACCTGAAGGTGCACAAGTCCATGGGACCTGATGAGATGCATCCGCGGGTCATGAGGGAACTGACAGATGAAGCTGCTAAGCCACTATCCATCGTATTTGAGAAGTYGTGRYAGTCWGGTRAAGTTCCCACTGACTGGAAAAGGGGAAACATAACCCCCATTTTTAAAAAGGGGAAAAAGGAAGACCCAAGAAACTACAGGCCAGTCAGTCTCTGTGCCTGGGAAGATCATGGAACAGATCCTCCTGGAAGCTATGCTAAGGCATGTGGAGGACAGGGAGGTGATTCGAGACAGCCAGCATGGCTTCACCAAGGGCAAGGCCTGCCTGACCGCCTTCTGTGATGGAGTGACCGCATCAGTGGACATGGGAAGGGCTACAGATGTCATCTATCTGGACCTCTGTAAGGCCTTTGWCAYGGTCCCCCACAACATCCTTCTCTCTAAACTGGAGAGGTATGGGTTTGATGGGTGGACTGTCCGGTGGGTGAGGAATTGGTTGGATGGTCACATCCAGAGGGTAGTGGTCAACAGCTCAACGTCCAGATGGAGGTCGGTGACGAGTGGTATCCTGCAGGGGTTTGTACTGGGACCAGTACTGTTTAATATCTTCATCAATGACATAGACAGTGGGATCGAGTGCACCCTCAGCAAGTTTGCCGACGACACCAAGCTGTGTGGTGTGGTTGATATGCTGGAGGGAAGGGATGCTGTCCAGAGCTACCTTGACAGGCTTGAGAGGTGGGCCCGTGTGAACCTCATGAAGTTCAACAAGGCCAAGTGCAAGGTCCTGCACATGGATCAGGGCAATCCCAAACACAAATACAGGCTGGGTGGAGAATGGATTGAGAGCAGCCCTGAGAAGAAGGACTTGGGGGTGTTGGTGGATGAGAAGCTCAACATGACCCAGCAATGTGCACTTGCAGCCCAGAAAGCCAACCGTATCCTGGACTGCATCAAAAGAAGTGTGGCCAGCAGATCAAGGGAGGCGATTCTGCCCCTCTACTCCACTCTTGTGAGACCCCACCTGGAGTACTGCATTCAGCTCTGGGGCCCCCAACATAAGAAGGACATGGACCWGTTGGAGCGGGTCCAGAGGAGGGCCACGAAGATGATCAGAAGGCTGGAGCACCTCTCCTATGAAGACAGGCTGAGAGAGTTGGGGTTGTTCAGCCTGGAGAAGAGAAGGCTCCGGGGACACCTTATAGCAGCCTTCCAGTACCTGAAGGGGGCCTACAAGAAAGCTGGAGAGGGACTTTTTACAAGGGCATGCAGTGAWARGACAAGGGGTAATGGCTTTAAACTGAAAGAGGGTAGATTTGGATGAGATACAAGGAAGAAATTTTTCACTATGAGGGTGGTGAGGCACTGGAACAGGTTGCCCAGAGAAGTTGTGGATGCCCCACCCCTGGAAGTGTTCAAGGCCTGGTTGGATGGGGCTTTGAGCAACCTGGTCTAGTGGAAGGTGTCCCTGACCATGGCAGGGGGGTTTGAACTACATGACCTTTAACATCCCTTCCAACCTAAACCATTCTATGATTCATTCTATGATTCTATGATATTGCAGAGATGTTCATGTAGCAAAACTATAAATGGGCAGTGCCTAAGTCTTCCCAAGTCAATGGTTTATAAACTACATTTCCATTTCAAAATGGTACCACATATGAACTACTACCCTGGCACATTAGGTGAAACCAAACATGAGAAAAGAAAGGTAGAAAGAAGGACTGAAGTAGTAACTTCAGCTATACTATATTCTAGTATAAATTAGATGATGATCTAGTCTTAACTATATGATGGAATATAGTCAGCCATTTGACTGTTTGAGCTTTCAACTTCCACTTGCTGCTTCTCACACCATTTGCAGATAAATATTAGAATGAGCATAATGAAAATGTTCACTGATATGGGTTTATCTGCAACTAAACCAAAACAAAACAAATCTTCTAATCATTTTTTTGGTCTGTTTAAAATGAAAGATGCTGTGTACCGTAACCTCTGATACCTGCTATTTGCTTATGGTCTTTGATAAGAAGCCCTCTTATCCCATAGAATTGACCCAAAGCCAACATTATCAAAGACAAATACGTTCACATCACAACTTATAGTCTGCAAAAATCAGTAATAAGTTCATTTTCTTTTGGGGCTGTTAAAGCTTACCTGAAACTGTAACATTTCTAGACGTTTGTCAGTGAATTCAAAGAGAGCCAAAGTAGTCTTCATCATATAAAGCGAATTTACCATGAAGGTTGCCATATCAGCTGTGCCCAAATTACTAGCAGACATAGTACACATTTGTAACAACGGATCTAGCACACAAGACAGAACCTAAAATAGCAAACACACAGAAAAGAGGGAGGGGAGGGAGGAAATCATGTCACACAAGGCTTCTAAGCTCATTCTGTCTCTATCATGTATTTACTCCCCAAAGCAGAATTAAGAGAAATGCGAGTTTCCAACTGTGAAAGCAGTTTTCTACCGGATTTGTCAGCAGGTGATCAGCTACCATAGTGATGGGAAAAGTATAAAAACCTGAGAAGAACAGATTCCAACCTAGCAGGAGGAAGAGTAACCCAGATTAGATAATTGGTAATTGTGCGATCTTGAGGGTATATTTACTTAAAGGAGTAGTAATTGGATAACAGAATTTAGATACTGCGTTAAGAGTAGCACTCCACACTGTACTGTAATTATCCACTTTGTTAGTCACCCTCTTATTCACATTACAAACTTGGGTTTGGTAGAAAGCTCCAAAATGGGACGAGACAAAAAGATTAATGTTTCACCCATCTTTTGTTACCGAGACTAAATTACACACACTTTTTTTCTCCCTCCTCTTCAGAGCAGTCAAACATTCTTATACCTGCACAAAGTCAGCTTGACGGGCATCTAGTGGAACAACAGATGAGTCGTGAGATGCCAGAACCTCCCGTAGCAAGTTAAGTGTCTGATTTAGTGCAGAGCTTGGGCCAAGATCAGGAGGTGGGAGTTCAACCTGAAGAACAAGATTATCTGTTTGTGTGGTTTTTGGTTTCGTTTTTTGGTTTGTTTTTTTTTTTTTAATTTCATTTATGGCAAACACCATCCAATCTTTTAGCACAAATGCAACCAGCTATAATAAAATTACATGTAGCCATGCAGAGAAGAACTTTAATTTGACACTGGACAAATCTAGCATGTTTCAGACAAAAATTGCCTGCAACTTGCAGCATAACCATCCCACTCAATGACAAACAAGCAAAACTGAATTTCTCCTTTCATTCAGACTATGCCTATTTTATAATCTAGAGAAACCCAAACACTACCATTTTTGGTAGTAAAAAAAAATACATTTGCTACATTAGGTGCCAAAGAATAGCCACTTTGTTGGCACCACTGAGTTCGCTTTGCGCAGGACCTCCTGTAAACACTCCAGAATCTAGTGCAGGCAGAGCTCTGGGATATTAGGGCCATACTGCAGCAGCTGAATGAGGTCATCTTCTTGACAAGGCTGCACAGCCCCTACCGTGCTGAGTATGAGAGCTGCAGTGACAGATGCAACAGTCTTAATCCCTAGCAAGTTTGTACCTTAAATTACCAGTACACAAATGAACCGTGCACAAGCTAACTCAAGTACACCTACATAAACTGCAACGATACTGCAAGAACTGGAATGCAGGCCTACCTCAAAGATGAGAAGTAGGAATCGCAGATGTTTAAAAAACAGAAAGAAGAAAAGTTTGTAAATCTTAGAGAAAAACCACACTTTCTGAGTCAAATTATGAAAAGTTGGAGCACCTGAAATGGACTGAAATTCTATGCTATTTTTAACACAGGCTCACATACTTTAGCCCTTCCTCGTAACAGGCAAATACCCATTAAATGCTTCATAAAATGTTTACATAATATAAAACCTAGCACGTCTTTTTCCCAACCCACATTCCTCAGGCTCTACTCCAAACGTAGTTGCATCTTCTTGTCTTCAGTGCTGCCTCAGACTGGCTTCCCGCTGCCTCCAGACCCTTACTACAACCCAGGCTGCTGGCCTCGTTTCCTTCTGCCTACAATCCTCTTCCCACCTTCCTGTCTCCTGCCTATCCAAGGGCAAAACCAGAGCTGGCTGGATCGCATGGGAGCAAGGAGATCCCCAGCAATACAGAATAAGCCAACGCTTCAAGGCATAATCTCTTTCCAGAAGGATGAAGGGAGAATTGAGTTTGGCCGGGACTGGGACTGGCCTGTGCGTCTCACTTAAGGTGTCTGGGCACAGCAGAGTGAGGCAGTGTGCACTTCTGCAACGCTCTTAAGACTCCAGCTCAACAAGAAAAGAAGGCAGCTTTGGATGGACCCCCAAGCCACAGGCAACATGTCCCATACCTTCCCAAATGAGAACTACTGATTAATAGCGTAATAACATGGATGCCTGAGTGTTCAAGGAAGAAAAAAAAATATCAAAGGGGCAGAGGCTGGTGGCCAAAGAAACCAAGAAGGAGAGCATAACAGACATTTTCAGAGTGGAGCATTACAGAGCCTTCTGGAAATGAGTCTGTACCTAATGAACATGCCACTGGAGAAAGAATAAACAACTCTCTCTCTTTGGAGCCAGGCCTAGCTTTCACACTTTGTGTGTTTCCAAACATTTGAGATACCGTACATGTCCCCACACTGTTACCAAGACAGATCAAATAAAAACTTCTTTGCATCCTTCTGAACACAAAGTGTTCCTCTATTCTTACTTTCCAAGAGATAGTATACTGAATTCGAGGAACTAATGGAAAACTAAATCTAATAGGTTCAGAGAACAGTTGTTGTTCAGCCTAAGCTGTCTTGAAAGCATAAAACAAATATTCTAGCAACGAAGTTAACAGTAATTCAGAAAGAGGCACTTACTTGTTCAGTGCTGATTAGTAGTAAAGTTTACTGAAATTTACAGCACTGAGTGACTTTCTTCTTGTTTATTCTTGTTATTATTAGGGGTATTGATTGTGCCCTGAACACACTGTTCTCAGGCCTGAACTGGACCGTGTTCAGGGATATTTTGGCACTAATTTGAAACTAGAGTTTGATGGAGTTTTCACTTCTAACATACACATAGTTCATGGCAATGATAATTTCAGGCTTCTTTGCACAGAATTTTTGTCTCCTGAAGTACCTGATGGTCAGAAGCTTCTAAATTAGCTTCGTCTTTCATTTAATCTGTTCTTTTAAAGTCCACTGTCTTCCAGATGGGAGCAAGGAACAACATTATGGAAGAAGAAAATACGGCAATGAAAAAAGGTTTAGATCATTAGATTCTATTGGGGTTAGCTTGAAATTCCTGACTACTGCAATAGAGACAGAATTACCAGTAAGTGGAAGGAAAATTAAAGCAGTGCTATATTCGTTTTGAAAATTCTAACTTTTTGCACATGAATATACATTGGGGTTTCTTTCAGAATTAAAAAGGAAAATTTAAAAACAGACATATATAATTTATAGAGGAACCTACTGACTTCAATTTGTGAGAGCTAAATCGCTATTCTAATTAAAAAAAATTGATGCCCTGCATGTTTTATGTGCACTAAAAGATTATTATAATTGATCCTATTTCCAGAAAAATAGATTTGAAATGCATACTGAATTCTACTTTTGAAGTACCTGCTTCAGATGCAAGCCAGACAGGAGCTAACTAAAAAATTGTCAGAGAAGTTCTGTAGCAGCTAGTTCAACAGCATTAAAACATACTCTAACACAGTATTAAGTGTCTAATCAGTTATAACCAGCAGTTCAGTCATGCAGAAATGAGGCCAACCAGCTGTTCAGCCTTTCAAAGAAAACATGAAGAAATTCCCAATTTTTAAAATCCAATATACAAAACTGAAACGAATTCTCCTGAAATTACAATGGACACTAAAAGTTGTACATAAGGTTTAGTATAAAAGGTTGTATCTTCATTTAAAGTTCTGCATATCAATCTGTGGAGAATAGTTACTAAGCCAGTAACCTTCCTCCAAATATACAATCCAGAGCAGGCTTCTGTGTCTATGAAAGCAAGTAGCTCAAAGAATGTCTTGAAGGATTTAACAAACAGCAAAGGAAAATACAGGAAAAAGAAAAGGCAGTATCAACAATCAAGAAGAGAGCGCATGTATGTTAATTGTTTCCCTTTCTCATTTACAAAGAAAGTTAAATGGGAAAAAAAAAAAGTGCAATTTTTGTTCCTATTAAATACGGTTAATTCTATTAAGGACTGGAGCAGATATTAAGGAGAGCAGCTTTGTTAGAAGCTCATACGTGCACCTGCAAATACTGAAAATACTGTATAGGCAAGCAATCAAAACTATTTATATACTATCCTACTTGAACATTAGAAAGTTAACAGTACAGACAGACATGGACATACTGGAGTGAGTCGAGCAAAGGGCCACAAAGTTCATGAAGGGACTGGAGAGGCTGTGTTMAGCCCAGAGAAGAGAAGGCTCAGGGGGGATGTTATCAATGTGTATGAATACCTTACGGGAGGGATAAAGAAGAGGGAGAGAGACTCTTCTCAGTGGTGTCCAGTGACAGGTCAAGAGGCCATAGGCACAGATTGAAACACAGGRAAACAATTTTTTACTGTGAGGTTGGTCAAACACTGGAGACAGTTGCACAGTGAGGCTACGGAGTCTCAATCCTTGGAGACATTAAAAACTCAACTGGAGCCAGTCCTGGGCAACCTGCTCTAGCTGACACTCTTTGAGCAAGATGGTTGGACTAGATGATCTCTAGAGGTTCCTGCTGAACTCATCCATTCTGCAATTCTGTGATACTAGTATTAAATAAAACAAGAAGGTAATTTTAAACACAGAACTCCTCAGAGAAAGCACGGCTTAGAGTGACAAACAGAAGGCTGGTGGCTTTTTTAAGGGCCTAATCAGCTTTTAATAGAGTCTTTTAAAAATGTCACTGGCAGGGCATGGAGACAAAGCACTACGGTCATGGAACCTTGTAAAAAGATATCTGAATGTTTCATCCTGTCAGTTACAACTGATTAGCATCAACTACAGAAGTTCATTCTACAAATTGAGACAATATTCACCATAGTCAAAGAGCAGCAGTCTAAGAAACTTGAGTGCACATCTAGCAGAGAAGCTTCAGAGAAGCTGTCCTAAGCACTTTTGAGCCCTATTAGGATCCTACAGAGATCACCAAAGTAGAATGCCTAATGGCATGTTTTTCTTTTCGGCTATCAAGTTGGTCTCAAAAGAAAAGACAACAGAAAAATTCTTGCTGGCTTTGCTTTGTTCACATGGATCCATTCAAAACCACAACACAGCATTCAGATCACAACATCAACCAGTCTCATTTAATCTGCCTCATATCTGGTTTCCCAGAAACCTAGTAGATTTCATTCTGACAGGAATCAAATTATGAGGGAGAAGTTTACAGTTATTCCCATGCAATGTTTTAATACCTCTCCCACTGACAAACTTAACAGATAATGCGATCACAGCATTTAATTTGCATACATATACTCTAAAAAGAACAACATTAAAGAATAACAATCCCAAAACTTGATTTGGGGTACTCTACTAATAGTCTTCTAACAGCTCAGACAGCAGATGACAGGTTAGTTTGGCATAATCTCTCTTTACTACCCTTATGATAACTCTCATTCAATTTAATTCAATGTTTGCAATTACTCTTTCCTTTAATAATTGTTCTGGAGTACTACTGAAGCCAGAGTAAGGACAGGTGTGCTTGAAAATTCCCACTCTCCTAATGTATTAGCTGGTCCAATAAAACATGCTGGCATAGGTCCGTCTAACAGACTTGTTAAAATGCCTCACCAGCGGACTCATGATTTTAAAAGACAATTCTCTCAACATGAGAGAACTGAAAGAGCAGTCCATCCACTCCAGTGCATTAGGCACTTTGAACTTTGCTTCCAGTTTCATTGGAACAGTTTCTGTTGTTCTGATAATTATTTTCATTTAGTATTTTCTCCTGGATTTATCATCATCTGTAAAATGGTAATCTGTACCAGGCTGTTCTTAGATCCAGACAGCGAGTAACACAAGCAGAATCCCAAATCCCTAAACATTTGATTTATTAGCACAGGGTCAAAGGAAACATATAAAAGGATACGTAAGGATTGAACCTATAATTCTGATCTGCTTTACTAGCATGGCTGGTAGACCCATGGCTGGGTCCAAGAAAGCTAAAAAGAAACAAATACAAACACGATTTTTCAGCACTGGACACTAACATTGGCTAAAAGACATTCTGGTTGAACCAACAACCAGAACAAACCAATTGTTACCAGAGCTAGAAAGCACTGGCAAGACTGCCCAACACTGCCTCTGAAGGATAAGAGCCAACAATGCAAACGAGAGACAGCGTTTGCAGTAAAAGCTGATGCACTGAACCTTCAGTGACACAGGAGAAGGGTGGTGATGCACAGCTTCTATATGATGCCAGCACTGAGCTCTACGATGACCTGAGAATCTCAAAGCTGTGAATGGCATTTTAAACCCTGAAAACAAAGTGGCTTTGCAATGACTCTGTTACCAAGCTTCACGACAGGTTTCAAGGAGTATCAGAGCCAAAGAGACTCTGTTGTGTATTGCCTTTCTTTGATAACAATGGACTTAMTTTCAGGCAGTACGCTGAATGTTTCTGTTAGATTTCAGATAGTAAAGAGCTACCTGAGAAGTCTGAATGAGAACACCATAAAAACGGTTTCTCAGACTGAAGAGTCCGAAGTTGTGAGAACTGCTGACTACCTTATTTTCAGATTACAACCAGGATGCTTGAGATTTTCTGATGTAATAAAAAAAAAATTTCATAGGAAAGTGCTTCTGAGCAAGCCAGTATTTCAGTACTCTGAAGTAACCAGGGATTTCCCTGTATCATTTACATGGCTTGACAACCAAGAGGGAGAATCCTGATCTAAGACCGCCTTTAAGTTTCCATACAGCTCCGTGCTTGTGACACTCCTTACGTAATATGTGACTCTTCTCAAAAATAGATATGAAGAGGAAGCTATTTTCTTGTCCTAGAAAGAACAGCCTGAAGTCTCAGTTTCCCATTGTGCTTCAGAAATCAAACCCCAGGCAGTTTGAAGGCAACTCAGCATAATCAATAACCTAGGGAATTAAATTGCCTGGGGTGATGAGGACATCAGAGACAAATTACCATCCTGTCATTCCTACACATCCGAAGGAAGGGAACTTGAGGAGCTGCATATGTAATGAAACCTGCTTTGTCTAAAAAAAGTTCCCAACTAGCTATACTTACGAGAAAGATTTGCTTAAATACTATTCTGGTCTATCAAATACTAGATAGACTGTAGATATTAAAAAAGCGTACAACAGCAAAACACAGTAACACACCAGTGTTTCTAGACAGTTCTCCCCACACTACAGCACAAGAGAATTTGCACAGGGCGAAAGAGACTCCTCTCAAGTTACAAATTCACTGGTAATTATGACTAAGTCTTCTGGAATTTTGTAGCTACAAACAGCAATTAAGAAAACACTTAAATTCTCTTTACATTAAATAAAAATTGTAGAACTGATTTCCATTCAGAATTTCTTGCTTACGATTTTCAGATTATCAGCAACAACTGGTGATACTGAGGGAACACTATCATTAAAATGGTGTAACTCACACAGGCTATATTCACCACTTTCTAATGATCTAAACAAAAGAGGCACTTAAGTTTATAGAAATAAAAATATTTTTTATTTAAGAACACCCTATTTGTATTTTAATCTATTTCCAAAGTTATTTAAATTGCATTAAGAATAATATTTTAATCAAAGTAATGGACAGCTGATGTTCTTTGAAACAGGCCTATCAATGCCTTAAGATGCAAAATATAAGCAGAAATAAGGAACCGTGATTTCCAGACTGTCCAAGTGAAAAGTAATTTACTAATTTTACAAGTGAGTATTCTCTTTGTGCATTACAGGAGCAGCAACAAAGCCTTTGCAATCGCATATGTAAGCACAAAGGGTCTGTTTTCCAGTGCTTTAATCTTCTCTGAAAATAAAAAAAATTCTGGAAGCAGTTGCAGTGCATACATAGTTAGCAAAAAGCTGGTAAGAAGGTTGGGATGTGAAGAGAATCCTACTAATACATATACACAATTTTGGTCTGAATACACATTAATAAAAAGGATGATAAAAAGCAACCTTGAGATTCCTCAAAATGTAAAAGCGTTGTGACATTCACTACTAAATTAATGAAGACATATGAAAAGGCATAAAAGCTGGTTATCTGTATATTAACACACAATAAACTAACAGGAGAATTTGCATGATAAAATAGGGTCTTTATCTCATGGAAACTAATGTTTCTCTGAGTGTAATTCAGCCTATGAATATTGTATTTTTTGTGAAGTAAAACTAATTTCAGTCATGAGGAAGTAAGACATCATTCTATCAATTCAGCAGTCAACTCATAAAGGGAAATAATATAAGGTGCTTCAAAGGACTGTCTAAAACTCTCAGTTACAAGAACTACACATCAGTACAGTAAGACTCCTTCTCACCCATAGAGTTAACTCATTGTTAACTCCTGAAGCACAGACATTAATAAATAATTGTGGATGCCTTTGTTACTCATRTATCTAACCCTCTCCTGAGTCTCTTTAAGCTTTTGACCTCAATTATATCCTGAGGAAAGATCTTCATAGGGCATATATGCAATGTAAAATTTTCAATGTTTCAGATTTAATTTATAAAATGTGTTTATGAGAAARAGCAATACTATGATCTTTTTACGTTACATGGTATGCTCGGTATGCCATTCATTATTTGTAATAAAGTGCCATCGAAGGTGGCAGTGCAATCACCACCTTCATTTAACATCAGTAAAATTAGACTCCTGTATAAAACAAGTTAGAGTCCAGGCTGGAGGCTGAGGGAAGGGGAACTAAGAGGGCAAAGAGGATTACACAACCTTCCCACAGTGGCAATACGAAGAACACACACTAGGAACTGGTAGATCACAAATCCTTTATCACTCCTTCTTCTCCTTCTGAATTCTACTCATCTCCAAACTGAAAATAGCATATCACCCAAAACAAAAGTACAAAGATTTTGAGTTACGTGAGTAGAAAAATTATGCTGGATCCTGTTTGAGTACAGATGTAAGGCCCAGCAGGATAAATAAAACAGAGCTAAATACAACAGAGATGAATACAGAGCTGTCTTACAGTTTCAAGCCAAGAAAATTTCTTTCCTTAAGCACTACTTCATTTGCATGTTCTTTGTAAGTGAAGAGCGGTCATATATTTTTGCTAAGGTCCATCACTGATTTATCTTCATAAAAGGAACAAGTACACAGATATTTTCTTTTAGCTTATGTATTAGGAAATAAAACGTTCTGAGGAATTCATATACAGCTAGCATATGCCCATAGCAAACTGTAAGCTTTTTTTTTTTTTTTTTTTTTGGTAAATTCATACCATCCCTGTCCATTGTACGTTTTATGAACTCAAGCTTTAACTGACCCTTGAAGAAGCATTAGTAGCAGAGGAACTACTATTCCGATGACACTGCATTCAGACGGAAATACCCCATGACAACAAACAATGTACTAAGTGGACTTTAGTAGTATGGACTGTGGGTGGTAGCAACTAAGGAATCACCTGATGAACGAATGAAACCATTGAAAGGAGTCACTGGGATATACGGAAAAGAAGATGAGGAGGAACAACTGTTCCTTTGAGAAAGTAATTCCTCAGCCCTTGCAGAAAGACAGGAAATTGGGACCAGACACAAACTGTGCAGAATGAGAAAACTACTTTGAGACCACAGAACAACACTGACCAAACTCAGAAAATCCCACTGAATGGTCAGTGAACTACAAGGCTTTGCACAAASAATAGCTTCTTTAAATCTATGTATTTTTTTCATTTTTCTTGTAGGTTAAGTACAAATAATTTAAAAATACACTTAGAAAACTTTGCTGTTTGTTTTCTACTTTCAAACTTTTTTTTTTTTTAATTGGAAAAAACAACAATGTGAGGGCTTTTTTGAACTCCAGGGTTGTGCAATAACTAGGAATAAAGAAAGGCATCTCTTCTTGGTTTTAGGGCCTAGTCAACTCATCACATCTCARTCAGGGATGCTGGATGAAGATCAGATCCCTAGGAAACAGAGACGGATGTGCAGCCTAACAATTTTCTTTGACTTTGCTTAGATTTTAGAAAGGTAAGATTTAATGGGTGGATCCACCAACAGCAGCATGATACTAATACAGCAGGGAGAATTCAACAAGAACTGTATTAGGTATGCAATTCAAAGCGATCACCAGGAGAGGAAAAGATACCGGGAAAGTGATTCTGGCTTAGGTACAGTTGTTTGGCAGAACCAATGCATATTCTGCTTTTAACAGCAGCAATGTTCATGTGGTAAAACTATTTTTAAAAAAGACAAAAAAGCCCAAGTTTTGTTTTTACTTAGCTTACCATCTTGCAATATACTTCATAACTTCAAGAAAGGAATTATGCACGTGAGTAATTAACCACTGATCTGATGATGCATTAATACAAACTATCTAGCTCAATCAGCTGACTTTGCTATATTGCACTTTGGGAAATTTCCTAATTTTTTTGCTTGTCATAGATTTTAAAAATATGTAAACTGCTCTGTCAGTCTGTAAACAAATGCTGCTAGCAACAGTATTTTAGGGTTTTTTTTGCGAAAATACGGCTATTAGAAGAATTAAAACATAGACAGGAAGTTTTTAAAGTAGTTCCATAGCTAGAATATAGAAACTACAAAACTTCAATTTTAGGAAAAGCTGAAGTATAAAACAGCTATTCATCTAATAATCTTACTATGCAAAAGGGAAATGAAAGCGTGTGTTTTGTAACATGAAAGCTGTATGCTTTTGAAACAAACCTTGTCCATTAGTTTACTTGCATGAAGACTCAGGCTATTAAAGAATATCTTCTTGCTCAACAAATGCATTTCTTCAATTGTTGTCAACAGTGTGGCTGCGCTGTTTCCTACAATACCACTGAAAACAAAATTAAGATTAATTAAATAATCTGAAGGGGGGGAACATCACAGGGTCAGATACTTTAGACAGCATTTCAAATACTTTTTTCAACACTGAAAATTTACAACAAGTAATTGCAGGGAACAGTTCTCCATATAAGCTAAGAGATTCACTCGTAAGATGACTGTGAGAATAAGCATTATCAACTATGTCATTAAGCAGATATTAAGTACAGGCTGTCTAAAGCTTTGCACAAACTTTTTAGTAGAATTCTAAAATTTACTGGATTTTTGTTTTGTTATTCTGTAAATCTACTTCTGTTATAGAAAACAGATTACATAAACAAAAAGGGTTGAGAACTTTATTCTGTCAAACTGTCCTTTAGGGATAGTATCATCTCTCTTGTTTCTTCATTGCGATGTTAGGCATCTCCAAAAATACAAGAATTCATGCCTTGCTATTCCAAGTGTCAAGTTATTATACTCAGCGTGAATACCACATAAACTTTAAATGACACTATGTGACTATGCACTTCTCATGGATATACCTTCTGTCTAAAGTAAAAGCACTTCTAAACTGCAAAAATGGCAGTAAAAATTCACTGCATCTTAATAGGACTAATTTAAACTCATAGCTTGATTTTCAGATTACAGTCTTGTTGCATTTAATAGATGATTTCTCAAACTGGATTCTCCCTTCATTAGTCAGGTGCACTTCCTCTATACAGAGGAAATTATTCAGCCGACAGAAGGTACTTCGGTGGTCTTTAAACAATGTATCATTAGCAAGACAGAAAGCAACAGATAAAGACTGCCTAAGAACTTCCATTTTAACATCACATTTTCAATTCCACAAAGCTTTATAACCACTGGGAAACACAAACTTTGGAGACAGAAAAATGACAGCAAAAATCTTTCAGCTGTTTTTGACAGTGAAATTAGGAATAAAATATGTTTTGTTCCATATTATAAAAGAAAAAAAAAAAAGGTCTTATATGTGTCCTACCATAGACCTGTAGTGCAATCACAATTGAGGATTTTAAATACAGTGGGAGATGCCCAAGAACCACTTATCCCAGTCTGCCCAACACCTAAATGTCTTTTTAGACAGAAAAGAAGCTCAAATATTAATGTTAGTGATTCTAATTCTCAGCAGTTCAGTCTAAGGCTGYGGAGGAAAATTTTCCTGCTATTGCTGTTTCTAACCAATAGGAACTACCGCAAATACCATAATGTATAAAACCAGAGATTCTGGCTTTTCTCTGGTTTCTTTGCTCCTGGTGGCATCTGGCAGGTTGGAAAAAGACTGGTGCACCTTCAACAGCAAGATACAGAATGACGCAAGTATCTTCCCAATGGAACAATGCAAGTGCATAATTAGAAAAAATGGTATCAAAACATAGTTGTTTAAGGAAAAAAAGAAAACCTGAAGTTCTAGAGATAATTTAATTCTAGCATTTTCTCAAAGGGGACTTGACTTTGTCATCTTAAATGATTTGTGTATTTTTTTTTGTATACTACTTGTATCTACACAGAACAAGGAAGAAACAGTTTCTGTGGCAAATTAATGCTATATTCCAAAGCAGATTCCATATGACTTGAGGAATGACAACAGATAAATGGCATCTCCTTGATATCATGCACATTTCTCCTTGATTCCATAGTACAGAGCAAAAACTAAGCCACAAAAATACTCTTCTTGCTATATTAATCTTTATATATACAAGAAAAAAAAGAGACATCTTTAACATACTTTGTAATTTTGCATACCTGATTGTATGGTGGTAGAACTTGAGAAGATTAGAAATCTTGTACAGTAAAACTGCTCCTGGCTCAGCAACAATCACCTGCTCAATTCTAACCTGCAGAATAAAGCAATACAAGCATCCTTCAGGTCATACATTCCAAAAAGCCAACCTCTACGATTTTATATGCAGTATATGTCTGATTTTTGAAAAATAAATTTAACCAGAAATAAATTTAACAAGAGAATGTCCAGTTAACTATAACATTCTGCTTGAACCAAAGTGCTTCTTGGCTGCCAAGCCTCTGGGTAGAAAACAAGCAGGTGTAGGTATTCTTAAAAAAAAAAAAACCCAAAGAACAAAAAAAAAACCAAACCAAAAAAACCCCCCGTTTCCCTATAGATTTTTGTTGCAACTTGTTATTGAAAATTTCAAAATAATGACATCATTTGATGGATTAATAAGACTACATACTGGAATTCTCCCCAGCACTGAATAGCAAGAACAGCTGAAAAGCTGCAAAATCCCTAAACTATAACAGTTTATCMTTAGCATCATGCAGCAATTCAGAACATCCAAAGTATTAGGTATTTCACCCAAAACACAAAATTTCACCTGGATTAATCTCTCTTTCACTTAAAGGAGAGATTATATACCAGCTATCCATATGTAATTAGATACATTTATAACTAATGACCAGCTATGTTGACTCTTTATCTCAACCAGGAGATAACTGGCTACAAAGACCTAACAGTGCTGACTTTCTTTACACTTGGACAGTTGATGTCTTGTCTCCATGGTACACAGCGTCTCAATCCACTCATAAAAGGCTGCCCCAGGGTCAATCTTCGGGCACTCATGAAGCAGTGATAGACAGTGACTTATCACTGCACTGTTCTCCCACGTGCCTGTGTGTGAAAGGGCTACACACAAATCACGAGCCACCACCCGCTCTCCCAAGTTATTTGTCTGCTGTTCAATGGAGCATGATGTGCAGCAGTGCCTTCTTGTCAGCACCAGCTGCAGGGAGAATTAACTAAGATTACGGTTCCTCAATCCTCTCCCTTTGCATCTAAGTCAGAGACCAAAAACGAAGAATAATTGTTGACTCTTATTCGCAAAGCTCAATGCATGATATTAATTTCAACACTCAGGTGAACTTCGCTCTTCAATGCATACGTATATACAGAGGTATAGATACAAATACCTGCCTCCAATTGCATAAAAGGTCATTTGGGCATGGATACTGAGTATAGTCGAGGTGTACAGCAAAAGAGAATAAGAAAGGCAGGGCAAAAAGAGGACCATCAAAATATTGACAAAAAAATAAAAAATTGCAATAACTAAAAATAAAGAAAAGAATTAAGAAATAGAAAAAGACTGAATAGGCAGAAGAAAAGGAAAAAAAGACCCAAAAAGATTTTAGGGTTCGGAAACAAAAATGAGAATTAAAAAAACAAAGCAGGAGAAGAAGCATTGTTGCTTCCCATACAGAAGTCTTCACTGCACAGGAGAACCAAAATTTGCAAGTGACTAAACCTAACCTGCTCAGGGAAGTCCTGGACTTACAGGTCTTACCGTTTCTTAATCCTATGTGTCCTGTATTCAGTTGACCATAAAAGACTATCTGAAGTCTACATAAGGCATCAAAAACATTTTGTTAGTTTTGACCTCATCTTAAGCGCTATGGAAAAGATGAGGACCTTAATTTAAATGTTTTTAGCGTCCTCCTACTTCCATCTGAAATGACAGGCCTGTGGTAAGATCTACCACTAGTGAGCACTCAAGATTCACTTGGATGCCTAAAACTCAAACCAACTATCAGTAAGAAATGTGGACAATTTATACTGCATATAAGCATAATCCTTCTTCAAAAATAAGTAAACTGTATCATATTGTAAACCAGTAAGAAAATTCTACATAATTTTGTAAGTATTTAAAAGCGCTTGTGGAAATTCTATGACTAGGCTTTTATCAGGCTATTTTATACTTCAGCATCAACTCAAATCAAAGTGACAGGTTTGCAAACATCAGCAGAAAACCACTAGAAAAGCAGTACACTGTGGTGCCATAGGACTACAACAAAGAGTGTTTTCCCTGAACTTAATGCAGTTATTTTTCTTATTGTGGACAATCTTCAGAAAGAACAATGTATTGTAGAAAAGACTCCTCCAAACTGAATCTATTTTTGTTGTTCCTCTCAACATGAAGGCTTGCAATTATCTAACTGCAATGTATGAAGTCTTTTCTGTTTGGGGGTTTTTGGTTTTTTGCCCTGCTTTTTTTTGCTATGGAACATTTCCCCAGGGGAAACAGTAAGAACTGCATATTTTACATTGGGAAGTCTAGACTGGCAGTGAATTAACATAAGTTGCATTCTATTAAAATACAGACTACAATGGGAAGTCTTTAATTGTTCTTCTAGGTTTTTTTCATTTTTATTAGCACAGTAACTAACTACCGACAATATTTCGGGGGATATTTCTACAGATAGCAGAAGCACATAAGTGTAAAGAGTTTGGCAATCAAAATAGAAGGTATTCTGTATGAAACTGTACAAATCCTAAGTACTCAAATCAAGACCAAAACTCCCTCTGACTTACACAAAGGTTTGATTCTATCCCTAATCACTTTGTTGGAATGCACAGAAATACTGAATTTAAACATCAGCATTCAGTATTAACAGCACTAAAGCATGCAAGAAAAACACAGAAAGCTTGCAAAACATCTTCCAAAAAAGCTGTGATAATAGTTTGTTTGTCTAATGTGATAGGTGTTTTTCAACAGGTCAAAAACTAAAGGCTGTGAAGGATGATCATAATTATATGGCAACAAGCACAAACTGAAACACAGGAGGTTCTGTCTAAACACCAGGAACCACTTTTTTACTGTGAGGGTGACTGAGCACTGGCACAAGTTGCCCGGAGAGGATGTGGAGTCTCCATCCTTGTAGATACTTAAAAGCCATCTGGATTACAGTCCTGGGCAACCAGCTCTAGGTGGCCCTGCTGGAGTAGCATGTTTGGACCAGATGACCTCCAGAGGTCCTCACCAACCTCAACCCTTCCGTGATTCTGTGATATGCTAAATGGCATTTTCTTGATTTTTACCTCTCTTCAGACCTTGTCTCTTCCTTAACAGGAACTTATCTATAGTATTCAGAACCCATCTGTCAACTATTTGAGACTAAGTATTTGGCAACTGGACACAGTTGTGACAGCCACAGCACCCTAAGAGAAATTTATTATAATAGTATTTAGTACACTAGTTTTTACTTTAAAAACACTTGGATTTATACACTGTATGGAACTAGCATAGCCAGGCAATTATTGGTATCGGCTTCATCACCTTGATTATTTTATTTTGTGCTTATGTGAAGAACATCCAATAAATAAGGCAGTCATTCATTTGATGGATCACTATTAATGATTTCTGTCGAATGGGTCCCCTAAACTGACTAAGGCTCTATCTTGAAAAAAGAAAACTGTGGAGGGATGTGACAGAAATACAGCAAATCAGGGTAGCATAAAGATGAAAAGTAGGAAACAATTTTTCATGGTCCCTTTCAATACAAGAGCTGGAGTTATTAAACAAAACAAAAACAAAAGGAGCTGGCTTTTCACACAGCATACGGTTAAACTGTGCACYTCCCTCCTGCAGGATATGCTGTAAATACCAACATTTTATATCAATTTGACATATGCAAGGAAGAAAAATCTACCAAGGTCTATTAATACAAAAACAGTAGCTATGGCTTACTAAGTCCTTAGCACGTCCACAAAGAGGCGAGAAAATGATTCTGCAGAAGTATCATGACACAACTGCACAATCTGTACACTCTTCCCTAAGCATATGCTAATGGTCACTATAAAAAACAGGGTAGTAAGTTAAATTGATTTTTCATTTGACCCACTACAGCCATTCCTATATTCTTACCCCAAAGCTAAATTTTTGTACATAAGCACTCCTGAACTTTAGGAAAAGTAAAATAAAATCAAGATACAGATTTAGTATCCTAGTATCTCTCACTATATAACTATTTAAACCAGATATCTATGAACTATGGAATTTTTAATTTTGCAGGGGTTTATGATTCTCAAAGTTGAGAATCTAACTCTTAACCAAGGGCGATGAAAATACATTGTAGAGATGGGGCAGAGGTTCTGGAAAACATGACAGAACAATTTTTATATTTAGAATGCTAAGGAAAACAAAATACTTCACCTTCAGAGGCCTGCAGACACCTTCTGTAATGTGCCCAACTACTTCTTGAATATTTTCTTCCACACCTACAGTTAATGCAAACACATGCTAAGATTATGCAAATATAATTCTCTTTTCTTCAAGACTATAAAGCAAACAAATGTAGGAGCTACTGCTCCATAAAAAGCATTATGAACTGCATGCTTCCTTCTCAACAAGACTAGTTTACACCTCCACTGAACTTCAAATCCAGCCATCAAAAAATAGCTGCATGACAAAAGAGAGTCCTGGAGAGTCAATTACCTTATGCTATGCAATTGCTTCCTAGCACAACATAGTGCCTGGGGATTTGAGGCAGAAGGAGCAAGGGGAAGAATAAATGGTCTAGCAAGAAACTGTCACAGTGAGGCTCAATATTAGTACTTCATGAAATTAAACAGAAAAAAAAAGCCAGTGAGATGCTTAAGGAGCAGCAGTACATACCATTTTGAAAGGCCTGAACCGTAAATACACGTGTCTGTCAGCATTCGGTACTGACGTGCTCATGGCATTGTTACAAATTAAATCACATATGTACCTCCACACTGTCGTGTGCTGCAGCATTAGCAAATGCTTCCTCCCCAGCAGCAATTGAAACTCATCTTTCATGGAACTATATACAAAAGAGAATATTGCCCTATCTTATCATGGAACACAAATGAATTGTTGCATGGCAACCGGTACTGTCATAAATCAATCAAACTGAAAGCAACAGATCTTCAAGCTCTCACTTCAGTAACAACTCAGAATAGATTTATGGAGACAGCAATACTTTAATTCTAATTTAAAACTTGTCAACAGGAGTTCATCTTCAGATGGGACCCATGCAATGAACAGTAAACAAACTGACTGTGACGTGATAGAAATCAGGTGACCTGAAGCTATATTTTGCAGATCTTACTTCAGACTAAGAGAGATTACCTCTGAGACTAAAAATTATAAAAGATCAGAGATCTGTGCCAATGTCTCTTTACACCAAGATATGTGAAAACCCTCATAAGCAGAAACAACTAAATTCAGTGTGGTGGCTGTAAGAATTTCAGCATACTGAATTGGTCAGGTAATAAAAATATGTTTATATATTTGAGTATTGATATCAAGGAAGAAAGCAAGATTACAAACCACAAGATGTACGGTCTGTTATGTAATGGCTAGCTCCCAGATACATCCTAACAATTTACACATTTTTTAGTAGGAACAGTCACACTTTTACTGTTCATCAATGTAACAAGCACCTAGCACATATTTGCAATAGTATATCTAGACCAGATTGACTTAACAACAAGTTCTTGGGTATGAAAGTTTTAGCTGCAAAAATATACAAGTTCAAATACCAAAGGACATGGAATTAATATCTTGACATATCACATGCTTGTGCCTTCACATATATTTTCACGTCCAATCAGAATATTTTAGATTCAGCAAACAGTAAAAAGAAATCTTCCAGCACAATGGGTTATATAACTGTTGCAAGTTAAGAGAATTATGGAATAAACAATTCTTAGAGATCCAAAATCACTTTTAGAAAACAGTTCATTACTGAAGATACACTTCTGGCTGCCCGCTACACCACAAATCATTTTTCTCTGTTTATCCTTCTATAACGGAGAGATCTTTCTTGCACTTCGTTTGGCTTCTGCTCTCCAGCTGGGTTCCTGTAACTCCATAAAAAATGGGTTTCTACCACTTCTCTTAAAACAGAATGCCTGCAATTCTCCCTTCCTTTCAAGTGCAAGATCTCTGTAAGACTGGAAGGCTCCTGTTAGCAGAATCATAGAATCATTAAGGTTGGAAAAGACCTCTAAGATCATCAAGTCCAACCATCAACCCAACACCACCATGCCCACTAAACCATGTCCCTAAGTGCCTCATCTACACGTCTTTT